>VZRJ01012707.1:151493-240195 GCA_013397565.1 Ptilonorhynchus violaceus | reverse complement strand
CCTCAGCTGCCTCCAAGCACGGGAAGAGGGTGTGGGGTCAGCGGGTGGTGGGGGCTGAGCTCTCCCCAGGGGTGTCACAGCCACCCAACACCGTCCCTGTGTCACGGCCCAGCCACTGATCCTGCTGGGAGCACAGGGAGGTGATGCTGAAGCTTCTGTGGGAACTCACACCGGGAAAAATCCGTGTGGGCAGGAGAGTGTTCAGAGCAGGGGGCACAGGCGGGGAGAGCTGAGCGTGGGCCCAGCCTCCACCCCTCTGTGTGACCTGGAGGGGCTGCCAGGGCTCTCCCAGGGCTGGGCCAGTGGCTCCCACCTGCCGTGGGCTCGACCCATGCGTGGGGATGAGCAGTGGGAATGCTGGGATGTGTGGGGAGAAGCCCTTGGGATGCACAGGCCGATCTTACTCCGTTTTCCTAGCGAAGGGGTGGTTGATGGGAGAGCGACAGTCCCTGGAGAGGCCGTTCCTGGTGTGTGTCAGGACAGGTTGAAGCAAACAGCTCATTTTCCTTTCAGCTCCCGTCTGGCTCGCAAAACAGCCTTTTAATTCCCGCAGCACCAGGCTCCAGAGCCCCGTGTCCCTGTCCTGTGTCTCGGGAAGCCACAGGCACCGGGGAAAACAGGAAAGCCAGGGGACAGCGCTGGGCTCTGCCGCTGGATGCCGACGCGCGCCGGGAAGGAAGCGGAGCCACCGCGGCCCCGCAGCCGCCGTCACTCCCTGACTCAGCGTGGAAGAAGTTCCTCGTGTCATTTCCAGGCTCGGCCAGCCTGGGAACAAATCCCTGCCAGGGAGATTTATGTGCAGCTCTTCCTCTGCTGCGGTTTTGTGTCATCGGGTGGAGCCCAGAGCGATCCCTGGTCCTACTGGAGGGCACTGGGCGTCCAGGAGAAAAGGGCAGAAAGATGGAGGTGTTTTCCAGGTGTTCCTGAATCAGGCTGCTTTGGTTTGTTCACCTGGGAATGAGCTTCCAAAAAGTGAGTTTGTGCTCCAATCTTTTGAGGTTGACGCTCGGACAACGCTTAAAACGAGGCTGTGGATTCCTTGGATTTGTGTCGCGATTTCCGGGCTCTCCGGGTTTGCCTGGGCAGGATTTTCATCAGAGCCCAAAGTGGCTGTTTCCCCCCTCGGAACGGGAGGGCAGGTTCTGGGAATTCGCAGTTGGAAAAGCAGGTGCTGTGGTCAATGTGTGTGCGTTGGTAGCAGGGTTAAAACCCCCCAGGCCGTGGTACTAAAATGGGCCTTTTCCCACTTTTTGGGGGAATATTTCCACGTGGCAGAGCCCAGGGGGCTGGGTGCTTGCCCAGGTAGCTGAGTATGAGGCATTCCCGTGTGGCCAGCTCCTGTGGAGAGCTTCGTGCCCGTGGCTGGGCAGATTTACTGGTGTCAGAGCAGGGAGATGGGGAGCTGGCTGAGGAACAGGGATGTTACAGTTCAACCCCATAAAATACACCGCCTGTCTCCTCTGCTCAGTCGTCTGCCAAGTCCCCAAAAAGTCGCAGTGACAGGAGCAGAGGACGGAGCACTGCCCTCATGATCATATTTCCTGTCTTTGCTGGTTTATGTCACAGCCTGTAATGCTATTTAAGCAAACAACAAAAAAAAAGAAAACAAACCAGCCTGTGAATTTCCTTTTGATTTTTAATGGAAGTGTGAAGAGGTGGGGAGGAAAAGGGAGCGTGCCTGGAGGCTTCCTAACAACCTTAATCATTCTTGTGCTTCAAATTTGCCATTTCACAGGTTTGAAATCCGCACTGAAGTTAAAACATAGAGCCGTGGAATGGTTTGGGTTGAAAAGGGCCTTAGAGGTCTCTTCCCTGGAAGTGTCCAAGGCCAGGTTGGATGGGGCTTGGAGCAACCTGGGATAGTGGAAGGAGGCTGGAACTGGATGATCTTTAAGGTCCCTTCCAAGCCAAACCAGTCTGGAATTCTATGATGAATCTGGAGCAAGCAAATTGACAGAAAGAGCTTTTCAAAGTCCACCTTGGAATGAGAAACTCTTTGTTTGCCTTAAACCTTCTAAAAATCCTGACTTTTGCTGTCTGCCCCTCTGGATTTCCAACTAAATTTAAGACCCCAGAGGCATCATGTGTTGTGTGACAGGAGCTGGAAGGGCCAGGTGGAAAAGCATCCGCAGCAATTTGCTTGGCTGGGAGATGCTGCAGCAGCTGAAGGGTCACTGCAGGCTCTTCCTCCCCCGGCTGGGAAGTTTTCTCTGCGGTTCTCAAGGAGTTAATTGAGGAAGAGCCCTGCTCTGATCCCTGCCCTGCTGTGTTTGGCTCCTTTGGCAGCAGAGGAGCCTCCTGGAGCAGGAATTGTGCTAAAAGCCTGTTCAGCGGCGACAGGTTCAGCCCGGCTTTAAAATCTCGTAGCAACCGAGGAGCACGGGCAAAACTTGCGGAGTTCACTGGCAGAAAGAGGCAGGAGCCCCTTCTGCTTGTCCCCCGGGCTCTAACGAGCTGCTGCTACAAGTGCTCGTGGAACTCAGCTTTTCAAGGCAGGAATTGTGTGGCAGGGACAAGTCGGCCCCATCGGTTCCACCAGATGAATTCCCTCCAGCCGAGGTGGCCACAGCTTGTCCTGGGCCGAGCTCACAAGCGCCAGAACAAATTCCCAGCCAGAAATAAAAGCAGGGGCTCTTTTAAGGACTTCCAAGGGTGTTGTGTAACTTGTTTTTTAAAAAAAAAATAGAAGATAAAAATAAGCCCAGCCCGGGGTGCTGGGGCACTGGGAGGGTTCAGCTCAGGAGGGACAGGTTGGGTGGGATTGCGGTGACTTCGCAGGGGGAGTTTTTCACTTCTGAGCGTGAATTCAGCAATGTGTTGGATTTTAACCATTCACTTCCTCACAGATTTGTACCAATGAGCTCTGTGTCCATCCTGCTGTTGAAATGAGATTTAATTGACTTTCAAAAAAGGTCTGGTCTCTCTGGGGGCGAGTCCTGCTGGCACAGGGCTTTGGGCAGCTCACCTGCCCTACCAGAACCTCCTCTCGCCCCCTCTGAGCTGCAAAGATCTATTGAAAACCAAACAATTTTGCCTTAATTTCCTTCTCCTCCCCAGATTTAAAAAAAACCCATTGTTTTTATCACAAAGAGTGCAAATTTTAACATGAGAAAAAGCAAAATATTGGCTCATTTCTTTATCCCTGAGAATTCCTGCTTCATTCTCTGTGAATTCCCATTATAAACATGACACTTGGGCAGATTATCTGCTTTAGCCATCTTGTTGCTGAAGGGGATATCGTATTAATTTCCTTGTCATGTAGGCTTTTCTCATATGTGTGGGATCATTTGGTTAAAAGTCTCATGAATCTTCATGTAAATCAGTTGGTCTTTGCTTCTGGCACCAAAAAAGACAATGGAAGCAGCACTGAAGTGATCCTGGGTTTTCCAAGATCACCAGTTTTCCTCGGAGGTGCGTGGAAACTCAGATTTGGGAGGTTTCTTTGGCCAAGCATCTCAGCTGGGTTGTTTTGGTGAAAATTCTACCACTTTGGGGCTATAAATAACTCAAATTTGTTGAGTTTTGGCTTTGCCCCCACAATCCTTGAGCTTTCTAGGAATTTTTGGGGGATGTGGAAGAGCAGTTTGTGGTTCCAAAGGGGGGATTTGCAAAACTGAAGCAGCTGGAAGTGTTCTCAACACCTGCTCTGGCTCTCACACGTTGTTTTGTGGTGTTTTTGGAGCAAACTCCTTCTGTGGCTCTCTCCTTCCTTGGCTTTGCCAAAGGATCCGTGGATTCCTGCCACAGATTCAGCTGGAGCTCCTCTCCCTGGGGGATCCCCTGGATATTTTATGGAATCAAGGGAATTTTGTGGTCAGTTCTTATCCCACCAGCCCCTTGGTGATTCATCCTCTCGGGGGTGATGGGGTGGTTCTGATCCCTGTGCTGGTCCATCCCTGGGCTCTGCGGTGCCCTCGGGATCTGGGGACAGCCGGGATGGGACCGGGGCCCACGGAGAAGGGTTGGATTAAAGGGAGCTGAGGAGCTCTCCGGGCAGGCAGGCTCGCTGCATTCCTGTGAAATATGGCCTCACACGTCCTTGAAGGATTTATTGTTTTCCGGCACGGCTGGATCCCATCCGATAGGCTGGATCTGGGAAGGAAATGACTCAGTTGCTCTACAGACAAGTGCAGCTTTGAAATGCACAGAGGCAGGAGACAGCTGAGAGGCTCCAGCTCATTCCCGCTGGAATTCCCCGTGTGGCTGTTCCTCCCTGTGCCTGCACTCGTGGTGGGACGTGGCTGGGATGGGGCAGGGGGTGGGAGGCCGGGATGGGCAGTGGCCACGATGCCTCAGGACCCTCTGGAGTGAGGATGCCACGGGATAGAGGTGACAAGGGACAGTGGGATCCACAGGAGCAGGGAGAGGCTGCGGATGCCGTGCCAAGGCCGGTGCTGGGAGCAGCTGGAGCATCCATGGCCAATCGATCTCCACGCCAGGGGCACAGTGTGGGACAGAGCCTGAGCAGCAGCAGCTTCCCGGGGTTTTTATGGCAACTTTTCCACCCCCACAGGCAGGAACACGGCGACCCTTCCTGGGTGAGGAGTGTGGGTGCTCCAGCTCCCGAGCCTCCTTTCCTGTCCCCTCAATCCCGGTGTTTGTGCTCTGAGCCACACGGGCCTTTGCAGAGCCATCGATTCTGCAAGGCAAGCTCAGGCTTTTGGGATATCTTATCCATCCAAGTGTCCAGCCCCTCTTTAGCCTCGTAACTCCTGGCTGGTGTCAGATGCGGACATAAGCAGATGCTTCCTCCATCTTATTGTCAGCTTGGTTGGAGAGAGAGAACTTTCTAAATGACAGAGATCCTTAGCAAAGGAGCGGGAGTTAGTGTTCAAAATAAAGAAAACAAGACAGCTCGTTTCATCTAAACAGAAGGGTTATTAAACAGGCTTGAATTAATCAGAGATCTGCCAGAGCTCTGAAATTGAAAAGCAGGGCAGAGGAGCAGGGAGCACGTGAGTGTGAAGGAGCCACTTTCCAAGCAGATGTTGATGTCCACGTGCTGGAGGAGAGGGGAGGATGTTCAGCCGATGGTGGGACGGAGCTGAGATGGCTCCAGGCTTTGTGCTCCTTGGCTGGACCTCAGGACATGAGTCTGAGGGCTGCCAGCACTGATGCCCAGGGCACGCTGGGGTCCTGCCCACAGCCAGGAGCTCTCCCAGTGGTCCTGAGCTCTGGGATGGTCACTCCTTGTGCTGGGTGCAGCAGACAGGGCAGGGATGAAGCTGCTTTACCCTTCCCAGGGTTCAGGTACCTGGAAACACCATCAAAAACAAAGTCAAGCACCCCAGGGATGCCCTTGGAAGGGCAGCCAGCCCTGGCAAAGAGGCTTCCAGGGGGAAAGGCATTTTCTTGGTGTGGCTGCTGAAGCTGGTGGTGGTGGCAGCTCCCAGCACTCACTGCCACCAAGACAGGCCTGACAAGGGCTGGTTAATGGTCCCTGAAGGATTCTTCAGTGCTGTGTGGCCTCTCTCCTGCATCAACTTGTCTGCTGCGCTTTTCCTGCTCATTTCAGGGCTTTTGCAGTTGTGTTCTGCCTTCCCAAACCCTCGCGATCCCACAGTGCTGCCTGGGTGAGAATTCCTGCTGTGTTTGTGCTGGGAATGCTGGTGTTGTGACCGGCAGCTGAGTCTGGAGGGAAGCAGGGAGCTGGTGCTCGGTGTGGAGCAGGAATGAACCTCTCCCCGTGCGTGTTCCTGCACTTCCCGCCCTGTTTGGTGCCGTGGCACCCCTGCCCTCCAGCGGGATGGGGATGGACAGCAGGATGGCCTGAGGCTGTGCGGGCTTGGCTTGGCGGTTATTGCTGTTAATGCCAGGAGATAACCCCATTCTGGAGTGGCAGGGAGCACCATCACCCCCCAAACACGCCTCAGTGTGCTCCCGGGCAGGGCTGCGCTCTCCAGAATCCCAGCACCGCCGGCTGAGCGAAATCCTTCGCTGCGCAGTTGGGGATTCAGCATCTCCGAGCCTAATTCTAACAAATGTACAATTTCCTGGTTTACTTAGGTAACGGCACTGTGGCTACTGTGTAAATACATCTGGCTGCCGTGGGGAGCGCGGGATAACGAACGCCGCTCGCTGCGCGGGGCTGGCACAGCCAAAGGACTTGTGTTGCAGGATTTCTGTTTAATGGAGTGGCTGGGGACCCATTTAATTTGGAGCTGGGGGTCTTCACTTGCCTGTGGTGAGCTTGGAGCGAGGCCAGGAGAAGCTGCTGCTTATTTTTCTGCTGCAGCTCGGTGGCCGCTCTGTGATCTCGCCTCGTGCTCGCTGTAATATCCTCTCATAACACACTGCAGCTGGGTGTCACCTGGGGACACGGCGCGGGGCTGAGGCTCGGGAGATAAAACTCCCTGCTTTGCCACTGGGACCTTCTGCTTAGCCTTGGGCAAATCATTCCATCGTTTAATCTGCTCGCACCGAAGGTCACCAGCCATTAAATTCCATTTTGTCGGGAATAGAGTCCATGAATAATCAAGCGATGTTCAGGTGCGCCGGTGGAGAGGTGGATAAGGCTCAGTCCACCAGGGCTCAGGTTGGGAACCAGAAAAAGCACTTTCTGAGGCACATCAAACTGACCTAGATTGCCCGGGGGGGTTGTGGATTCTGTTTCTGGGGGTCCTCAAGGACAATTTAGAGAAACATCACAGGGATGATGGTTGTAGCAGCTGGGCCTTGCAGCAGGAGGCTGCATCAGGCACTCACGACTTTCTGTCCAACTCTGGTTATTTTAATGTTCTCCACAGCCAGTGACCTGTTTACACAGGTCTGGCCGACCCTGAGCCTTCCCAAAACTTGCCTAAACAAGCTCTGAAAGTTCAGAAGTGTTAAATTTCCCCCTGGTGTCAGACTTCAGGGCAGTCAGGAAAACCAGGGTCTGTTGTTCCCCACACTGCAGCACATCAGGCTGTCAGCAGCCCCGAGCCTGTCCCCGGGGACTGCCTGGGGAATAAAGTTCTCTGTCCCAGCTCCCCCCTCCAGGCAGGGTGATTTATCAGCCGTTTCTCAGCAGTGCTCTCGAAGCTCAGCAGCTGCCAGCTGGGGTCTCTCAGGGAGCAGGTGTCAGTGGCAGAGCAGGGAGAGGAAAAGGTGTCCAATTTCTGCCACCGAGGCGTCCCAGCCTGGTCAGGAATTTTTGTGGGAGCCCCGTGGAGTTGGTGGGTGAAACGACTCCAGCTGTGAGGCACAGCTGGGTGGGAGGCACAGCTCTGCTCCTGCTCTGAGTCTCCCTGGGGATGGGCACTGAGGAGCACAACCTGTCCAGCGAGTCTGGGACAAAGCCAGAGGTAACATGGGGTGTGCCGTGTCCTGCCCTCCAAACCTCCCTCCACGGCTTATGGCAGGGCCCTCCCTGGATTTGCTCTTTCCCTGGACCTGTGGGGATGTGTGTGCACAGGAGGGGGGTGGAGGGGAGAGGTGATTTGCACGGTGTGCGTTGTATAAACAATATCTGGGCTCTGGACAAATTTTGGGCATCATTCCTGCGCTCGTGTTTGTTATCAAGGAAATACCTTTCCACAGCTGGCTTCTGTTCTTCCCCTCCTCTTCCTTGTCCCAGGCCTGGAGGAAGCAATAATCACAATGCTGTGTTTTGCCCTCTTAACTCTTTCTCAGAAAGCTGCCGAGCCTGTGAAATGCCATCCCTGGGAATGAGCAGCTCCGGGAAGGCGGGATGTGGCTCCCGGTTCCTGCTGGTGGCTGCCAGCACAGAGCAGGGACAGGGGGCACCCAGGGTGAGCCAGGAAGGTGGATTTTGGTCCAAACTCCAAAGGGTTTCAGGTTATGTTTTAGGAAATGTTTATTATTTGTCGTCCCTGTGCTGCAGTAACCTCTGGAGAAACCTCAGAGCCAACTCCAGGCTCTTTGCTGGAGTTACAATTTGCTCTTATTGTTGTGGGAGTCAAAATATTTGAAAAAAAAAGGCCAAGAAAGGTGGTAGGAGCCTCCCTCACTGTTTTGTATCACAGAACTGTGATTTTTCACACCAAGCTGCCAATAACTCCAGCTGGGGTCAGACCCCTGGGTGGTGTCTGGCTGGTGGACGCTGCTGGGTTTGGAGGGATGAGTGCCAAGGCTCCCTGAAACCCTGCTCTGGGATTCAGGGAAATGCTCTGCTTGGGCATGGATGTGCCAAGGCTTCTCTTCCTGGAGAAAGAGGTGAAGACCTGAGAGCAGGGAAGGAGCTGTGGGAGCAGTGGGGAGGTTTCTGCTGGGCAAGGGGGGACTTGGCAGCGCAGGGCTCGTCTGGCTGTGGTGGCCTGGCCAGAGAGGCAGGACTGGGCATCCACACCTCTGATCCATGCTGGAAACATCCCAGGGCCTGGAGATGCTTTGATCAGACAGTTTGGCTCCGACCTTTTGTCTAATTAAACCCAAACCCTATTAATTATTGTAAGGTCTTCCTCCTTAGCTGACAAATGTGTCCTGAACGTCGCTCCTTCCAAGGGATAAATCACTGCAGCGGCTTTAATGCCTGGAAAGGTTCCACAGGAAAATTCCCAAGGGGCTTCAGGAGGGATGTGGATCCAGCCCGTGTGTTCCCACTTGCTACAAAGGAATGGCCAAACCTGTGGCTTTTCCCCCCACTCCCGCTGGCAGATCCGACCTGGAGCCCATGCAAAGGGAAAGGGTCGGGCTGGTGCAAGGGTGAGGTTGTTCCAAAGGGTTTGTTCTTGTCTTTGGGTTTATCTAGTGCAGCCTGCCCTCCTGGTGACCCTTTGGGGGCTGGTGACAGCCCTGTGACCTGCAGGGGAGGTCAGTGGAGTGAGGCAGCCACTGTCCTGCTCCCAGCCATGAATCTTATTTGGCCATAAAAAGCAAAAGGGCAGAATCCACGTCCAGCTTAGAAAGCAATGCCAGACCCTCTTCCCCATCCTCTATTATCCCTCAGGAGGGTTTGTTCAGGGACACAACCCCCCAAAGCCAGGGTGGGATTTATGGCCCACCCCACTCCCCCTCTGCGGGTGGCTGGGGACCCTGGTGGCCTCTGGGCAGGGGCAATGCAGGGACAGAGTGGGAAAAGCTTGTGGGGCTGGGATTCTGGGAATGGGAGCGTTGAGGTGAGGATGGGGGGGGTCAGTGCAGGTTCTGGGGGGGTCAGTGAGGATGGGGGGGTCAGTGCAGGTTCCAGGGTCAGTGAAGGCACTGGGGATGCTTTGCTGTGTCCTGGAGGTGCCGGGGCACATCCAGAGGGGATGGAGCATCCCAGGAGTGCATGAGCTGATGAAGCAGAGGGGATGGAGCATCCCAGGAGGCAGGAGCTGAGGGGGCAGAGGAGATGGGTGAGGGCCCAGCAGTGCTGTGTGTAAATCCCTGCTCACGAGACCAACCCCACCCCGAAAGCAAAGGCCCCATCACCCCTGAGCAAGCACAGCTGCCACCCTGGTGACATCAGAACCGTGCCTTGGAGCCCTCATTTGCCACTGGAGATTCTCTTTTTGTTTTGGCTTTAATTTTCCTTTTTTTTTGGCCTGTTTCTTTTTCTTTTTTTTTTTTTTTTTTTTTTTTTTTTGGTGTGCACAAAATGCCACTAATGACAAACTGTGGTGCCCGTGAGTGAGTGACAGCTGAAATGAGAGAAATGACTAATCGTGCCTCCTGAAGCCCTGTCACATGGAGATTAAATGAGCCCCTTTTTCTTCCCCCCTCAATGAGAATCATGGGCATTTGAATAATAATATTATAGTCTCCATTAGGATGACAGTGGGGGAAAAAATCGGCTCAGACCTGTGATTATTCCTTCAATCTAATAATTATTTAAATACCAGATAACTCCTTTCAGCCTAATTGAGGCCTTTCAGCTGCTTGGGTTTATATTGTGTCCCTGAATTTACTCTCGCTTTCACCTTGCGTTACTAATAGCTGCAGATTGCTTCCAAGGCTGGATTTTAAAACTCTCTTCAGAAAAAAAAAAAAGGAGAGGAAAAATTAATGATCAAATTGTATTAAGGATCAGAGTTAAAATCACCCATTGTGCTGGTGTTTAACTCCCCAGGTGTTTGGCCATCCGCAGACTCCTCCATAGAGGGAATCACAGAATGGTTTGGATTGGAAACCTTAAAACCCAGCTCATCTCATCCCTGCCATGGGCAGGGACACCTTCCACTATCCCAGGCTGCTCCAAGCCCCGTCCAGCCTGGCCCTGGACACTTCCAGGGATGGGGCAGCCAGAGCTGGCAACCTCTGCCAACCTCTCCCCACCCTCTGAGTAGAGAATTCCTTCCCAAATCTCCTCTGAGCCCTGGGGGCAGTGGGTTCCTCTGCCTGTTTGGTGTCTGTATGGCTGAGCTCTGCCCAGCCCTGGGGGGGTGGGAGCCGCAGGAGCTGCCCCGGGGGTACTTCAGATCCAGGGATGGCTCCTGGCCTCAGCACCTCATGGCCACGTTCTGTCGTGTTTAGATAATATTTGAAAGTGCAGATTCCTGTTCCTGGATGATCCCTCTTGCCGCTGGCAGTGCCTGCTCACAAATGCTCTGCAAAACCTTCACTGGAAGGCAGGGCAGAGACGCTGGGCTTCAGCTGACAGCTCTGCTGCACAGCAGCTCCAGATTGTGCTGGAGTTGTACTGGCTCAGGATAAAAATGTTCCTGACAAAGATCTAAAACTGCTGTGGTCCGAGTGCAGAGCTGCTGTTGTCCCATTCATCCAGATGTGTGTGAAATTGAATTATTTCAGTGTATTCATTCCCAGCCTGCCCTGTTCTTTTCTCACCTTGCCATGGAACAACTTTGTAAAAACTGGAAGCTGCTGAGCAGGAAATCTGTGTGTGCTGAGCTTCACAGCAGAGCCTCCCTGCTCTCTACAGGATCTCTCCCTTTTGGCTTCCCTTGCACCAGAGCCTGCAGAAGGGGCACTGTGGTGTTCCATGTCCCAGAACTTCCTTGGGGCACCGTGGTGTTCCAGGCAAAGCTGCTCTGAGACCCACGCTCAGGTGTCAGTGCCCACCTTGTGCCACCAGCACCGAGAGTCTTCCTCCAGCAGATCCTTTGGATTTGTGCCATTTGGAAAGATCCTGGGTTCAGGGAACACTGCTGGGATGTTCGCTCAGAAATTGAATGGGAAGAGCCAGAAAGCGCTCCTGGAGCTGCCGTGGGTGTTGGGGAAGGCAGCAGGAGCAGCTGTTTTCTGCCACAACCATCCCAACAACCACGAGGATGTGGCAGGATCCGTGTCCTCACGGGAGAGGGGAACTGCCTGAGCCAAAGGTGGGAATGACGAGGCTGCCAAGAGAAGGAAGCACTGGGGAAACGTCTCCCTGAGCAGAATGAGAGACCCATTAGGGCTGCCCCTGTCCTGTCGTGTCTCCCGTCAGCGCCACGGAGGTGGCGGCGCAGGGACAGAGCTCCTTTGTCACCTCTCGGAGCAGCCGGCTCCGGCTCCGGGAGGAAGGAGCCTAAGGAGCGGCTGCTCGGTGACACTCGCTGCTCACGGGGCCTTGCAGGGCGGGGAATAATCCTAAATACCAAACCAGGGAGCAGCAGCAGTCAGACCCATGGGTGAGAGCAGCTGAGCAGGGGCTGTGAGAGGGAACAGCCCCCTGCCCTCGCCCCCAGGGAGGTGATGGGCCTCAGGTGCAGAAGGGTGGCTCGTCCCCAGCGTCTTCCCAGGGAGATGGAGGATGTCTCTCCTAAGGCAGGCTGAAGTGGTTCCTCTGCCTGCCCAGCCTGGAGCACGTCAGGAATGTATAAACTGGGATAAAGGAGAACTTTGTGGTGCTTTTCTGCGTCCATGCAGTCAGACCCATCTGTGATCAGCTCGAGAAGCTGCTCTAGACTGTGGTCCCTCCTCTGCACGTGGTGCTGCTGGCAGGTTTGGTGGCTGATCTAACCATGTGCTCCCACCTTGGTGGCAGCTGCTTTTTGGCAGTAAAGTACCTTGTGAAGGAGTTTCTGCATAAAAAGCACCTGCTTGAGGCACTTCTGGCTCTGGGGACGGGCCAAGGGGAGATGTCAGCACCTTCTGTGTGTGCTCAATGAACTTGCCTGCACGAGACTTCTTCCTCAGGTTCCCAAATTGAATCAGAGAGGGTTTAAAGGTAAAAAACAACTCTTATTTTCTCTGTTGCTTCCAACAACACACCCTGTAGGAGACATCCTTTCAGCCAAGATTGCAGATGGGTGGTTGGGGGTGTGAGCTGCGGGATTTGCCTTGGCCTGGAGCTGATTCTCCCCTCCCCCGGCTGAGCAGAGAGTGTTCTAAACAGCTAAACCACACCACAAATTAACATGCAGAGCCTGAACCAGGTGGCAAAACATCCTGAACTGTTCACCAGCAAGCTGGGAGTCCTGCTTAATTCTTGTTGTGCTTAGAGAGCTCCTCACTTTATCTCAAGGACTGTGTAATTAGACAGCCTCCTTTGAATTTTATCTGCAGGGCACCCGGGACCTAATCCTTCGCTCTCCGTGGTTCTTGTCTCTCCACAGAACCATGTGAGGGACGTTGCCGGGGCTCAGGACACGCGCGGGGGACACGGAGTTTGCCTTTCCCAGGATGGATCAGAGGAAGAACTGGCCTCGGGTACCGGACTCTGATGGCTGGTCGGTGGCTTTGCTCTGCCTCTTCCTGGCGTCGCTCTCCCGGAACGTGTCCAGCAACGCCTTGTTCAACACTTTCCACTCGGAGAACCGGGACTGGACGTTCAACCACCTGACCGTGCACCGGGACACCGGCGCCGTCTACGTCGGGGCCATCAACAGGGTGTACAAGCTCTCGGGGAACCTGACCATTCTGGTGGCTCACAAAACCGGTCCCGAGGAGGACAACAAGTCCTGCTACCCGCCCCTCATCGTGCAGCCGTGCAGCGAGGTGCTCACGCTCACCAACAACGTCAACAAGCTGCTCATCATCGACTACTCCGAGAACCGGCTGCTGGCCTGCGGCAGCCTCTACCAGGGCGTCTGCAAACTGCTGCGCCTCGACGACCTCTTCATCCTGGTGGAGCCCTCCCACAAGAAGGAGCATTACCTGTCCAGCGTCAACAAGACGGGCACCATGTACGGGGTGATCGTGCGCTCCGAGGGCGAGGACGGGAAGCTGTTCATCGGCACGGCGGTGGACGGCAAGCAGGATTATTTCCCCACCCTCTCCAGCCGCAAGCTCCCCCGCGACCCGGAGTCGTCGGCGATGTTGGATTACGAGCTGCACAGCGACTTCGTCTCGTCCCTCATCAAAATCCCCTCGGACACCCTGGCCCTGGTCTCGCACTTTGACATCTTTTACATCTACGGCTTCGCCAGCGGCAACTTCGTCTACTTCCTGACCGTGCAGCCCGAGACCCCCGAGGGCGTCTCCATCAACTCCGCCAGCGACCTCTTCTACACCTCCCGCATTGTGCGCCTCTGCAAGGACGACCCCAAGTTCCACTCGTACGTGTCCCTGCCCTTCGGCTGCGTCAGGGGGGACACGGAGTACCGGCTGCTGCAGGCCGCCTACCTGTCCAAGCCGGGGGAGGTGCTGGCCAGGGCCCTCAACATCACGGCGCAGGAGGACGTGCTCTTTGCCATCTTCTCCAAGGGGCAGAAGCAGTACCACCACCCCCCCGACGACTCCGCGCTCTGCGCCTTCCCCATCCGCACCGTCAACGCCCACATCAAGGAGCGCCTGCGGTCCTGCTACCAGGGCGAGGGCAACCTGGAGCTCAACTGGCTGCTGGGCAAGGATGTGCAGTGCACCAAGGCGGTAAGGAAGGGCTGGAGGGTGGCTGTGGGAGCCCTCAGGAGCTGGGATCAATCCCTGTCCCTGTGGTGGAGTTTCTCTGAATTCAGAGCAGACGTAGTCCTCTTGCCCTTTAATCCATGTTCTTATCCCACACTGGTGATGACAATGAGGGAAGGGATGGCGTTAAGGCAGAATAAAGGTGTGCAGCTCACTGGAAGTCTTTGCCATTCCCAGCCTGGGGCTCTGGGAGCTGGAGGAACACCGGGGAAGGTGGCTGCAGCTGGCAGGGGGTGGCACATCGGTGACCCCCACCCTGCCGCCAGCACCGCCAGCTCCCCCCACACCACCCCGAGTGTGTGGGGTTGCCCTGGGCTGTGTTTCACTCACAGCTGCCCCAAACCTTGTCTTTTCAGCCAGTCCCCATCGACGACAACTTCTGTGGGCTGGACATCAACCAGCCCCTGGGGGGCTCGGTGCCCGTGGACGGGGTCACGCTCTTCACCTCCAGCCGCGACCGCATGACCGCCGTGGCCTCCTACGTCTACAACGGCTACAGTGTGGTCTTCGTGGGCACCAAGACTGGCAGGCTGAAGAAGGTAAGCTTGGTCCGTGGCTTTGGAGAGCCAGGATCCGGGTTTTGCCTCTCTCGGGATGCTCTGCTGCATGTCACTGCCGCTGCGTCCTACGGGTGTTTCCCAGGGTGGAACCGGGAGTGAACCAGGAGTGGAAATCACAGGGTTTGGGCCACAGAGAGCCTGGTGTTGGTGAGGCTGAGTTCAGCCCTCAGGGCCGTCAGTGTGGTTTGTTTTGAAGTGCCGAGTTTTGGGAAAGGGGCAGTGGAAGCTGCTGCAGGATGGTCCTGGAAAAGGAGAAAACGAGGTCTGATGGAAATCTTGCAATAGTTTTGTTTCCCAGCAATCCTCCTGCAACTTGTGTAGAAGACCTTGAGTGACAAAGCCTTTGGAGTTGCTGATGATGGCAGGATTTTGGTCATGGAGAGATGGGAATGGGTTAATTTGGCTGCTTTAGGAACCAAGCCTTGGGCAAAGCCCAAATGCTTCCCTCTTCCTCTTACCTCCTGCTCCTTCCAATCAACCTCGGCTATAAATGACAGCATTAGGTGAACCTGTTACATGCAGCCCCTGCTTCTTCACGCCAGGGAAAGAGTTAACAAATGTAATCAACAGCAGGCTGTTAATTTTTTGAGTCCTTAAGCAGCAGGGAATTTCTTCCTCATCTATCCAGGAAGATACAAGGACAGGCAGATACTACACTTGAATGTCTGCATCATTTTAATTACATCAGTTCATTAATATTCATTCAGCACTTTACAAGTGCTGAGTAGTAGTAAATTAGGTGCCTCCCTGGTGCCTCTCGAGTGTCAGTGGGGCAATTTTGAACGTGGGGGAGAGGGAGCCTGTGAAGCAGAGCCCTTCACTTCCCTGCATGGCACAGGGGAGAGACGGGATTTTTTTAGCTAAATGGAAGGAAGAGGAGCCCTCAGCACATCCCAAATGCACATGCCAAGCTCGGAGCTGGCCCTGCAGCCTGGGGGTGCAGCCTGGGGGTGCAGCCTGGTGCTCACTCCTTGCAGGATTTTGGGGGCAGAGCTGAGGCTCCTCATTCAGAGGCAGTTAAAGCAAAGAGCCTGTGCCTGCACACGAGGTATTTACGGGCTTGTTCCATGAATTATGAAGGATTACAGAAGCAGCAGTCTCTCCAGCATGGTTTAATTCCTTGTGCTGGGTTACAGTGAACACTTTTTGATGCAAAGTTAAGCTATTCGTGCTCCGCCGTCCAGAGGGAGGGCTGTGGAATCCTTCACCTGGAATCCTTCATCTGTTGGAAGAAAATTGGTCCATCTCTGGAGTAAATTCATCCCAGACATTCACTGCAGTCAGGCTTTCGTGGCATCTGCCCTCATTTAACAGCAGAGCTGCCTGCAGCTGATGGGATCCATCCCCCCCGTAATTAACTGGGACAATCACGGTCCCATCCCCCCCTGTGTGGGGCTGGGATGCTGTTCCCTCTCTCATGGTTCTGTCTACACCTTTAGTAGATCTTTCCCTGTTTGACACGTGGGATTCTCTTCACCACGGTCTGAGAGAGCCCAGGTGAGGCGTAGGAGGCAGCTCTGCATGGAGCTGAGGGGCTCTCGCTGCAGAGGAGGCGAGACCTGTGGGAAGTTATCAGGTTGTCTCCGGATTCTGTGCCTGTTCCAAGATGTCCAGACATGTCCTGAAGTCAGGGAGCGCTCAGGATGCTCGAGACTGTTTTCATCTCTCTCCTTCCCCACCTGCGAAATGATGGTGAAAATGTTTGGTACCTCTGTGAGTGCCAGGGATCCGCAGAGACGCCTTTTCCACCCGATCTCCTTCGTGTCCTCCTCCCTCTCCTACCTACCCCCACAATTAATGTCTGAAAGCTTTGTCACACCTCTCCCCTCGCCCACAGCTGTTGATTCCTTTGGAAACAAGCTCCTGGCTCAGTCTGGGCTGTCAGGGAAGGCGCTTTTGTGGAGCTGGAGGAAAATCAAGGAGCTGACTCTGAAATCTTTCAAGTCTGCTGTGCTTCCCCAGTGAGAATTCCTTACTGGAAGCACTGGGTTATGTCACTGGTGTCCTCCTGCCTTTGACTCTTCCCCTCACTGCTCCTGCCACATTCCCTGCTCCTGCTGGTTGTCTCCAAGTGGGTGAAAAGCAAATGCCGCTGATGCTGTGGCCGTTTGGTCCAAGCACAGGAACATGGGATGAAGTTCTCCGTGCTGCTCTCCTTCCAAAGCATCTCATCTTCCTGGCTGAGGGAGCAAGGGAAAAGGGGCTCATGTTGGAGACATAACCACTCAGAAATGTGGATTCCTCCAATAAAACAATTTTATTCAGGCAAAATGAGAAGGGACATTAATGCAACAGTTAACAGCAACTAAGTGCTGGGGGGAGATGTGTCAGCTTGCTTGTTCTGTTTATGGGCTTCATACAATTCTATCAATATTGATGTGTGATGCCTTTGATTTTGACACTAATCATTGCTACGAATTAAATTTGCAGCCATATAATTAGAACTGCTATTAATAGGGCCTCCAGCTAAGCACTGCTGTGCTAGTTGTCTTTTTCCTGATGGGAAACGGCATCCACGGAACTCAGTTAATGTGGTCTGCCTGGGAGATGCTGAGGCTGATGTGAAAATTACGCTTGCTGTGTTCAGAGGGACTCCTCTGGAAGGCAGATGCATGGGAACGGTCCAGCTCGGAGGTTTCCCAGGAATTGCACTGGAGTTGTCCTTAAACTTCCCAGTACTTTGCCACTCTTGAGATACACAGGCTTAGTGGGAGAGAGGAGGATTGCAGGAGGAAAGAGGAACCCTCAGTCTGCAGGGCTGTTATCGCCTTGTTTCCATTCCATCTCCCCCTCCCTGTGCAAATCCTGCCATTTATTCCCCGTGCCCTCCCAGGGCTGCGTGAGCCCCGTGTCCCTGCGCACGCCTGGTTCCATCTCATCAGCCCGAGCTCCGTGCCGGGACGGCAGCCGGGCTCAGCACTGAAAATCAATCTTGTACTGCATCCCAAGAGGTCTGCTTCTTATTAGGTCTAATAAATCAGTGAAGTGCCCTTCATTCAGCTTGTCAATGCAGGACATTGTTTGTGATCAAGAATAAATAAATGTCTCTTCTCTGGCTGCCAGTCGCCGGGTAGGTATTATTTTTCCATCATGCTGTTTATACTGGCTGTAGGAAAAATGCAGTTCTGCAGCCTTGCTCGCCTTCACTCGAGCTGGGAACGCTCCTGGGTGGCACAGGCGAGGGAAAAGCAGGAACAGTGGCGTTGCTCCCGGGTTTCACCCAGCACTGAGTTGCTCAGTGGTGACAAGGATTCCATCCGTGTGCTCGGCGATGCCGGAGGTGTGGGGCACTGCCTGTGCAAACCTCGGTGCTGCAGGGAAAGACCCTGGTGCGGCTATTTCAGGTGCCCTGAGGCCAAGGATAAAGCGTGCACCTGAAATCACCCCCAGTTCTCATGGAAAAGGGGGTGTCAGGCGTTGTCCTGATCACTCTGTAACACTCTGTGCCGAGGGCAGCTGCGCTGGACGTGGCTCGAGTCCAGCCCGGAGCGTGAGGTCACCCCAGAGAGCTCCTGGGATCTCTCTGCAGAGGTGCTACAGAGACATACACAGTGCTGGGGCTCTTTTCATGGCGGGAAACACACTCCTGCTGACCTGTGGAATTCCTGAACGTGTGGCACGATGTCTGTCCTTGCTCCCAGCCTCCACTTTTCCCAGGGACAGCGATGAGTGATTGGATTGCTCCGCCAGGGGAAAGGAGAACTTTTAAGTGCGTTGTTACGTCTTGGGACGTGATAGTTTTATTCAGCCTGGCTGATTTAATTTGTTCCATTAGTGGGAATACAAGAGGTCTTTCACAATGAAATATATATGTCCGAGCCTGTCCTTAGATGACTTCATTCTATGGATGGTTATCTCATCCTGGTAATTCATCCTTCATTAGCGCCCCCGCATTCCACGGCGCTTCAGGAAAAGCTCGGTTGCATCAGCGTGTGGAGAAGCCAAGAGGACACCAGGCTGTCATTGAGCAGATGAAAATCACCCATGTGCAGGCGCCCTCCAAAGGGTTTGCCCGGGTTTGGCTGTGGGTTGGGAGGGCAGGAGCTCTGCTGGCTCCGAGGTCCGTCCATCGCCCTCGGAGCGCAGATCTCACCCCCCAGCAGAGCAGTGAGAGGGCAGAGGGTTCTTGTTTCGTGAAGGAGTTGTTTAATGGAAAGGTCTGAGGAAAAAAAGTGTCTGGTTTTTGCCCTGGGTTGTGAAATAAGGGGGCATTTGTTCAGTACTGTACTGCTGGTGCGGTTGGAGGAGCTGGGATCCATTTTCTCCCTAAACCGGGATTTCCGGCCTCAGAAAGTAATTCCCCTTTGCTTCCATCTGTGCTGTCAAACTGTGACCTCACCAATGGGTCCTCAAAATGCCCCATGGTCCCTCACATTTGTTACTGTTCATAGCCAGAAGTTGGAATCTTATTAATTGGAATTTGTGCTAGGGAATATGAAAAGTGATGGAAGCCAGAGAGTACTGGGGTGTGTTTGGGGCTGGAGATGGGGCAGAGCTGCCGAGTCCCTCGAGACTCTGGGTCTGAGGATTCAGGAATGTCCCTGCCACCTCTTAATGGCATGAAATTGTCCTCCTCTCCTCCCTGCATCCCTTCCCTGGTTCTGTTATCTGGCGCCTGCCAGAGCAAAGAAAATCAGGAAAAAGCCAGAAGTTGGCAGATATTTTTATAGCTGCTGGAGAGCCAGGGGCAGGTGCTCGGGAAGTGCTGGGGATGTGAAACGGAGCCAGGTGAGCTCGGAGTCTGCTCTAATCTTGTTTCTTGGCTCGGGAGATGGGGATGACTCCGGGTTTTATGCCAGTTCAGGCACCTTGAAAAATCAGCAGGAGATTTTGGAGGGCAGAGATTGCATTTGGTTCAGTTCTGAATGAAGTGGAGTCAGTGGAGGCTGGGCAGCCTCATCCATGGAATACATCCTGCCTGGAACACATCCTGAAATCGTGGAATGGGTTGGGTTGGAAGGGACCTTTAAAGGCCACCCAGTCCTGCAAAGAGCAGGGACACCTTCAGCTCAACCAGGCTGCTCAGTGCCCCCTCCAAACAAAGTTTCTTTTATCTTGAGCATATTTCAGAGATAATGAATCCCCACACCTCGTCTCAGAGGTATTACCTCCTTTATGAGCACGAAGTGAGGCAGAAGTTATTCCTCCTCCGTTTCACGACGTTTTCATCGAGTTCAATAATGAGTTTGCTCTTGAAATGATCTTGGTGAAAAATCTTAGGAAATGCCAAACTCTTTCGTGAGCTTGTGTTGGTTTTCCTGACTGTCCCTGCTTCCCTCTGAGTGTGGAGCTGAAGGAGTTGCTGTGCTCTGGATGTTGCTGGGTTTGGGGGCAGGGCAGTGTCAGCCTCCTGCCTTTCTACTCACGAGTCGAGAAGTTCAAGCTTTCTTTACTATAAACATATTTTTCTGCGGGCTTTTAAAATCCTCAGAGGTCAAAATAACACAGGCTTTGGTCCATTTGTAAGATCTTAAATCCCTGGGTGGCAAGAAATACTGTGAGAAGACCAGGCCATGTTGCTTCTCTAAATGCCTCCTCGAGGAAGAAAAAACAAATGTGGAAACCACAAATGTGCCGGGAGGGACTGGGGAATGTGCAGGAACAGTCCTGGGCTCTGCCACAGCCCCTGGGCTGCTGCTGCTGCAAAAAGGCTGGGATTTGGGGACAACCAGGGAGCGGAATGCCACGGAAAAGCAGCAGGGCTGTGGTTTGAGGTGGGGATTGCTGTGAGCCTTTCCCTGGGGGTCAGACTGATGCCACCATGGATTTTTCCTCCGTCCCCCGATCGAGTTTCCAGCCCATTGATGCCACGGTGGCCTCTTGCTGCTGGCTGGGACGGTGACAGGGTGAGCAGGGCTGTGAAATGTGCCTGGTGTGTGGCGGCAGATCCATCCTGGAGCATCTGCCCGCTGCTTCTGGCCGTGCCAGGCGGGCGTGCGCTGGACACGGGCAGTCCCTACCTTAGCACGAGTCCATTAGTCCCGTTATGGTGCGTGGGCTCCCCACCTCCCCCTGCCTTCTGCGACCCTCTTCCCATTCCTGCCGAGCTGCTCGGACAGGCAGAACCCTGCCTTCCCCCTCGGGGAGCTCCCTGCAGGCAGCCCAGCCTGGAAGGGACAGAGGGAGAGAAACCCTTGCCTGCTGTGAGGAGCTCCTGGGCACGGGGAGTGCAGCACCCCAGGGAATTCCACACCAGAGACATTCCCTGGAGCTGTGGAAGGGCTGTGGGTTTTCCTGGCTGTGACCTGGACAAACAACCCAGCAAAACACTAAACCTGAATGTGTCTGCTGCTCTTCCCAGCAATGGCAGCAGCTCCTGGCTCTCTCCCAGCCACCCCCTGTGTCCTTGTTCAGCCCTTCCACGCATTTAGGGTTTGGCTGTGGGGTTTTTCCCCCCATAGCTGTAGGGTGGAAGATGATGGTCATTCATTAGGTGTGTCTCAAATCTCAGGTGATGCTGGTGAAGCACAAAGGGAGTTTGGGAGGCTGGGAGAGGGACCCGTGGTGGTCCTGTGAGGGTGAAGGTGCTGCCTCCTTCTCCCCACATTACCCACTGGTTTTACGGAGCTGCATCAAACAGATCCGTGTCCACGAAAGTGATGTGCATCTACAATGAACGTGCACATCACACAGCCTCGCTCTTGTACGGCACGGGAGGGGTTTTTTGTGGTTAGCTGCTCAATTATTTATTGTGTGCTGGGCTTTAATCTCATAAACCTGCCTGCAGGCCCTAGGCAAGGCAGCCTGAGCATCCCCAAAGCAGCTTGAGCATTCTGGAAGGCTGGAAGGGGCAGCAGAAAGCGCTGGGGGACGGGAGGTGGGAATTGTTGCTCTTGCCTCGGCCTCTCCCTCCCCTGCCTGCCCATTGAAAGCAGTGGGACCTGTTCAGTTGGTCACTGCCACCAGCTCAGGGAGTGATTTGCGTTTTCTTGGAGAGGATGCCAATCCCAGATCCTGTTAGTGGAAAGGAGTTGGTCCCCAGAGCTGCTGAGAGCAAAGAGGAAAGGGTGAGGAGGGGATGTTGGGGTGAAACAGGGTCTGCCAAACACACAGCACTGCGGCTCCAGCCGGGAGCTCCGCACCTTCCCGAGCTCCAGGGGTGTTCCCGCCTGGAATAAATCCAGAGTCCCCTCCCCCAGCCCCCTCCTTTCTTTGGACTCGCAGACCAGTTGCAGTTCTGGAGTGTATTTGGGCTGAATCACCGTGCAGAGCTTTGGAGCCAAAGGGCAGCAGGCCGTGACCCCCTCTGCTTTTCTTCTCCTGAGTTCTTTGTGCGGAGCCTTTCACGCCAGGAGCTCGGTCTCGCTACTGAGAAACAAATAATTAGAATATCTGGGAGGTACAGGTGGAGTGGAAGAGAGACTGAAGAGTTTCAAAGACACACAGGCTGCTTCCCGCCCCGGTTTTCCCACCAGGAAAAGGGATAACAGCACTTTCTTGCTTCACAGGGAGCTCATCTGAGAGTTTGTAATCCAAAGTGCAAAGAAAGCAAGATAAACACTGACCCTCACTGTCGGTAATCAACTGATGGATATGTTTAAATATTGTGTATTCTGGAACACAAATATGCTGCTGGAGCTGTGTCCTGCAGTTTGCACTCATTAATTAAAAGATGAAGTGGGAATTCCCTCGTCCTGTCCCAGCCCAGCTGCTGTGAGATCCACTCCCAAGTTTCCAGCACTTTTCCCACTGAACTAATAGGACATTTCTAAAGGGACAACAGACATTGTCTCCTGTTTCTCTGGTGTTTATAAACAACAAGTAGAGTTCCATCAGAGAATCTCATGATGGTTTGGGTTGGAAGGGACCTTAAAGCCCATCCAGTCCCACCCCTGCCAAGGGTAGGGACACCTTCCACTATCCCAGGCTGCTCCAAGGCCCATCCAGCCCAGCCTTGGACACTTCCAGGGATGGGGCAGCCATGGGATAACTTGTGCCAGGGCCTCTCCACCCTCACAGGGAACAATTTCCTCCCAATATCCCATCTAAGTGAAATCCCAATCAAATCCTCCGTGCCCAGGAGAAACCCTGTTGCCACTGGTTGGGCTTGACTGGGATCAGGCTGATTCCAGCAGCCCCAGAGTGGGGATTGCCAGGGAAATGCAGCAGGAGCAGGAATCGTGTGCAGGTTCAGGGCAAACCAGGGTTGGGGATGAGAACAGAGGCTCAGTGTTTGCCTGAGAAAACAAACAAGTTTCATGTTTTTCCCGTGTGCTGCGCCGAGCCCGGCTCGTTCAGAGCTGTGATCAGAGCAGCAGCAGCCCAGGTCCAGCAGGAGCCGTGTTATTCCTCCAGGAGCATTACAGAGCAGCCCCTGCCTTCTGGAAACTGTTGATAAAGCTCTCTTTTTTAGAATCATTTCTGCTTCTCCAGCACAAACGTACTATTCCTTGTTTGGATGTGTTGCTTTCTTCATTCACTTTTATTATTAGGGACATTTACATGAAAACTGCTGGTTTTTTTGCTCTCGCAGCACATTTCCCAACTGCAGCTGCATTTCCCTGGTGGAAGGGGATCTCTGCCTTCCCTTGGAACGGGGATCTCTGCCTTCCCTTGGAATGGGGCTGCCCTCTCTCCTGGGCGTGGCTGCCAGGCTCAGGGACACAGGGATGGGGCTGGTCCCTCTCCACATGTGGCAGCTCCAGAGGGGGATGTTCCAGTCCATCCCTGGCTCCCTGCTCCCTTTAACCACCTTGTGAGTTCATTGGGATGCTCGGTGCATCCCTCTCCTCCTGAGCACAGGAATTATTTGTACCTTTCCAGCAGAGAGAGGCCGGTGTGAAATCCTCGAGCAGGCAGGAATCCTCCCAGGGTTTCCCAAAGTGCCTGGCCCTGGCTGTGGAGCAGTTTGGGAAGGCAGAACTAATGGACATGTCTGGCAGATGGAGAGTACGGTGATAATGTAAATTAAAGAAAAAAAAACCCCAAAGGCTGCTGTTCAGGGCACAGTGATGACACAGGCAATGTGGGATGATAAATTTATTCACTCCAGACCCTGCTTGGGAAGAGGCAACATGAGCCAAACTCCCTCCCCTGAACAGGCACCTGGAGAGGAACCTGAAGGACTTTTCCTTTCTCCGTCTGCCTGGCTGGGCTCTGCAGATGGAAGACGGAGACTCCAGATGTGTTAAGCACATCTTTAATTTCCTCTCGCCATTTCTGCCGGAGCTTTGCTTCGGGGTTTGGCATTTGGGTGGGGTTTTTTTGCTGGTGTCTTGAAAAGCTTGGGATAAGCCAAAAAAACAAAAGGAGAGACACCTGCAGGAGAGAGGAGCCGCTCTGCCTGGGGCTGTGGGGTGGGGGACACCCTGCTCTGTCCCCACAAGGCCCCCCTGCACTGCCCTGGCCCAGCTCAGCTCCCCCACCCCGGCAGGAGCTCCGGGGCTGCTGATTCACGGCAGCAAACGCCTGGAGAGGTGAAATTCCTCCCCCGTGTGCCTCTCTCACCCCTGACCCTGCTCCATTTCTTCCTCTTGACCCCTGAATTTCAAACCCGACCTTCGGTGCCGTGGGGGAGGGAGGGAGGCAGAAGGGCAAGGAAAGGGCAAGATGAGTTTGGCTGTGGCTGGGAGGTGGGGGAGGTAAAGCTGGAATCCAAATGAGGGCACAAGGATGCTGTGGGATGCTGTGGGATGCTGTGGGATGCTGTGGGATGCTGTGGGGTGCCAGGGCATGGAGCGGGTGCTGCTGCTCCATCCCTCAGCATCCATCCGGAATATTTGCTGGTGCATTCAGTTCCCTGAAATGTAAAATGCGCCAAAGGCTGGGCTCTTGAATGGAATCACCACCCTGTGCCTCCCCTGCCTTGCAGGGAGGGCAAACCCCCGTGGGGTGCTGGTGCTGTGGGGTGAGGTGGGACAGCACAGGGATGGGGATGTTGATCAGCACACAGGGATGGCGTGGGGTGCTCGTGGCATTCAGCTTTGAACACCTGGGGTTGTGGCAGCTCCTGCTCCGTGCCTGGGGACGTGGGGCACAGCTCGGCCTCCTTGGCCTCCATTTGTGCCTCTGAGCCCAGACAGACACAGCCTGCCCTGCACAGGCACCCATCCCTGCCCTGCACAGGCACCCATCCCTGCCCAGCTTGTTCTGCGTGGCCTTGGGCTGCTCCTTCCTTGCACAACAACCAAGCAAACCGTGCTCTTTCACCTGCAGAGGAAGGGCAGAGGACCCAGCTCTGCTGGGCTGGAGGAAGGACATTCCCAGGGCTTGGGGGCACAGCAGGACTCGATTGTCCTCTTGGGGTCTTCGCCCTCATCCTCTGGTCTGAGTCTCTGCTTCAGCACAGCCCTTGTCCTTCAGCCCTGCCATGGGCTGAGTTCCTGACTTCCACCCTCTGACACGCCGCCTGGGGGGGATTCAAAGCCAAAAAGACAAATCCCTGCCGTGTCACACAGAGGCAAAGTGGCCCAATCCGTCTCTGTCCCCCCGGAGCGCTGCCGGCTCCCCCAGCCCCCTGGGGAGGGCCCTGTCGATAGAGTTCTGCATCTTGTCACAGCACACACGGGTCCTGGGGAATGGATGTGGAGGCTGGGAGTGCTCAATATCCCCGTGACAGGTAGAGGCTCGTTTAATGGGATGCTGCCTTATCCATTACCCGGGGAGCGGGCGCAGGCCCCGAGCAGGTGCCGCGGCTCCGCCGCCGCCACAAAGGCTCTGTGTGAAGGAGGACGCAGTTAATGTCTCCCGCTCCCAGATTTATTCCTTCATTAGGCATTTAAATCCATTCTGCTGGATAGGATGCCTCTGTGAGGGAAGCTGCTGCCTTTCCTCCCCGTGGGATAAACGCAGGGGCTGCCAACGGCTCTGCCCGGCCAGTCCCGTTCCCAACACCCCGCAGAGGCAGCGTGGTTTGGGCAGGGAGGGGAGGATGGGGTGGGGAAGGGGTTGTGGGTGCTTGTTCAGCCTCTGGAGAGAGTGTAGGGGGTTTGTGGGAGGGAATCCCAGCAGAGGGGCGAGCAGGAGGGGCTGCAGGGCTGGGCACTTCCATACTGGGATGCTCCCAACACCCCGGTGGTTTGGGGAGGTGTGGGGCTGGGCTCACAGTGGTGTGGCCAACTGCCAGTTCCTTGGCCACCCCACACCAGCTCAGGGACCCACACCCACTGGTGTTGTCCCAGCAGGGATGGGTCCCACACTCCCTTTCCTTGCCTTCCCCTTTCCCACCAATCCCCAGGTTGGACCATCCCAGTGTGGAAGATTTTCGGGAGTTGCAGGAAAGTAAATGCTCCAAAACTGTGCAGTCATCGAACCAGACGGTTCAGGGGAGAGCTGAGAAACTAAAATTAGCACAAGTGCCCCAGGCAGAGGCCACCTGGGGCTTTGTTTCGCTTCGCTCTTAACTTTCATCTCTTTTATTTATAATTTGTGGCTGATTGATTTTTATTTTTTTAAGGTCTTTTTTTCCCCCCCTTCCCTCCTTTGAAAATGAGGAGCTTTGCTGGCTCATGATGTCTCATCCCTGCATGCCCAGGGGTGCCATTGCCTCTTCTGCCCCACTTCTGCCTGGTCCCTCCCCCGAGCAGCAGCATCTTCTGCCACCCAGGAGGAGCCGTGGTGGGGGAGCCCTGGGTCCATCCTGGACCACATCTCCTCCTCTCCATCCTTCCTTAGCTCAGTCTTGCTCCATCTCCACCTGCAACTGGTCCTTCCCTCAGGTCTTGGACCTCTGGGCACTGCAGGACCCAAAGGTGGTGATTTCAGTGTTTGTCAAGGTCCTGATCCACGGACCCACCAGGCTTGTGAGCAGCTGTGGCTGCCCCATCCCTGGAATTGTCCAAGGCCAGACTGGACGGCACTTGGAGCTCCCTGGGATAGCGGGAGGTGTCTCTGCCCACGGCAGGGGTGGAATGAGATGATTTTTAAGGTCCTTTCCAGCAGGAAGCACTCCGGGGTTCAGTGACCTGCCCTGCCATGTGCTTCCTGTGCCACCTCCCTGTCCTCCTTCTCCTTCCTGGGCTGGGGTTGGGGTTTGCACAGCCTTGTCCTGGGGAATGCTCCCTTGTAGGGCAGCAGAAGGCTGGAGTCCCTGGCTCGCTTTGCTCACATCCAGCTCCGTGCCAGCCCCGATGGAAGCAACGTGCCCGAGGCTGTCCAGACAACAAACCGAACCTCCCTGAGCACCGGTCGGCAAGGCGAGTTTGGGGTGAGTTCCAGAGGAGTGGAAGCTGGGAAGGATTTGTGCTGATGGTTTAAGGTTTAACAGTCCCTCACCAGCCCTGAGCAAAGCACCTCCAACCTCTTCATTAGACAGTTTACTCTTCTAATGAGGGTCGTTTTCAGCAGCCTGACCCACCCTGGTTTGCTTTGGTGCGAGGTGACCCGACCCCTGCCCACTGAACGCGCTGAATTCCCGCTCTGCTGCCTCCCAGAGCTTTCTGCGGACGCAGATTTCAGAGCCACGGGCTGGGGATAAATTCACGAACACGTTCAGGGGGGATGTTCAGGGGCTTGCTCACCGCTGAAGCATTCCAGAGTGCGCCTTGAAATTGGAAACCTGGCGGAGGGGAGGGGCGAGGAGCGGCAGCCCCGGGCGCTGCTGGAGCCGGGATCGAAGCGGGGATGATGTCGGTGTCAATCAGCCTCATCCACGGGCTCCAGAGTAACACAGATTTCAGCCCCCGGCTTTGGTCAGTGTGGATCAGGATTTCCTTTTGCCCCTGGGAACGGCTCGGCCAGCGAAATATCCGTCTGAAACAAGGGTGTGCTTTCAAAGCCCAGGAAATCCAGCACCTTCCACTGAACCATTGTTCTTCCCCGCCGTGTCTCTGGCTAAATTAAGACTTTCTTAGAAATGCACAGGTTAAAAGTTTAAAAGCTTAAGGTTTCATTCATAATTCACATATCAATGAGGCTTTGATTCCTCCCGGGGAGCAGCACCAGTGTCTGCAGTGAATGCTGATGGGAGAGCCCAGCACCTCCCTGCCTCTCCTTCCCGAGCTCCTTCTCCAGAGGCAGGATGGCTCCCAGGGGCTGCTGCTGGGGAAGGCAAAGCCTCTCCCTTTTGGGTCACTGGTTTGAATGTGACCCAGGCCAGCCCCTGCCAGGAGTCGTTAATGTCTGGTGGCTGCTCAGGGCCCTGTGACAAACAGAGCACCGGGTCCTGTTCCTGTTCCCAACAAGGGCAGGCATCCACATCCCAAATCCTGCTGTCACCGCCCTCTCGGATGGCCTGGAGCAGGGGAGGGAAACACCAGCCCTGTTATCAACCCAGGCCTGTTCACTGCCCCCGGGCTTGGGCAGCGTCTCCTGTGGAGCATCCCGAGTGTTTCAGGGGAGGTACAGCCTCGCCCTGTCCCTGTGAGGAGGAGGAGGCTGGGAGGGCTGGGCTGAGGTGATGTGCTGGAGGTCACAGAAGATGCTCTGTGCTGTGCTGATGCTTCCAGGACAGGAGAGGAATGGCTTCAGACTGAAAGAGAGGAGCTTTAAATGGGGTATTGGGAAAAATC
Organism: Ptilonorhynchus violaceus; assembly: GCA_013397565.1. Lineage (NCBI taxonomy): Eukaryota > Metazoa > Chordata > Aves > Passeriformes > Ptilonorhynchidae > Ptilonorhynchus > Ptilonorhynchus violaceus. Next base: position 212,474 of record VZRJ01012707.1, on the reverse strand, counting down.
CTTCCCTGTGAGGGTGGGGAGGCCCTGGTACAGGTTGCCCAGAGAAGCTGTGGCTGCCCCATCCCTGGAAGTGTCCAAGGCCAGGTTGGACGGGGCTTGGAGCATCCTGGGATAGTGGAAGGTGTCCCTGCCCATGGAAGGAGATGAGCTTTAAGGTCCTTTCCAACCCAGCCCATTCCACACCTGGATGAACAAACTCCACACTCAGAACCGATCCGTGCCCCTCTCGGAGCTCCAACCTGTTGTTCTCTCCCCTCCGAGGAGGAAGAGGAGGCTGGGAGCAGGTCCTGCACACGCAGCTGCCAGGACCTGCCTCCCCCTGGCTGGGCTCAGCCTTCCCATGGCTCTCCTTGGCTCCCTGCCCTTCCTCCCCTCACCCAGATGGTCTCTGCATCTCCTTGTCAGGCATCCAGAAATATTTCCCCTGCGCTCTTCCCATCGTGTGCAGCGGCCTCCTCGCCTGGCTGGTGCCTTTCAGCCTTAATCTCCTCTTTGTGCCTCGGAGGCACCTCTGCAGCTCTCGGCTGCCACAGGGAGCCCCAGCCACGGCTGCTCTGCTGCTTTTTGGGTGAAGATGCCCCCCGTCCTCCCCCTACCCCCCATCCTCCCCCTGCCCCTCTGTCTAACACTGACAGTTTTGAGAGGGATTAAAACAAGAAGTGCAGGAGCCTGGCGATTTGGCTCGAAACTCGCCCCTTTTGAGAACCTTTTGCCTTTATTATCCGGCAGATAAATCTGCTTTCAGCTGCCCGTGTGTGCTGGGAACGGGAACGGCACGGAGCAGCTCCCGGTGCTAATCCCACCCCCCCAGGTGTGCTGCCTCTCCCACCACAGCCAGGACCACCAGCACCGTGCTGGAGACGAGCCGGGGGCCAGTGCTCTCCGCCTGTGCCTCTCTGCTTGTCATTCTTCAAAACACATCTCACTGGAGATACTCATCTCAAGAAGGAGAGGGGTTTTTTTCCTTATTTTCCATTGTTTCCCCTCCTCCCAAACTTTTCCGAAGGATCTCCTGGCAGCAGCCGCTCCGTGGCAGCAGGGCCGGGAGGGCGCCTGGCAGCAGCTCAGCAGAGGGGATTGGATTGCAGGGACAGAAATCCCTCCACACTGGGAGCCTGGTTTCACTCTGCCGTGTGCCAGCTGGGCTGGGGATGCTGCTGTCCCCTGCCCCTCTGGAGGTGGCACCAGTGGAACCCAGCACTGCTCCCTGCAGTGATCCCAAGGATCCTGTGCACGGGCATGGCTTTCACGTGTCTTTGGGGTGGATTTGGGGCATCGTTTTTAAACCTCTTCAAATCTTGATCAATAAAGATGAACCGAGGCAGCTGCTCTCAGTTCTGAGCCATCTTCAGCTCGAGGCAGGCACGGCCGTGTCTCCAAACAGGGACTTGGCAGCTTTGGGGTGAAGCTTTGGGCAGGTTTGGAGCATGGGCAGAGGGTGGATCATCCCACATTTGGGGCTGTTTGCTGAGCTGTGTCTGCTGCTGGCTGTGAATTTTGCAACAAGTGTGGCTGTCAGGCCACAGATACTGAAACACAGGCAGGGTTTGGGCTTCGTATGGATGGCTGATCTTTCCTCCCTAAAATCCCCCAGCGGCTCATCCTCACCTCCTTTCCCCTTCCCACGAGCCACATCTCTGCTTATCCAAAGCTCTCCTGATATTTAAATCTCTCCATGGGCCCCCAGCATCACCTCTCTGAGCAGTGCAGAGCAAAGCCAGCCAGGGCTTGGTTGATAACACAGGTACTGGGGCAGCAAGAGAAAAACCACTGAATTTCTTCCTAAAAGAGCAGGAAAAGAGCAAGGAAAAACCATGCCAGGAGCCCAGGAATGGCACAGCTCCTGCTGCTGGGGGGCACTGGGCTGCCTTGTACTTAAGACATAAAGAAAGACATTTCCAAAGGGCCCCTGGTGTGGGAGCTGCTCCAGGGCTCCGTGGCTTTGCCTTTCCATGTCCTTTTCCCCCTCAGCCTGGTTCTCTCCGTTCTCCCCTCGGAGGCACTGCCAGGGTGGCCCAGCCCGGTGGCATCGCCTGGCGCTGGCAGCCCCCGGGTCCCATCTGGAGCAGGGATTAGAGCCCAGCCCGGCTGGGCTGGCAGATGCTCCGTTAGCTGATCTGGTGGCTTTAGTGCTCCGCTGTGAACCTTCACAGCCATTCCTTCAGATTTTTCCAGGGGTCGGGTTGATAATGAAGGGATTAATTTAATTCCCCCCCGCCCTCGGCCAAGCCTCCCCTGCAGCTGGTGTGTGCCTGCTCATCTGGTGGTGTTTTTATTGGCGTCGTTCAGGCGCTGCCTGGGCTCGGAGCTCGGGAAGCCCTCGGGTTGGGGTTGTCCCGGTGGGCTGGGAGCTGTGGGGTGCGGCCAGACTGGGCTGCTTCCAACGCTTCCTGCTGCCACCCGGGTGGGAAGGAATAAAATACTTGCAAAACGCAATAATAACTGAAAATGGTTTGAGTGGAACGGCGCAAAAATGATCTCCCTGCCCCTGGCACTGCCTGGCAATGTGTGTTTTTGTTCCTGTTTTCCAGCAATGTGGACTTTGTGTCAGGCTGGTCCCCTCTGGTGTCACTGCAGAGCTGGTCACGGGGACTGGGCACGGGATGGAGCTGCCAGCAGGGGAAGGGCAGGGGCGACCTGAGCCCTTTGAGGCGCTGCTGGGCTCTGCTCCCATCCCCACTGACCTCAGCCGGGGCATTTTGGGATGTGTCTGGAAACAGGGAAGCCACAGGGCTGGGTGCCTGGGATGGAGGGAGCTCCTGAGTGCCGTGAGGGTGGCAGAAGGGACCAGCCTGTGCCAGTTTGGGTTGGTGGCTGTGAGGAGCAAAGCCCAGCCTCAGCACGGGGCTGTTCTGGCTGTCCCTGTGCTCAGGGGGCGGCTGTGGGATGTGGTGGCTCAGCAGTGGATTTGGGGCGGCGTTTCTGCTCTTTGGGCTCCCCAGGCCCCTCAGCGCATCCTCCTGGAGCTCCCAGACCCTCCTGGCAGGATGGGCTGAGCCCCCAGGTCCCCCTGCACAGCTCAAGCCCAAGCCTGTGTCCTGGGGGGCTCTGGGGGTGATGCCCCAGGGGTGTCTCCCCTGCAGCACAACTTCTCCTGCGAGCCCCTGGGTCTGTCCCTGCCGCGGGGGGGACGGAGGGCACATTCCCCAGCTGGAGCTGGGAACAGGGATGTGAAGGAGAGGCTGGCTGGTAACTGAGAGGCACATTAGTATTGCTGCCTGCAGCTCTCCTGCCTCCGAGGAGCTCTTGCCGGTGGGTGGCTGCGGGTTTTTTTCATAAATTCTATCCCAAACCTGTTTCAGATTAAAAACAAACGCTGTTGCATATCAGTTTGTCAGTCACTCCAGACCTAATCTCCCAAAATAATCTTTTGTCAGCCCTCCTCCTCCCCCAAGATGGGCAGTAATTGTTTCAAGACATGTCAGCCTTTGTTGAAAGTGAGTTTTGTGTTTTCGTGAGGCTCATGTTTTTTGCAGGGGAAGAAAAGAGGTGCTGAGCAAGTACTGACTGCGGGGAGAGGTGGGCAGGGAGAGATGAGGGGGTGATTTGGGAGCCATGAGGTGCTGGGGACAATTGTCCTGTCGGTGTGGGACAGCACGGGATGGTCACTGGTGTGGGACAGCACGGGATGGTCACTGGTGTGTCCCAGCAGGCTCAGGTGAGCTCCAAACCACTGCAGTGCCTCGGGGAGAGGAGAGGGACCTGCTCCCCTTGCTCCTGTCTAAACAACAAGGTCCATTTCCCATCGGTCCTGGAAAATAATCCACTGATTTTTAGATATTTTGACTAAATATTAGTCCAACTCTTGGCTCTCTTCACTGTATTCCCTACACTGAAAGTCAGTGCCCAGGAGGCTTCTTTTGTGCCATGTGCAGGGCACAGGCTGCCAGGTGTGGTTTTCACAGGTCTGTATTTCACATCTGTATTTCATGCCTGTGCAGGTATTTCACACCTGCACATGTATTTCACACCTATACATGTATTTCACATCTGTATTTCACACCTGTACATGTATTTCACACCTGCACATGTATTTCACCTCTGTATTTCACACCTGTACATGTATTTCACACCTGCACATGTATTTCACATCTGTATTTCACACCTGTACATGTATTTCACATCTGTATATCACACCTATACATGTATTTCACACCTGCATTTCACACCTGTACGTGGTCTGGGCTGTGCCTGAGCCCAGAGCAGCACCACGTCTGTGCTCTTGGTTCCTCTGCTCTGTGGCCGGTGGCCAGTGCAGGGTCAAGGCTCAGGGCCTGTGCTCACAGGGACTGCCCCACGCTGCTCTCCTGAGCCCTGGGAGCAGATGGCAATGCCTCTTGGGAATGTGTTTTCCTGAAAAAAAATGTGGCTTTTTATCTGAGAGCTGCCATGGAGAAGGAGGTTTTTGAACAGGATCGAATGCCAAAACTTTAAAGGAGTTTTTCTCCAGCTATAAGAAGTAATTTTTAGAAAAGCAGAGCTTGCTAATTTAATCAGAAGTAGCTCAGCTTTGCAGCTCCTGTGTTTTCTGGAGCATTGCTCTCCCAAATCAGCCTTCCCCCAGCACCTCCACCTGCCTGTGTTCCCGTGTGTGCTCCTGGCTGTGCAGACACGAGGTCCCCGTGTGCCAGGCAGATAAATATTGCAAATGTGCTCTGGGACGTGACAGACACCCCAGGGCTGGCGTGTTCTCACCTGGCTGTGCTCTTCCTGCTGGCTTTGCCCACGAAAGGGAGATTGACAGCACTGGGAATTGGCCACCATTCCCAGGAGGAGTCGGTTTGTGGGTTCTTCTGGCAGCCCGAGCATCTGGGACATGTCAGTTCACAAATGTGGTAACAGCTTATCAGGGAATTGTGGTTTGGATTACAGCAAAATCCCAGAATGAGCAAATCCCTGTTTAATCTGGAGCGCTCTGTCGGCCTGAGTGGGGTTTCTCAAAGGAAAATGGAGCTGGCAGAAGTTTCGTGTGCCCTCTGGGAACTTTCTCCCAATTCACATCCCGTTAGGATAACAAAGTGAAATATTTCACTGGTCGCTCCCTCCTTATTTCTGTGCCTCCCTGCATTTGGATTTTCCATTTCTTGCCTTTCCTGGTGGTGCTGGGTAGAGATGAGGTTTGAAACTTGAAATTCAGGGCTCGGTTCAGCTCCACACCCCACCCACAGGTCCGGGGTGAGAACCGGAGCATTCGGGGCAATCTGCCAGGGCCAGGAATTTCAACTCCACCTTAAATGAAGGGCCTGGGAGCGCTGGAGCTATAATGCTCTGCTGGAATTGCCAACTGGACTGTTAAAGAGCTGTAGTTTGGGCTGTGAGGAGCAGGTATTTTTAATGCATGGGCTTGCTGTGCTGGATTTCAGCTGGTGTTTGGCAGCGCCAGCAGAGAAGCAGAACGTGTTTTACCTCCCCGCACCTCCACCCCCATGAGATGTCCGTGAAGTTGCCTGCTCCAGATGAAGCAGATAAATGGGATGTGGAAGAGGGAAGTTGATGCTGCTGATGGTGGTGGGAGCAGGGAGGCACCACAGGCGAGAGGCAGAGCCTTGACTCTGCATTCCTGTTCTTTGGGCATCCCCTCTGAGCCCAGCCCTGGTGTGCTGAGGGCTGGGAGCCCGTGTGAGCACAGGGAAACCTCATCCTGGCTCTGGGGGCACCATTTGAACACAAAACCCCACAGGGCACCTTTTGACAGGTCCCAGCAGCTTTAAACACGGGACCTGCAGGGATCTGGCACTTGGAAGGGTCCAAACAAATGATTTGCTTTGCCCAGTCACTGCTGCAGCTCTTTGTGTGTCTCCGAGCTAACGTGGAGCCGGAGTACCCCAAACAGGAGGAGCAGTCACCCCACCTTCCAGGGTTTTGCTGGCTGCTGTCCCTGCATTATTCAGAACCACGCTGGGATGTGATTTGCATTCGGTACGGCCGCGCAGAGGCACCGCGGGATCGCTGATCCCCTTTGGGGGGAGATTACACGAGATTGCAGCGAGACTGGCAGGGAAATTGCTCCAAATTGCACCTATCATGGCAAGGACGTGGCTGTGCCCGCTCCGAGCCGTGCGTGCTTCCCAGGGCTGCTTCCCGGGAAGGGGCTCGGAGCGGGAGAGGGAGGCACGGGCAGGGTGGGAGAAGGGGCTGTGTGAGCTGGGAACCCTCGAGGTGATGCTGGTCTGTCAGAGGGGGCTGATTTGAGAAGGACGTGGTAGATTGGGATGCCAGGTGACATCTTTTCCTGGGAGAAGGAATGGGAGAGGAAGGTGCAGCGGAGACAGATGGGATTTGGCTGCCTGAATCTTTGAGGGAATCGGTGTGGAAGCACGTAGGATTCTGCTGTGAGACGCTTTCCCTCACATCCCAAGGAGCGCAAGCAAACACAGGCGCTGCACCGAGCCCGGGGTACCTGGGTGGGTATTTCACTCCATCCCCACAGCCGGGGCTGCAGGGACTGCCCGGCACCCTCGGTGTGGCACCTCACGCCGGGAGGGGTCAGCTTTGCCCGTGTCCACCTTGGCCCCGGCTCCCCTGGCTCACACGGCTCTGCTTCCAGCCTGGTGCATCCCGAGACCCCGAAACGTTCCCCAGCAGCAGCAACAACAGGATGGGGAGAGGAGAACACGGCAGCTCTCCGGGCTGGGAAAGCCATTGGGGCTGAGCTGAGCGGCTGGAGCAGCCCCTGGGCGATCACCGGGAGCTGCTCTCCAGCCCCACGTTGTTTCCTGCCCGGTTTGCTTTTATTGGATTGCCCTTCCTGGCTTTAGAGCTGCAGGTTTCTCCCTGCTGCCCTGCAACTTTCTTGGAAGAAACATCAGGGCCTGAGCAGTCCCACTTTGCTTTCCAAATGCGTTCAGCACAAGGAGCTGCAGTTTTACTGGAGCAGAAAGAGCACCTGGGCGAGCTCCTCTTTCTCACCTCCTTTTGCCTCTTTCTGCTCAAGCTTTTTGCTCGGATATCAGCAGGGACCTGGGCATTATTTATTGATTCTGCAGGAAGACAGAGCAAATCCCTCTACCACCGTGCTGGCTGCTCCCTGCCCACAGCCCTGGAGAGCAGGTACTGGGATGGAAAGGAGAGTAAACTTTATGTCCAGGTCACAGGGACGTGCCCAAGGGCATACAGAGGTTCCTGGAGCTGGGTTAGGAGGTCAGAGCCCCCATCTTCTCTCCTGTTGCAGGGGAAAGGCTGTCGTGGCCCAGAGGTCCCCTCCCCATCCCTGACAAGCCCTGTTGTCCTTGACTCGTGGCCAAAGGTCTGTAATATGAACCCACCCCAACCCACAGCGGCTGCCAAACCACTGTCAGAGCAGCAGCATCTTCCAGGCTGGACTGGCCTGGAGCCAGGGGCTCCTGGGCACAGGCTTTGTGTCCCAACCCAGCGCCGTGCTCAGCCCCCCGCGCTCCCCTGGCACCGCAGCTGCTGCTGCAGGGATGTTGCTCAGATTCCCACACTGAAGTGCCTTCTCCAGAAACTTTCCTGGCTGGCTCGGCTGCAGGAACCCAGATGGCTATCTCTCATTTCTCACACAATCTGCTCACGCCAGGCTCAGCTGGAGCTGAGCACAGCTCGGCATGGAAGGGCTGGCAAACCTCTGCTCGCATCAGGCGGGATTGAGGAGCTTTGGGGGATTTGGATGCCTTCTGGATGCTGCAGAGAACTTTACCCTGAAGCTGCGGGCCAAGCTGTGAGTCAGGGTTGGTGTCACATAACGGCAGAGAGTGGTTTCAGGCCAGTTTTCAGTGTTCAAGCAACATAAACCCAGTGCAGTTGTTTCAGTCTGGGAGCAGAGTCAACATCTGGGCTGCCCATGCCTGGAAGGGTGCAAGGCCAGCTTGGACTGGGCTCTGGGTAACTTGGTCTGGTGGAAGGTTCCGCCCCCATGGCAGGGGTTTGGGATGAGATGGGCTTTAAGGTCCCTTCCAACCCAAACCATTCTGGGGTTCTGTGATCTGTGGCAAAGATGACTTTGGGGTAAATGCACAATTGGTAATAGCTGGAGCCACAGGTCGGGTTGGGCGAAGCTGGAGCGAGCAGACAGAACATCCTGGGAAGTTTCTGGACCTGCTCCCATTGGAGATGTGCTGGGAGTGCAGGGTGGGTGCCACAGCTGTCCCCAGGGGTCCCCCTGATGCTGCCCAGGGGAGCAGGACTCGTGCCAAGGCCCCACCAAAGCACCAAGCTGCTTTTAATTCTCCAGTAAAGCAGTGCAGTGCTTTGGGCTAACGACACCTTTTGCCCCTCCTTGTCCTTGCTTGTCCCCATGCAATCAATGTCCCTCTGCAGATCGAGGTGTGTCCCCTCCCTCCTGGAGGTGTCATTGAAAAACTCGCAGACACATCAATAATTGAGGCTCGTGGTGGTGCAGCAGGAGCATCCTCCCAGGTGTCCTGTCACTGTGGGTTAGTGCCAGCTGATGGATGGCCATCGGCCTTGATCAGTGTCCCTGACTCAGGGACGCTGGTGTTAAAGGGACAAAGATGCTCTCAGTGGGTCCAGTCCGTGGGCAAAGGCTCCATTTTGGTGTCTCCAATCAAACTGAAGGTGGAGAGTTTTGTGCAGGCATCAAAGATTCCGTGTGCTTGCTGTGGAAGGGGAGGTGATCTCACTGCCCTGCTCTTCTCTTCCCCCCAGCACGGGATGTCTCCTCTCAGCTGCCTGGTTTCACTGTTGGGGTGTCTGCTCTCAGCTGCCTGGTTCCCCTAGTACTGAGCTAAAAACTCCGGGTGCACTGCTGGATTTTTGGGGCTGGCAGTGGAGGCAGAAAGGAGGCTGAGTTCTCCGGCTTTTAAGCAGGCAGTGGACGTGGAGAAGCTTTTATGTGGGTGAGAACTGCCCAGCCTGTGCTGCAGGTGCTGCTCCATGACCCCAGCACCGCCCCCACATCTCCCCTCCAAGGTGGACACGCAGATCAAGAGCCCCCGAGCAAGAGACGGAGCTGAATCCCGCGATAAGCACGGAGCCCTTGGATGCAGCCTGGACCAATTGTGAAGGCTTTGCCCCCTCGCTGTGTAAAACATCCAGAGCAAATGGAGAGTGACAGGAAAGGGGTCAGTGGTCTGGGTCACCACCGAGGTGCTGGAGGAGATAATCAGACCCTTTTCCTTCCAGTTCAGTGGCTGCCAAAAACACCGGAGCGCCTCACAAAAGTGCGGGGCCCAGCCGAGCGTGAGCACTCAGAGAGGCCAGCGCTGGAGGAGCCCCGAGTCCCCACCCCGAGTGCCACCGTGGGGCTCAGCCCTCGCTCTCTTTGCTCTGCTCCAGGGGGTGGTGACGATTGGGGTTTGTGAGTCGGGGCGTGAAACGTGCGCATCGCCCCCGTCACCTGGGAGGTGGCAAACTCCTCCTCGTGGGAGGCTTTCGGGAGGTGTTTTGGGGTCCCTGGGGGACTCAGGGCAGGTTGGAGCAGCCAGCTTGGATTAGCATTGCTGGTAATGAAACTGGAGAGCATCGGTGCTCCGTGTGGGGCTGGGCAAAGCCATCAAATGAGGTGATTTCAGAAAGAAGGACCCCACTCACCCCGCTCCGAGGGATTCCTCTCCAGAGGTCTCCCAAGGAACGTATTGGGAGTTTCCTGCTGTTTAGTTCAAACCTTCCTCCCCAAACAAGGCTTTGCTGGTGATCGCATCTCCAAAAAGGCTCCCTGCCGGGGATGTTTTGACAGAAAGTGTGATAAAGTAGAACACAGCAGACACCGTCCCCCTTGCAATTTATGAGGAATTTTGTAACCTGAGGGGATTAATTCCATATCATGTTCTGGCACATAGTATAGATTCTGTCCTCCTGCTTGCTGTTTCTTTGCATACCTAATGAGCAACCCTTCGAACAAATTTGCTCGTAGCTGAGAAATGTTTGTGGTTGGGTTTGAGCTCATCAAGTTCCCGTCTCCAGCATCTTCCCCTCCGTTTGTCCCCAGATGATCTCACAGTTATCCCGACTTTCTTAAAAGCACGAAATAAAACACTTTCTGTGAGAGCTGCAATTGCTTTTGACAACTCAATGGCTCTTTGGAATTTGGGNACCCCCCCCCCCCCCGGCTCCCCAGTTCAGCTGCAGATCTCTCCTTCACGTCTTCCTTGTCATTTACACCCCGCGGAGTGGGTGGGAGTGGTGGGAGTGAAGATGCTGATTTGGGAGCTTGGAGATAGGTGGGGTTTAGGGACACACAGACAATTTAGCAGCGATAATCAATGGGATTTGGGCATTTTTGGAAATGTGTCTTTGCTGCTCATTGTGCAAATGATCAACAACTCGAGACGGGAGATTTGCTCCCCGCTCCCTCTTCCTGTCAGCTTTTATTTGCCTTCTGTTGCCCTCCCGCACAATCCATAAGCCCTCCTCTTTTGCATGATTGTCTCAATTTGCATTTCCAGCAGATCCACTGACATTTGGCTGGACTCTGGGTGAAACACTCCTTGAAATTAGCCTGCATGTTGAGTTTGTTCGGGGGAGATAAGAAGGGAAGTGGCAGGGGGGCCCGGGGGGAATTACGCATGTGAAACTGCGCTGTGAAAGTAGCACCAACAGGCAGACTCTAGGCCAGCAATATTTCTCTGGGATTTGTTTTGGAAGCAGAATTTGTCACCGTGGGCAATAGACTCGTCTCCCTCACCCCACTGGCTTCCAATCCCGGCACAAGCCGGGCTGAGGAAGCCAAAGGATAAATTGTCTGCTCGCCTGCTCTGAAGTTGCTCTGTGGTGCTGGCAATGTGAGACTGAGGAGGAATTTTAATTTCATGCTGTGTAAGAAGGGTGCATGCAACAGCGGCAGCCGTATGGATTTTCATATGAATAGAGTACAGTGCTCATCACAGGGCAGCAGTGTTGTCCCGCAGGTTTGCATTCTTCTCCTTTCTGTGCTGTTTTCACATTTCCCCCGCTGTCCACCCATTCTCGCTCTTGCTGAAATGGAAAGTATGTCCCTGCCAGATGGGCGTACAAAGTGACGAGCCTGTTCCCCAGTCACATTGCAATGGGCTTCAGAGACCTTTTGTTGCTTTAATTTCTGTGCAATCCGAGTGCGGGTCTGTTTTGCTTGAGAGGGAGCAGTTTTTAGCCTGGTGCCTCTCTTGCTCAGCTTTGCGGGGCCCTGAGCACGAGCACTTTGCAGACAGTGCAGCCCATTAATGCTGCTCTGGCTCGAGAACTCTCTAAAATAACGAGACTTCAGTCGCTTGCTCCGAGCGGGAAGGCAGGTCCTGGGAATGATGGATCCGCAGGGATGGGTTGTGTGGGGCTGGATTGGGTACCTTTCAACCCTTTCTCCTTCCAGCTGCTGCTGATCTCTTTAGTCCTCACCCAAGAGCTGAAGTCACCTCAGCAGCAAAAAATCTGCTTTCTAGAATCATCCGTGTCGTGCTTTGTTCAGGGCACGTTTTGTTCTATTTGATTTTACAAATTCGTATGTTTTTGTTAGGGAAGGAGCCTGTCATGATTTTTCTTGAGGTTGCTGATCTAATCCCTTCTGCACAGCCATAAAATGTGCTTTAAATACACTTCTCCCCGTAACACATGTGAGGAGCATTGCTCTGCTCGTTCCTGTGCTCGACTGGTTGTGAATGCACCGGCACATCCCGGCACGTCTGTCAAACCCAATCAGCTTTGCCAGGTAGGGCAGGTGGATGAATCTGCCTGCAGACACTGCTCTTTCCAATATCCCTGTGTGGTAGGAAAAGGCATGGATTGGGGAAATCCTTCTCCTGGCTGCCGGGGAGGTGTGTCCGTGCAGCGGGAGAAACCCCGGGAGCTGTCGGTGCTGAGCGAGCCCGGACGCGGCTGGAGAAGGAGTTTGCAGCAATGCAGGAGATTCTCTCCCCCCTCCCCAAGTGCTGTGTTTGGCAGCTGCTGGCAGCACGCTGAGCTGGAGCCCAGCAGTGCCGGATCTGGCTCCGTGCATCCCGTGCCAGCCGGGTGGGAAAGACGGAGGAACCCGGCGGCGCCTCCAGATGGACTTTGCTTGGCCATCCCTCCCAGGCCTGGCTTTGTCAGGGCACAGCCTCCACTCCCACAGTGGCCCTTGCTAGGGAGATATGGGGTAGGTTGGGTATTAGGAAAAATTCCTTCACTGGAAGAGTAGTCAGGCTTTGGAACAGCGCCCCAGGGCAGTGGTGGAGTCACCATCTCAAAAAACGAGAAGAAGTGGCACTGTGATGTGGTTTAGTGGGCATGGTGGGACTGGTTGAAGGTTGGACTTGGTGATCTTGGAGGTCTTTTCCAGCCTAAAGGATTCTGTGTTCTCACAGGAGAGGGGGAGGGCAGCTTTGGCCGTGGCCTCACGCCCCAGGCTGACCCTGGTGACAGATGTGTCCCACAGGGACATAGGGACACAGATGTGTCCCACAGGGACACGCTCCAGGCAGTTGGGTTTGATGGTTCCCTTCATGGTTGTGGATTGATACAGCTGGGAAACACATTAAAGAGTTCAGCAGCAAAGCAGATACGTAATTAATAAAATACAGATTTTTCATCCGAAATCATTGCCTAAAATGGCCCATTAATGGAGGAGGGATGGCTGTGGAGGGGCAGTGTGAGTGTGTCCTGCCTGGGCAGGTCCCTTCAGCACCCTCCAGACCCCCAGCGAGGGGGGCAGCCCAGCAGAGCCGTGGCAGAGCAGGGGACACCACCAGCTCTGAGCTCTAAAAAACAAGTGCCTGGTCTGGATAAGCCCAGCAAAATCCCAGCAGCCTGTGGGATCAGACACTTCCCACCAAAACAATCTGAATATGGTGAACTCGCAGTCAGATTCAACCAAATAACTCCACGAGCTGCTCTGTTTTATCTATTGAATGTGGTGAGTTCCACTGAAGGCTCGTGGGTTCTTCCCCAGAGTAATTCCATGTGATGCTGTCATGGCCTGAGAGGGGAGAGGATTCTCCAGGGTATCTCTGAGACCCTCTCATGGCCTGAGAAGGGAGAGGATTCTCCAGGGTATCTCTGAGACCCTCTCATGGCCCGAGAAGGGAGAGCTTTGTGCCTGAGCAGCCCTGGCAGGAGCTGGCGTCGCTGCCTCTCCACAGCCTGGCTTAGAGAGGCTGTTCAGAAGCTGTTTCAAGTGCAGGCTAAGAGGGAAGCTAAAGTGACCCATAAAGTATCTCTTTAGCACTTGTAGAGGCTTTGGGATCCTCTTATAAATCAAAGCCCGCAGGTAGAGCGAGGTGTGGGAGCACAGAACCACAAACAGCATTAATGAGGCCGCGGAGCAGGAACAGCATTCCCAGCCCTGCCGCGGTGGCAAAGCAAAGGGGAGTGTGTTTTATCTCGCAGAGCCTGTGACTCTAATGATGGTGCAGGTTCTTCAGAAGGAAAAAAGGGACAGTCTGGGGAAAAGGACCTTCTGGGCTGGCTCGTTCCCAAAGACCCAGGAGCGTACGGAGCCGCTCGTGTCGCCTGCCTGCTAATTGGAGCTGGCTGTAACTGATTTAGAAAGTGATGGCCTTAGGGAGCTGAGATTGTTGTTTGTGTTTGTCTGGGATTAAATACAGATGGAATTAAAACGAAGGGGGAAAAAAAAAAAAACACAACAACCCCTCGATTGGAGGAGGAAGCTTTGATGGAATGAATCCCTGCCGGTGGAAGGGAGCGGGCGCTGCCGCGGCCGCCAGGTCGGGGTTTCGGTGGCATTCCCGTGGAAGCACTGGGGAAACAATGAAAGGGTAGAGACAGGAATAGAAAGCAAAAAGATGAGTGGACTCTGATGAAAGGAGTCGTATTAATAATGAAAACTGGAGGGTTTGAAGCTGCTTTAGAATAAATTTCCAAGGCACGGAGCCTCTCGGGAGCAGAGGCGTTGGCGGCGGCTCAGCCCTTTGGTGGAGGCACAAACCACGGGACTCCAGATGCACAGAACAGGACCCGGCTCCCAGCCAGGCTCTGGAAGCACAGACTGCAGGAAGAGGCAGGGAAATACCTGGTGTGTTGAAATGGCCAGGCCAGAGGAGTCCAACACCAGAAAAACTGGAGTCTCAGGGTTTTAGGTCACTGCAAGATTTGTTCACAGCTGAGTGCGAACCATGACACGACCAATAAATCCTGGCAGTGACAAAACACGAGGCCTGGCACCGTTAGCAGATTACATTATGCAGATGTATGAACGTGGAGGGGGGGCTGTGTTGGTTCTGCACCAGGAAGCAGAATGGGAAGAGCAATGGGAAGAGAAAGGCGAGAAGGACTCAGCTCCTCTCATAATGAGCAGTGGCCTCGTGCAGAGGCTGCTGCAGTTGCCAGCACTCCCTCACTGGGAATATCTGTCCTGGAAGGGAACTTTCCATATCAGTTGTGAGCCTTGGCTCAGTTTATAGCTCTTATTCTAAAAGCTTTAGGAACATTTGATACCTGATCTGTTTTAGTGAGAGCAATTCAAACAACTCACCTTGTTAGAAACTCCAGCTTTGGGGACAGGGGGTGGAAAACGGGAGCCTCAGGCCCCAGTGTTGTCCCTCGGGTCACTTTGAAGCTGTCTGGAGGTGAATTTGAGCAGCTCCCTTTCCTTCCAACACCTCTCTCTGCCCCCTTCACCACCCCTGACACCTCTCCCTGACTGGCTGCAAATCTCCTGCCAGTGCTCATTAATGTGAGCGCCGAGGCTCCCGAGATTCCCAGCTCTGTCTGGAGACACTTCCACCATCCTCTGGCAAAACAGAGGCTGAGAACACACCCAGCTCGCTGGGATGTGGCTTTGCTGTAGCTTTATCACCTGAGAGGCAGCAGCAGAAGTCTCTGGGATGCTGTTGTGTCCCAGTCCCACTCCCAGTCTGACCAGTCTGGGACTGCTCTCCCAGTTGGACATTGATGGATGTGACATGGGGGAAAAGGGAAAAAAAGCATCCAGCCCCCACCGAGCTGCCTCCAGCTCCTTTCACCACCTCACAGCTCCCCATGGAGCCTTAGGATACCTGGCTTTGGGAAGGCATGGGAGATGGAGAGAGGAATTCGTGTTGGATTTAAGGCAAAGAGAGCATGGAGCAGCCAGCACAGACCCGTGTGTCAGTGGCACTGGATACTGGGGGTGTGGGCAGGAGGAATGTCCCCAAAGCTGGAATAATTCCTAGGAGACAGCGAAATTCCATACACAGTGTGCAAATGTGATGTCCTATCTGGAATGCAGCAGCCAGAGTGTCCCTGTCCCTGTGTTTGAAGTGGCCAGGAGGTTAAGGGGTGAGCACATCGCCAGCCTGGGGGGCTGTAAATGCAGTTTGGGATGTGCCTGCAGGTTCCAACCCCCTGAGCCAGAGCAATGGGGAGGGAGACATGGAATTCCAGCATTCCCTTTGGGAACATGGTCCCTGGGAACCTGTGGGATGGGCCCTGTGCGGGTCCCCCGGGAGGCACTGAGGGCGAGGGTTGGATTCTGGCTTGGGGCGCTGTTTCCAGGCAAAGGGAAGGATGGCAAAGCACCAAAGTGTGCCAGATCACTGCTGCTGCTGCTGCTGAAATCCATCTGGATGTGCTGCCATCCGACCAGGAGCTCTGCTCACAGGCAGGGCTTCATCCCCAGCGCTGCCCGTGGAGCTCAGCGCGCGTCCAGAGGGAGGCAGGAGCAGGAATTGGCTGAGCAAGGCAAGCGAGCATCTGGGCCCGCTCTCCTCAGGGGCTTCTCTTGAAAAGGAGCTTTGAATTGATAAATTTTCACTCATTTTTGTATAAAGAAATCTCCCTGGCTTGGCTACAAAGGAGCAGCTTGCTCTGCTGGCTGCTGGTTTGTTTATGGAGCAGCGGGATGAGGAGGGGACTGGGGAGCAGTGCTGGGGGAGCAGAGCCTCTGTCAGAATAAAGAGTTAGAGCTGCAAAAGCACCCAGGGCTGGCTCTGGCCTGCCACACACGTAAACAAGGGCTCTGTAGGAATTTGGGCTGTGGGGCTGGGGCTGGGAAATGGTTCTGAGCTGGCTCCTTACAGGAGAGGGGCTGGTTCTGGGTGCTCTGCAGTCTCCCAGGCACAGAGATTTGGCCTCTGCAGCAGCAGTGACTAAAACCAGAAAAACAGAGACCAAGACCTGCTTCCAAAACCAACCAGACCTTTAAAATCCTCCTCAGAGACACTCCAACAAATACTTCTACAATAATTTTGCTTTCAAAAGCTCTATTTCAGGAGACTGATATCAACTCTGAAGATGAAGATGTGACTATTGAGAGCTGGAGTTGTCTGTAGTTTCTATCACAGGTGAATTTTAGAAAGACAACAGGAATATTTGAATATTTCAGTGGCTTCAGCAGCTCAGCTCCTTGGTGCTGGGGATGGATGAAATGGTTAAGTGGAGGTATCTTCTCGCTGAGCTTTCTTGGTTTCTCTGCCTCCCCGTTGGCACATACATCCACATTCTCTGTTCCTCTCCCATCTGCTTCCACTTCCCAAATTTCCAACATTTCACTCTCAAAATTTTGCCTTCATGTATATGAATGAACCAGAAAAATATCACTGCAAACCAAACAGGCTCAGTAGCTGGGAGGAATTTTGATCCGCACATAAAACCCCTCGTAGGTGCGGTCGCCTCCGGCTCCGGGGGGGTTGTGCTGTTGGTGCTGAGCATCCCTCACAAGGAGACTGTTTCTCCATCGGGGTCTCAGCTGTGACTCTCAGATGCTGCATTCAGGCAGTCAGGGGTGGTGCTGCCCTAAAATCTCGGTGTGATGGCTGCAGGACGCGGATGGCGTGGGGGTGCCACCCCAACACCAGCATAATGGGGTTCTGGGTGCACCGGTTCCATGTTCCCAGCCCCGGGGGGATGTAACCAGAGCTTGGTGGAACAGCAGCTCCAGGGGGATGAGGCCTCCTGCAATAACAAAAGCACTTAGTGGTGTTTGGGGAAGCAGCCTGCGAGGACAGCAGAGCGGGGGTTGTTCCAGTGTTGAATTACTGAGCCACACACACACTATTTGCCTAACCAGCTAGACCTGAATCGCTGTTCAAACACCGCTCTGCTGCCTGACGTTGGCAATCAGGGAGCTAATTACACTGGATTAGGGTTTTTCTCTTAATTACATGAAAAATTTAGCGCGGCTGATGTTCATGAGGCTGCAGGGGATTAAGGCAGGAGCCATGTGTTTATCTACAGGTCAATTATGGCAGCGAGAGCAGGAACGTGCTGGAGCTTTGTCTCTGCCGTCCCTGCACCCCAGCCCGAACCCATCCCCTGCTGCTGCTTTGGGGCCGCGGGCAGGAGGGATCAGCAGTGCTGCTGTGGGAACAACAGCAGGGCCTGGGGGAAGAGCTGCTCTGTCCTTCTGGGGTAGGGTTTGGCAGCTCCACGGCAGATGTGTGCCTCCTCCTCCTCCTCCTGCACGGCCAACTCCAAGCAGAACCTTTCGGCACGAAAGCAGGCTCGGGCTGGTGGCTCCCGCGGGGCCGGGGCGTCCTGTCCCTCACACCATGCTGCTCCTAAAGCATCTCCAGCTCCAGTCCTGCAGCCACTGCCCCTTTTCCCTTCCCTTCTCCCAGTCTGGGGGTGTCTGGTATCACCGGTGTGCCTTGCCTGGGTCACCCCGTGTTGTCGCTACTCCTGCCCCTGTGTCCGTGTGCTGGTGGCATCCGTGGCCTCCAAGGAAGGGCTGTGGCATCAGCTGAGTGACCCCGTGGTTGCCACCAAGGACAGCAAGTGCAGCAGGGCCGTGGGCACGTCCTCTCCGCTCTCTGTGGTGTGTTTGCCCTGTGGATGGGGTGAAGAGGGGAGCTCTGTGTCCACGGGTGGTTCTGCCAGGTCAGGGCTGGGGCTGCTCTGCAGGGAATTTCACAGTGATAAACCCAGTTCCTGAGTCCTCACTGGTTCAGAGCTACAGACGGAGCACCAAGCTCCAGCAAAGTCCTCTCCTTCCCCAGCTGAATCTGAAATTAAACTCTGACTTTGGACATTTGAGGACTGGGAAGCTCATGCATCCATCCATCCATCCATCCATCCATCCATCCATCCATCCATCCATCCCCCCTCCCTATCCCAAGTGTGTGCTGGCCCAGCTCTGGTGGGTGCCCAGGAGCTGCTCCAATGGTCCCAGGACAGAGATGGACAGGGACAGAGGGCAGGGACAGAGGGCAGGGACAGAGGGACAGGGACAGAGGGACAGGGACAGAGGGACAGGGACAGACGTGTGCTCTGAGCCCAGCCCAGCAAATCCCGCTGCGTTCAGGGCTGTGCTGAGCAGCGTTCCATGTGCTGCATACACAGATTATTCAGAGCCAGTTCATCTGCTTATCTGCTGATTAATTCTGAGATGCTGGAAAGGGCATGTGCCGAAGGCTTAGGGAGTTACAGTGCGGAGATGGAAGAGATTTTGCTTTTTATTTTTATTTTTATCCTTGATCTGCCCCAGAATAGCATTGGAGAAGCAGCTCAGAGGGGCAGGAGGAGCCTTCCTCACATGGCAGGAACCTGAGCTACCTCAAACCTCCGTGTGATGGAGACTGGGGAATGAACGAGCAGATAGGGAAGTGTAAGGAGAGATTCAGCCCTGTGGGTTTGTACTTGCAGAGCCTTTCACAGGAGGCTTGAATGCTTCCAGAACAGGGAATGTACAAGCACATGTCCCTGAGCCCCAGCCAGCCCTGCTCCCTGTTGGTTCCGTGTGGTGCCTTCCTGCAGGAGACTCGTTTGCTGCAGCTCCTGTGAGCCCAGGGACGATGGAAAGGCCCCGAACACGGAGCCTGTCCCTGGCTGTGTTTGCCCACGGGCCAGCCAGGCTGCAGGGCACGGGGAGAGCCGGGAGCTGCTCCCCCCAGGAGCCGTGGGCAGTGCCAGCTTGGCTGGGGCTCTCTGTCCTCACATGACCCCGTGCAGGGCTGGTCCTGGAGCCAAACCCAGCCTGTGGCCGGGCAGAGTGCTCAGGGACCGGCTGGGGACAGAGACTGAGTCCTTTGTGAGGCTCCTGCCCATTCCTTAACCAGAACATCCCCGTTCCCCACCTGCAGCTCTGTGTCCTGCCAGGTGCTGGAGTGACCTGGGGAGCAGCAGCGATGTGGGAGAGCCTCATTTCCCGGGATTTGGGCTAAGCTGAGCGCTCTGTGATTCCCTCACATCCTCTGCCCCAGCAAGGTGAGATCCGATCAGTCACACACGACTGGCTCTGCGTGCACGAGTGAGACCAAACACATGCACGGCCTCCCCGTTCACCTGATCGTTCCTGCCTGACCTAAGGCAGCCCAAAACGAGCAGGCAGGGTTTATCCACAGCTTTGTAAACCCCAAAGACAACAAAATTTAGCTTCTCTTATTTCCTTCTGGGTTTTGGCCTTCGGCAGCTCAGAGTTTGGCTCCTGTTGCAGCATTCCCGGGAGGTGCTGGGCAGGAAATCCAGGCCATTTGAAACATATGAGTTACACGATGTTTTTGAAAAGGAAAGAGGATAATATTTCCTGAGGAACTTTGTGGCTCCCACCTGATCAGCTGGGAGCCGTGACTTCGGGGAAGCAGGGGGGTTTGTGTGGCAGTTTTTGACAGTCATTCAGTTCTTCCCTGCTTGGGGAGAATCATGACTCGCTGCAGCTCCTTTAGGGCAAACTTCACCTCAGACAGTCCTGTCAAAGTGGCTTTGGATTGCATTTTACGTGGGCACTCAAGGTCAGCAAACCAAACCGAGCAGGACCAATCCTTTCAGCTGTGAAATGCGGTGCTGGAGGAGGATGTTGGTGGATGTTTGGGGGGGACAGAGCCTGAGCTCCTGACACGGAGCTGTGCAGGATCATTCAGCTGGAAGGGCACAGGTGAGGGGTGGACAGGTAACAGAGATGCAGGGCTGTTCTGGGGGCTCTGGGGAAGAGCTGCAAGTGGGATGTGACAAGCAGATTCCTGGTACGTCCCTCGCTCTGAGTAATCCCAGAACAACACCAGCTCTGGGCTTCCTCTGCTGTTTCCTGTCCATCACAGAGGCTGAGCCTCAGCACCCAGCCCTGTTTTCCTTCACTTTGCTGTTATTCACCCCCTCAAAATGCCACTCACAGCCCCCTCCATCCCTCCCCGTGTCCTGCAGGCAGCCAGCAGGGAGCTGTGCCATTTCTGTCCTGGCTCACGGCTCCCTTTGTGTGCCTGCTTGCACCGAGCCCTGCCTCGGGTCAGGGCAAAGAGTGGGAAAAGGCAGGGAATGCCCCAGGGTCTGTAGCACCCAGAGGGCTGAGGGGCAGCCTGGGGTCAGCCTGTGCTCTGCACACCCAGCTCAGCCTGCACTCAAGGCTGCCAGGGCTGTGCAGAACAGGACGCTCAGGAATAACAAATCCCTGTGCCTGCTCCCAGCGCTGTCCCGCTCTTTCCTCACCTGTGCTTCCATTCGCTTCCCCGCTGGAGGGGAAGGAGCTGGATGAAAGCTGCAGGGAGCAGGAGGAGCAGGGGAAGCAGGGGGAGAAGGCACAGAGGGGTCAGCCCGTGACACAGCAACGCCCTCCTCGTTCTGCCCCTGCGAGGCCGGCGCTTCATCCCTTTGATGATTTCCGTGCCAAGACGTAAAGCCTGCGAGCGAGGAAGCGCTGCTGACAATGATTCCCGCTTCCCAGACCAGCACCGAGCCGTCTCCGTGAAAATAAAACGGGGATGTGGAGGGAGAAGGTGCCCGGTGCTGAACAAAGGGAAAGGAAGTGGCTGCTCCTTGTGGCCCTTCGTTAGGGGGCACATTAGAAGGGAGCGGGGTCTGTGCCACGCTGCAGGGCCCTGAGCTCTCCTCCTCCGGGGAGAAATCCACGGGACCCTGAGCGTTCCCACCTTTGAGGGCTGTGTTTGATTCTGGTTGTGTTTGATGCCGCTGGAAGGTGCGAGGCTGACGGCCCTGAACCCCCAGCAATTGTCTCTTTGCAACAAGTGCTCCAAAAATAAAGGAGCCCTGCTCCTTCTCAGCATTCCCTGGTCCCTGGAGCCCCCCCCAGATTATTACTCTCCACCTCCTGCTTCTGAACTGAGCCCTCTCCTGCACTGGATTTCCTCAATAGTGTAAAGACAGTCTTTTGGGCACCTCATTCGATCATTTTCTTCATCTCACCGCTGTTTTTAGCTAATTTAAGGCTGGTCTGTGCCATGCAAGTGGTTGGGTTCCAGCACCAGGGTGTGCAGAGCCTTCCTGAGGGCACAGGAATGGGAAAGAGCTTCCCTCTGGATGGGAGGGAGAGCTGGGCCTCCAGGAACAGACAATGCTGCTGATTTAAAGCACCATCCAAAGCAATCCAACCTCACCAGCCCAAATTTGATTCTAATGAATCCATCCCCGGAAGAATACTACTTAATTAATTAGCAGCTCATTTGCATGAGGTGGCATGTTATTAAAGTTGTGCTGCTGCAAGTGGGGCTGTGACAAGGTGTGAGCTGACAGCTTTTCAAATAAAAAGTCTTTTCAAGGAATGATCTCCCGAACTGGCAGCTTTGTTCTGAACGAGCCTCTCATGCAGTAATAAATTAAAGACACGGGGGCTGCTGATGAGTCTCTGCATGGTGCCTCTCTCTGTTCCAGCCTCCCTGCTTTATCCAGGAGGATCAGCTCTCCACGAGGGTGGAGGGAGCAGAAGGATGGGAGAAGGAAATAAAGGCGTGGAGAGGCAGAGAACCTCTCCGGGGCAGTCTGCCCTTAAGGGTTTGTACCTGTCAGGATGTCTGAGCTGCTGCTTCAGCTCAAAAATTGGCTCCTTTCCCTCCAGAACCCTGCAGAGAGGAGCAAGGAGCTCCTCTTTCCGCGTGGGAATGGGAAGAACTGCGCTCATGGAATCTCTTCTGGCAGGTCCAAGCGCCCAACATTGTCAGTGCAACCCAAGGCTGCACCTTGGCCTTGGTATGGCAGCTGGGTGTCCCCAGCCAGGGGACAGTGGGGCTGCTGGAACAGATCATGGGGTCAGAGAATGGTTTGGGTTGGAGGGACCTTAAAGCTCATCCCGTTCCATGGGCAGGGACACCTCCCACTATCCCAGGTTGCTCCAAGCCCCATCCAACCTGGCCTTGGGCACTTCCAGGGATGGGGAATCCAAAACTTATTTGGTGCAACGGCCTGTTGAGCGTGACTTAAGCTTCAGCACAGAAGGAATAGTGGTTTTTTAATTTGTTTTGTGTTTCAAAACCTCTCTGGCCTTCCCTGGGGGTGAGCTCACACTCCGAAATGGTGAAATGGAGTGTCCAGGTGCTGGCTGTGGGCAGGCTGCAGCCACTTGTGCCGCAGAGCCAGGCAGGAAACCTTCCCTGGAGTCGCAGTTACCCACCGGGGGCGCCGGGGATGTGGGAAGTGAGAGTTAATTCGGGTTTGTTTGTTTGTTTGCTGCGTCACCACCGTGTGGGTGCAGAGCCGCAGACACAGCCCCGCTCCCCACGGAGCTGCTGCCAGCCCGGGGGGCTCTCTGCGCTCCCCCCAATTAGCCCAGCGCTGCCTCTGCCTCTCGGCCCCTCTGGGGAGCCGCGGCTTCCCGGGCTGTGCCTTTGAACGCTCAGCTAACATTTCCCAAACAGAAGCGACGGGAAGCACGTGTGGGTGTGAAACAGACACACAGAGACGGCTCTGACACGAGCGTTGGGTTCACAGAGCCCTCGGATCTGTAGAGGATGGGGAGCTGGGGCTGCAGCCTCCCCCTGGCCCTGCTGCCCCACGGCACCTGCGGCTGCCGGACACACCCCGGCACCTGCTTCCCTCTGCCCCGGCCCTTTCCCAGGGAATGCGCTCAGGCATCCAGCTGCACAGCCAGGAGAGCGCGCAGAGCCTGGAAAGGAGGGATTGTCTGAGCCGAGGGCAGTTTAATCCATCGGGAAAGGCGGGGGACGGGGGAGGTTTGTCTCCTCGCACCTGGAGCTCTCCTGAAGTTCGGGGAGGGGATGGAGGAGGAGAAGCTCTCCAAGAAAGGGGATTAGAGTGGGAAAACATGAGCAGAAAAAGGCAGTCGAGGCTTTGTCAGTGCCTCGGTGCTTTGTCTCTTTGTGCCCAGCAGCAGGAGGGAGAGGCTGGGATGCGCTGCCGGCTTTGCTTGGACAGAGCTCTCGTGTCCCTTTGAAGTTCAAAAGGCAGAGGAACGGTGACACCAGGACCTGTGTGGCCCTCCTGGAGGGTAGGGGGAGCTGGGGCGATCCCACCAAAGCATCAGGGACTTGAAACGCAGTCTTGGTGCAGTGTCCTGGTGGGTGAGAGGGTGACACGGTGCCAGTGGCTGCTTGACACCGGTCCCGCTGGGGCGTCCCCTCTCCCACCCATCACTGGTGCCACAGCTGCCCTGCTCAAGGGCCCCCTCAGGCATTTTATAAAAGAAAGATCTGTCTGTGGAAATTTAGGGACTGTTCCTGGCACTGGCAGGGAATGCTTGAGGAAGCCTCTCCTGGCTCCAACGTAACTCCAGCGCCTGTGCCCGAGCAGAGCTCCTGCAACAGCCTCTTCACCAAAGTGATTTTCCTCCCCAGGGTTTTGCAAGGGCGACCCCAGCAGTGATTAGTGAGCGTATTTAATGTTTAGTCAGACAGTGTGATTCGGGAAAGGATGGATTTTCCCATCCCTCGGAGACAGCTCAGTCGGTCTCCAGGAGCTGTTTGCTCCCAGCCTCTTCCCCTGGCAGCGCCGTGACTTCCCGGAGGGATCCCATCCATCCAGGCCTCCCCGGGCTGCCTTTGGGCTGGAGACAAAGGGGGTGCCCACTATGGCAGATACATTCCGTCCTGATTTGGGAGGAATGCATAAAGAAAATGTGACAGGAGAGAAAGAGGCTGGGGTATGAGGGAGCCTGCAGGTAATGGAGTTAATTGGATATGCTGATTTGAATTGAATGCGCATGTAGGGTTTGTCATTAACTTCCTCACGGACATATCTGTGATTTAAAGGAAAGATACTTAATGGGATTAGTATTTCAC
This sequence comes from Ptilonorhynchus violaceus, assembly GCA_013397565.1. Lineage (NCBI taxonomy): Eukaryota > Metazoa > Chordata > Aves > Passeriformes > Ptilonorhynchidae > Ptilonorhynchus > Ptilonorhynchus violaceus. The sequence continues at coordinate 188,712 of VZRJ01012707.1, read as the reverse complement.
TTGAATTCCAAGGGGGAGACTTCCCATGCAGAGAGCAGGGAGCCAAGCCACATTCCTGGTGTTCCTGCCTGCAGGAGGAGTGTGCAGGGAGAGCTTTCAGGGCTGGGCTCCTCCTCCCATGGATGGGGACATGGTGAGGGGTCCTGCTGGGGACTCAGGCCCTGGCACATCTACATTAGCAAATTCAGATCCCAGATGTGCTGTGGTCTGGCTGAAGGATCCTCAGAAACGCCCCCACTTCCCTGGATTTATTAATGACCTGGAAATGGGTCCAATCCAGAGGTTAGCAGGGAGTCTAAGGGGTACTTTACTCCCAGAATTTCACAGAGGGTCTGGAGAGCTGTTGGAAACTTCTTGTGCAATGATTTGCGATTCCAGTTCTGGATTCTCCCTCCTGGAGGTTGCTGTGGGTGTCAGAGGATGCAGGACCAGGAGCATCACGCAGGCACCATTTTCACTTGGTTGCCATTACAAAAACAAACAAGTTCAGGCAGTGCCTCGTGCTCCTGGCCCTGGGAATCATCTCAGGAGCCCATCCATTGCCTCCGTGGGTTTTCCACATGGAAGCCCAAAGTGCTTTGGGACCCCTCAGGCACTGCGGACGTGGGGAGAAGCTGCAGCTCCCGAGGAGTTAATGGGGCCTTTGCTGTGGGATCCAGGATGGGGAATCAGTCCCTTCATGCATGGACTTATTCAGCTGTTTTCCTGGCATCAGGCATTTCATCATGAGTCAGCCTCCTGGAAACACCGGTAATGAAAACAGACAGGTAATTTAATCATGGAAAGTTCCTACAAAGAGGTTCAATGTCTTCCAATGGGAGCCTGCTGGGAGGACTGGAAGGGAATGCAGATAGAGCTCACCACGGGCATTGGCTGGGCACAACACCTGGGGGAAACGTGCATACAGTCGGTGTGTAGGAGCTTCATGTCACATTAGATCCTTGAGTGGCTCCTACACGGGAGCTACACCACGACATCCCCGGGACACAATGTGGTATTTCGCTAATCTCCGCTGCTAAAGCCGAGCTTACGCCTGCAGCTGCATTGTGGGGGAATTACAGGGATCAGCGTGAGCACAGCTCTGCAGGGCTGCAGCTCCCTGGGTCCAGCAGCATCCCGCTCCGTCCCGTGGGGCGTGCGCTGGCCCGGTGTCCCGCGAGCCAGGGAGGAGTTTGGATTTGCAGATTCTGTCGTTAGGGACTTCTCAGGAGAGATTTGTGATCATCCGTGGGGAGGGAAGGGCTGTGTCTGGCCCACACAGCTCCTCCGGTTCATGTCCCAGTGTGGGAGCCTGCGGTCCGTGCCCCTGGGCTGCGCTGTCGCTCTGATCCTGGTTTCCACCTCCCTGGGGTGCCTCTCCCCACAGCTGCCTGCTCCACCCATTCCAACCCTGCTTCTCTCTGGGCCTCTCTCCCAAACCCTTCCCATGCCCATCATCGTGTCGGGAGAGAAGACAGACAGGGAAAGCCAGGGGACATAACCAAACACTGGAGCCCAACCCCATCCCTATGCTCCCCTCTCCTGCATCGCCGTGCCGGGATGAGCCCTGGATTGGGATGAGCCCAGATGGGCAGAGTTGGTACCACACCTGTTCCAGTGACTGGTCAGGAGCTGTCTGGCCCCGGGAGGGCACCCACACGTTTGGCAGAGGAATTATTTCCCTCTCCAAACGTCAACAAGATGCTTCCTGCTGTGTGAGATGATCCCTTTCTTCTTCCGCGTTCGCAGGAATCATCGCTCTTCTCTGACATCATCATTTGTTGCCATGGAAACCGAGCCCTGAGGAGGAGATGCAGCGGAGCATCCCCTTGTCAGTGGGTGCCTCTCAGCCCTGTGCTGTGGGCAGGGGGCTGGGGGGACCCGGGGGGCTCAACACCCACCCCAGGAGTGGGGCAGGGGGGCAGCGAGGGGGGCTCTGCTGTCCCCTCCTCCCGTACCCTGAGCCACCTCACCGGGACAGCCCCAGGAGAGCCCCCGGGCTGCTTTTGGGGGGCAGGAGGGTGCAGGCAGCACCCAGCACCCTGCGCTGTGTCCCCGGGCACCCACACCAGGCACAGCCCCGAGCCCCTGCCCAGGCTGGAGGAGCCAGCAAGCACGCGGCGCTGTCTCCAACCCAGAGCCACAATTCCCAGTTGGAATTGGTCTGCACGAGGCTTGTCCAGTGGTATCTCTCTTTATTAGCCCTGTCTGACCTCATTACTAGAAAGAAGCTCAATTTAACGAGCTGCCGGTGCCCTGGGGGAACTCTGGAAAACAGTTGTTTTTCACAAAGGCTGCTGATCCTTCATGTCCGGCGCTTCCATTCCCGTCTGCCCATTAATCAGGGCTTTGCATGGAAGGGGCCGCGTGTCCCTGTCAGCCCAGTGTTCCTGCTGTTTATTCCTCGGGTGATTTTGCAGCCTTGTCCCCGTGTCCCTGGTGCAGGCTGGTGGCTCCCAAAGCCGCGTGGGTGACTCGGGTTGGAACACCCGGTAAGGCACTGGGCTCATCCTGGTGTGAGCCTGCCTCTGGTTCCCGGTATTCCATGATCCTAATTCTCACAGGCGGAATCAAAGCAGGATTTGACCTTCTGCCTTTTTGGGGGATTTTGCTTTGTGAAAATTCAGGGCTTTTGAGGCAGGCTCGGGCTGGCAGCTTCCTCCTGCCAGAGGCTCCGTGTGCCTGCCTGTGGGTGTTCAACAGACCCCTCACATTCCCACCTGATGTTCTTCCATAGCACTGAAAACGCCGAAGGTAAGCGGGAAAAGAGAGAAATCCAGAAAATGAATGTGTTTGTGTGCCCAACATGTCCGTACATGGCAGGAGGCAGCGGGGCTCTTTCCAAGAGGAGGATTTATTCGGAGGCGGGTGCAGGGGAGCCTCTCTCCTCTCGGAGTGTGAAGATATCCCTGTATTTCCAGCTGGGCTGGCTCATTTCTCAGATAAATCTTCAGCTGCTCAACAAGCTGCTCCCTGCCCTCCCGGGGACACGAACCAGAGAAGGCAGCCAGCCCTCTCTGCTGCTCCATCCCGCCTCTTCCCAAGGGTCCCACTCCAGCCTCTCCTGCCTTTCGCTCCGTGCCGCAGCCAGGCAGGGAATGACGGAGCAGCAAAGCGGGATGGGGCAGCGCAGCCCGGCGTGTGGCCGGAGCAGATGGCATCGCTGGGATGAGAGGTTTTCCAGGGCCACGTGCCCTCTCTTCCATGGGCAGCAGGCACATCCCGGCTTATTCCCGACTCATTCGCGGCTCATTCCCGGCAGCGCGGTTGCTGCGAGCCCTTGGCTCTCCCAGCCCTGCACACACCGCGCTGCCATCCAAAGCCTCTCCAAATATGCAAATCCTGGTGGGAAAGACAATGTAAATAGTTTGTTTATCCTCCTCCCTTCCCCTCCACAGCCCCCGAGGCCATCAATTATTAACTTTGGGAAGAGCTGGTGCATCCTCCACGGCAGCCGCTGCTGGCAGGGACGGGCTTTGTCACAGCCTGGTGTTCCTGCAGGAGCAGGGAGCGTGTTTGGGAGGGATGCAGGGACGCTTGGAGCCCGAACGGAGCAGGCCATGTGCTGCTGTGTCAGTTCTCTGCTCGCTCAGCACAACGCGCTGGGCTGGGCTTGCCTCACTGCATCCTGCAAAGAGGAAAGCGGCGGCAGCATCTCCAGGTTTTAGGCAGAGGTGATGCTCCAGGAGGGTTCTGTGGCAGCAGGAGGTGATGGAGATTGCCTGGGTGTCATTCCATGGGTGTCTAGAGAATTCAAAAATACCCCTGCAGTACCTTGGTGGTGGTGTTGCCCGTAGAGTCTTGTGGTCTTTCTTTCAGAGAGAGAACCTTTAGATTCTTTAGAGAGAATCCAGAGAGTTTACAGCCTTTCTCACTCCATGGTCAGTCCCAGCACCGGCACTCTCTGTGCTCACCTTGCAACCCACAAAACGTTCTCATTATTTCTCCTGGATTGGGAAAATCACATCGGCTTCAGCGGAGGAGGAACCTTTGCTCCCGCTCCTGCACCCACGCTCTGCCTGCTGGCTCCTTGCTCCCTCTCCGGTTTGGAGCTGAGATTCTGAATTAATTCCTTTTCCTACCTCCTCCTCCTCCTCCTCCTCTCTCCCCGCTATCCCCCGAAACAAACCCAGACCGCGGCCGCCGTGGATCCCCTCTGATCCGTGTGTGCTCCTTGCAGATCCGAGCGGACGGGCCGCCGCAGGGCGGGATCCAGTACGAGGTGGTGACGGTGTTCAAGGACGGGAGCCCGGTGCTGCGGGACATGGCCTTCTCCATCGACCACAAGTACCTGTACGTCATGGCAGAGCGCCAGGTGAGTGTCTGCTTCCCTGCCCTGCTGATTCCAGCTCCCTTCCCCGAGGAATGCGCCCTGGAGCGGAGCCCCGCGGCGCCGGGATTGGGACAAGAGGTTGGAGCACCGGGAGGAGCTCGGGATTTTGTGCCTCTGAGCAGAGGTTGCCATCAGTGCTCCGGGGAGGGAGTTGTACCTGCTTGTTCCTGGCTGGAAGTGTTGGGAACTGAGCTGGTTTGGGGCTCTGAGCCATTCCTGCCTCAATCCCGAGCCAAAGGCATTCCAGGTTTACTCCTCGTGCAGCAGGGCTGGCAGGCTGAGGGTTTGCATGGATTTGTCTGAGACCATCCTTTACCACAGAATCCCGGGATAACTGAGGTGGGAAAAGCCCTCCAGGATCACCGAGTCCAACCTCTGCCCCATCCCTGCCTTGTCACCAGCCCAGAGCCCTGAGTGCCACCTCCAGGGATGGGGACTCCAAACCTCCCTGGGCAGCCCCTTCCAATGCCTGGCCACCCTTTCCATGGAGAAATTCCTCCTGAACTGGACAGATTCACGATGGCTTTATTTCTCCCTGTATTTATTTGTTTGTTTATGTATTTACCAGCATATTTGAGGTGGTTGCCAGTGAGTGATGCTGCTGCACAGAGGGGGGACCGAGCCCCATTAATGCTGAGTCTGCTCTGTGCCAGTTCTGCTCCTGCCCCGGGGTGGTGCCCACCCCGAAAAAGCACAACCCAAGTGATTCTGATGGGGATTGGTGGCTGCCAGGCCACGGGAGGCTGCTGCTGGGGGGAGCCAGGAGGATGTAAATAATCTGGGACCTTCTGTTCCTCTCTGAGACACAGAACCACACGGAGCCCCCAGCACTCAGCCAAATTTCTGGGTTCACCGGCTCTGCTGAGCGTTTTCCTGGCTCCTCCTCAGACTGGGTAATTCAGATTAATTGGGCTGGTGCCTTGTGGGAGCTGGAGGCAGGAGAGGGGCTGCACTGAAGGTGTGTGGATGCTGTTGAATCGTTCTGTGTGGAGTTAACCCCCTGGTCAGGAGCAGCTTCCCACATCTGCTGCTGAACAAATACCTGTCCTCCCTCCCACCTGCTCCGAGCTGCTGCAGGGAGGGGTTGGTGAGATCAGGGATGTCGGGATGGGGTGAAGTGAGCAGCTGTCCCTGCACCTCGCTCTGGGAGCTCCCAGCTCCTCCCAAAGCCGGCCAAGCTTCTCTTCTGACCTATGGCAAGAAAACCTTGGGAAATCCTTTGCTTGGTTATAAAGTCATTTAAAAGCAGAGGAGATGCTTCGGAGGAGTGCAAAGTCTTCTCCCCACTAAAAGTGAATGAGTCCCTGAGGTCGGGGAAGGCGTTTTGTGCTTGTTAGAGCAACTCAGTGACAGACACTGGCGTGAGCAGCCACAGATTTCAGATCCCACTGCAGCTTGGACTGGGATTAGATGGCAAAAATGAGCACCCGTGCAAACTTTGGAATGGAAGGATTTCATTCAAATGTTAATGCTTGGTCACCTGGTGCAGGAGCCACGTGCTGCTCGTGCTCCCGCCAGGGAGGAAACGACCCCGTGTGCGTCTCAAACAGTTGAGGAACTGTTTTCATTAGGAGCAAAATCCAGTGGGAATGCCTCTAACTCATCTTTTATGAGGCAAGAGCGTCTTAATATTCATCAAAGCACTAATTTGCTTAATTGTGAAACAAAAAGATGTGAAGAGAATTAGCAAATAATAGAATATTCCTGGAACATTAATTCCATTTTCAGCCACGGCTCTGGCAAAACACTCGCCTTGGGGAGACTCCAGGAGCCGGGGGATGTTGTCCCTCATTCCTGGCAGGATTTGCCACAGGATTTGCCTCTTGCCCTTGTAGCAGTGCGTGCTCTGGGTCCAGATATCCCAGCATCCAATGCATATGGATTTTGTCAGCTCCCGTGACCCCAGTGCCCTCCTCCTGGCAATGTGAGAGTTCAGCGAAGTGCAGGGAAGAATATATTTTTCCCTGGGTTCTCTATAAAGGAGGCTGATGATTGAAAAGGGGTCAGCAGCAAGAGGAGGAGAGAGGGCCAGTGGCTTCAGAGGGCCGAGGCTGTGAATGGTGGGAGGTGCCCTCAGCAGGAGTGAGGATATCCAGGGAAAAAATGGCCTCTGAAGGCTCGAAATGGAGAACAAAATGAGGTTCTGCCACAGCAAAGTGACCCAGGGAGCAGCTGCTCTTACCACGGATCTTCTGCAGCTTCTCATGGGGGGAGGATTGTCCAGAGCCTGCATTTCAGTATCTGCTGAGACAGAAAGAGGCCACGTGCCTGTGGAAAACACGCCTTTCAGAAATGGGCTGGGGGTTTTGTGGGATTGAGGTAAGGAATGTGCTCCCCACTGGGATGGGTGGCAGCTCCTGAGCTCCTGTGGCCATGGCACTGGGGACAGCCCAGCCCTGGGGTGGGATCTCTGAGCAGGACTGGGACTGTGCTGGGCGAGCTGCGAGGTGGGGATGCAGATTCCAGGGAGATGGAACCTCTCGGCACGGAGCCCACCTCCCCCCTGTGCGAGCAGCAGCCGGGATCAGCTCCGTGCTGAGATGCACCGGGAAAGGAGCCGCTCCATCCCAAAATCTGGAGTTGTGGTTGCAGGCACAGCCCTTCCCCGCTCCCCTGGCTCCTCTCCCAGCCCCGTCTGTGCTTTGCTCCAATTTTTTCCCTCCCTCCTTCGGAGCTCTCCGTGAGCCTTTCATGTTTCGTTGCCAGCTCCTTCCCAAGCAGAATATTTGACATTTGATTTCACTCCCACAAAGCACAGAAGCAACAGTTGCTCAGCCCGATCCGGGGGAGAGCAGAATAAAGAAACTTCGCTCCCAGGCGCTCCGAGCTCTTCAACCACGCGGTTTAGGGGGGGTTATCGGGAGCTGTTTCAGGTTCCCTTCCAGCAGCACCTGGTTTCAAACAGCTCAGAGGGAAAAAGAGAAATGGTTCTGACCCCGTTTAGAGCAGAAATTCATTTCTCGGTGCGGCTGGAGCAAACAAAGCCCATTCCTGCCCACGAGGTGAGCAGGGCTCGGGTAGGGCTGGATGGAGATGGAGATGGAGGTGGAGATGGAGATGGAGATGGGTGGCATTGGAGGGGCTTTGTGGGGTTCCAGGATGGGAATATCGGGGGGTTTGGCAGGTGCTGGCAGAGTTAATCTCCCCGAAATCCCCATTTTTGGGTCCTCCCCCCAAACTCACCGTGGGTGCTGTGGCGGGTGGGTGTTGGGGGAACCAGCGCAGCCACAGTGAGGGGACCTGAACTGTGACTCAGCCACTGCCTCGTTTTTCACAGACAGAGGAATTCAATTAACAGTTTCTATCAGGGAAAAAAAACCCAAACAACCCACAAAATAAAACATTGAAGTGAAATGTGTCACATTGCTGTGGTGACAGGGTCTGGGCTGCTTTGCTGACCACGGGTGAGACGTGGGGGTGCAGCCAGGGCTGATCAAACAGCAGGGAATGGCAATGCTCTGACAAATGTGGGGCCACCAAAGCCCCCCAATTAAAAATTTCCCATTTTATCCCTGAGTCTGTCACGGAGCCCACACCAACAACCCCTGCACGTGCAGGAAAGCTGCTCTGCTTTCCTGCTTTCACAGGGAACCACTGAGGCTTGCAGGAAAAGCGCTGGATATTGAGGAAAAGTGGCTTTGTAATTCAGTCCTGCAGCATTAATTGTCTGGGTGTCAGGGAGACAGTTGGTTTTTTTAATGTATGAAAGCTCCGTGCATTTCAATTAAATCAGCCCTGTAGGATGGGAGCGATTTGATGGCTCCAAGGCTGCAGGAGCCCCTTTTCCTCCCTGGCTGTGCTGCCTGAGCAAGCCCAGGGCTGGTTCCAGGGGCAGCAGCTCTGCCCTGGCTCCCACGTCCACCCCCAGCTCGGCCTGGCAGGAGGGGTGGGCTCGCTCCAGCACGGGCATTACATAAGCAGCAGCAAAACTGGGGCCAGAGACTTTCACAGCTCTTGATAGAAGGAGGAATTTGGCTATTTTTAAGCCAGGAGTGAGAGGAGCTCAATCAAACCCGGGCCAGGGATTGCCGGCTCCAGGAGATTTCACCACCTAATCAAGGGCTGCAAACGCAGAATTTAAATCAGCAGCATCGAAAGGCTTGCAGGGAGTACTTGTTGGGAAGAATATCCTGGTGTCAGTGGGGACAACCCTGTCCCAGAAGGGCTCTTCCTGCCCTGCAAGCCCCGGTTCTGGATGAGGGGCAGGAGGCAGCAGCGGGAGCTGTGGGTGCGGAGGGGCTGATGCTGAGCGGGTTCTCCCTCTCCTCTCATTCCCCCTTCCCCACGCTGCACCACCACATATTTTGCCTCCCTCATTTCCCACTCTTTTCCCAGCTGATGCTCTCTCAGTTGTTCGTGCTCCTCAGGGAAATACCTGCAGGAGGGGCTGAGGCCACGGGGCCGCTCCCTGAGGGGTGAAGCAGCTCCTTCCTCACGAGGCACCTGCCCAGGGTGCTGGAAATGCAGAATTCACCTCCCATCAGCACCCTCCACGATCCCTGCCCATCCCATGGCCTCGGGAACGCTGCTGCTCCCAGCCCAGCCGTGGTGGATTCTGCCAGGGGGGAATGACTCGGTTCTGGTTTCAGACAGAATGGAACAGAGCAGCCTCCTGCTCCTGCTGGGAACCTCAGCATTCCCCAGGCACGGATAATAACCCAGGATCACCCAGTGATATCAATTAACACAGCACAGCTCACAGGGCCTCAGCCTGGGATGTGCTGAGGCATCCTTGGCTCCTCCAGGGAGTGCTGGGTGTGCCCGTGGCAGGGGAGCCTTGGTTTGGGGAGGCAGGGAGAGCTTGGAGGGCACAGTTTCGTGTTCTTTCATGGAATCACAGAACCATGGAATGGCTTGGGATGGAAGGGACCTTAAAACTCATCCCATTCCACCCCCTGCCATGGGCAGGGACACCTTCCACTATCCCAGGTTTGCTCCAAGCCCCGTCCAACCTGACCTGGAACACTTCCAGGGATGGGGCAGCCACAGCTTCTCTTTATTTATTCCCAGACCTGTTGTTTTTCCACTGACTGAATCCCCCCCTCCCTCTCCACATCCATCATCGTGGCTTTAGGTAAAGAAAGCGTATTTTAGTCTGCTCTGAGGGCTGTGAAATATTTGCTTTGCAGATGCCCCCGTGTCAGGAGCTGCGGCTCTCCGAGGATAATTTGTTGTGCGTTCCCCTGTCCTGTGACCCCGAGATGTTTCAGTCCTGTGGAAACTCCTTTGCTTTGGGCAGAACTTTCCGGGTGCTGATGGAGGGGGAGGCAGACGGGAGCTGCCCGGGTGATTTAGGAGGGGCTGGGATTGGAGTGAGGGCTGAGGAAAACAGGGGAGTCCATCAGTCCTGGAGTAGCAGGGCTGTAAATACTGATGGTGTCCTGAAGAGAACTGAGAAAACACGATAAAAAATGCAAGAGATGTGGATAAAAGGGTCTGGAGTCATCAAGAGGGAAAAAATGAACTGATTAAATTTTTAACTACATTATCTGCTAGTTGAACAGCCAGTTAGCTGGACATAATCTCTGCAAACTTTGAACACTGGCACAGGGAAAAAGGCGCAGCTGAGGTGTCCAAAATCCTGCCTCCCATGAACTCCTCCACCTGCTCATGCTGTGCCAGCCTTTTCCCGGGAGCTGGGACAGAGGGAGCTCAGGATGGGGAGAGAATCCCCTGGAGGAAGGGCTGTGCTCCGTGGGGTGTGTGCACAGCTCCTCTTCCACCACCACCCGCTCCTGCTCCACCCTCCCAAAATCCCTGACTGGATGCCGGCTTTTTCCGCTTCCCTCCCGCGGTCAATTAGGAATAATTGAGAAATTCCGCTAAAAACTTGTCTGGGATCATTAACAACATGTCCGTGACGAGCAGGATGTGTTAATTAACGTCGACTGCCCAAAGAGCCGAGCGCAGGCAGGTGGGACAGGCTGCTGGCTCCCGTCCTGCCCTGCTGCCGGCGCATTTGCCAGCCCTGCGGAGCTTCTGGCCCTGCTGGGGCTCACGTGCTGCTGCCCGGGCCGGTTCCAGCCCCCCCCACAGCCCCACAACCGGCTGGGATTTCTGTCCAGACACGGCACAAATGTGGGCAGCCCGGGGCAGACGCCTCTGAGGTAATGAACGCTTGAAGAATAAACTTTCCGGGAAGAAGTGGTAAAAAACGCTCCAGTGTAACCTCGGGGTCAGTGGGTTTGTTTTTTCTCCATGAGTTATAGCTCAGACATCGCTCTTGTGGTTGTTCCTTTCAAGTGCTGGCTGGCTGTGCCTTCGGTTTGTTTGTTTTGCTTGGGTTTCTCTTTGTATTAGGGCTGTTTCTTCCCCTGCCAGTCACAGCCACAGGGTTCCCATGTGTTTGCTTCGGCATTTGCTTCCCTTTCCAATTCCTCCTCTGCCACAGACCTATTGTTTAATTTTCAGACGAGCTACCACAGTGCTGAGGCATTTCTAGAATTTCCCTTACGTGCACGTTCCCAGGGGCAAACGCTCGGCTCCGTGGTGCTCCGGGGTTTGTGTGGGATCAGTGACATCCTCGGGAGCCGTGGGCAGCTCTGATGTCCCTCCAGATTTGGTGGCACCACCCCTACTCCATCCTGAAAGAAGCTGAGTTCGTGGAATCCCAGAATAGCTCGGGTTGGAAGGACCTTAAAGAGCGTTTCATTCCGCCCCCTGCCACGGGCAGGGACACCTTCCACTATCCCAGGTTGTTCGGAGCCTCCCCCAGCTCTGTGGCCAATGGGGATGTTCAAGGCTGGATTTGAGCAGTGCAGGGAATGCTGCAGAGCCCTGGCTTTGCTGCAGGATTTCCTGTCTGGATGGACAGACAGACCCAGCAGCCACGAGAGACAGAGAGAGCTGCATTCCCGGGGGAAAATGGCTTCGAGGAGAAACCCGAAATGTCACACTCGGCGCTCAGCTCTGAAATTTAACAGCAAATTTGGATCCCTCTTCCTCTCTCGCAGAGCTCTTTAAACTTTCCCTCTTCCCCCATCCCTATGCTCCTGGAATGGTTTGTCTTCCCAGCAAATGAGTTTGGCGGGTACTGAGCCGGCGAGGACGGGAATTGCTCGCGCCGGGCGCCAACAGAAAAGAAACATAACTCACAATATGGTGAGGGGAGCTCTGAAATTGCACAAATTATTCTATTTTATACTTTAATTAGTTTGAATTAGCAATGGGAATAGATGCATAAAATGATCCAGTGAAGGGTGAAATGGAAAAAGGGATACGGTGTGGAGTATCACTTCATTATTGCGGGGTTTGCAGGAACGGAGCACAGACAATGTTCAGGAGCTTGTCCTGATGGATCTTTTCCCTGGGAGGACTGGCCCATCCCTGGAAGTGTTTGCTTCATTCCTGGAAGTGCCCAAGGCCGGGTTGGATGGGGTTTGGAGCAACCCGGTTCAGTGGGAGGTGTCCCTGCCCATGGCAGGGGGGGGACTGGATGACTTTTAAGGTCCTCCCAACCCAAACCATTCCATGTTTCCATGACTCTGCCAGGAAGGGCAGCAAGTTCAAGCTCTCTCCAGCAGTGCTTCCCTTGGATCAGCTTTGCCTGGTCACCTCGGGGGTTGGGGACAATGGGGCACCTTTTTGGTGGCTGTGTGGGCTGGGGAGCAGTGAGACTCCCCCCAGCACTGACCTCTCCTGGCTCTTCCTTGGACCTCAGACTGAACCTGTGGCTCAAAGGGGCAGAAGGATTTAAGAGAGTTCAAATCCACCCTGACTCTTAAAACTCCAAGCATCTTTTGCCTTTTCCTCTTTTTCCCCTCAAGGTTCTGAAAAGTTCCCCAAAATGAGGTGGAAGGAACTTGGATCAAGCTCCTGCAGGTTCCAGATAGGCTGGAAATGATGGAAGTGCCCCAGGGAAAGTGGCTGTAATGGTCTTACAGGCTGGGAATAAATATAAAAAGTTAAGGCCAGTTGTAAAGCAGAAAAAAACCAACTTTTTGTGAGGTTTGCTCTTCCTCTCCCTCCTCCTTCCCTGGAAAAATATTTCCCATTATAACTTTGCCACAGCAAAAAACGTGGAGATTCTCTGGAGCGTGGGTATGAAGGGAGGTACAGGGATTTCCCTGGGAAGCCTGGGATGTTTCTGGAGAGCAGACACATTCAGCATCCTAAAGGGAAATCCTGAGCCCCAAACCCAGTGCAGGTCCTGGCTTTCCAAACAAGAAACCCCTCCAGCCTCGGGTGTCCCTCCATCCCTGGGGACCCCTCCAGCCCCGTCCCTGCGCTGTCCCAAGGAGCCACTGGATAACTCTGGCATTTGTGGGTGGTGCTGCTGAGGCAAAGGAGCTCCATCCACAATCTGCTATTTATTTGAGCAGCGTGCAGGAATGTGCCTGGCAGACTAAACACTGCCCCGGGGGCTGCCCCGGCCCTGCCAACAGTGCTGGGGGCCAGACAGAGAGGGGAAACAACAACCATGGCCTGGGGCTTTCTGTGTGGGTGTTAAAGAAATTATTTTCATTGTAATCAAGCTCAGAACGTGCTGCTCACACAGGGAGAGTGTTGTTTTCCCTCTTTATTTTCCCTCTGGCTTCTCTGCAGCAAACCCCACCAGCCTGGGAACATTCTGCTCTCCACTCACAGATTTATCCTCCCCAAAGCCTGATGAGATGGAGCAGCAATATCGGGTTTTAGATCAGGATTGAAGCAGAGGGCTGCTGTGTGACCTATCCTAAATCACACAGGAAATCTGGGAAACCTCCCAAATCCTTCGTCCCGCAACCAAGGACCGTTCTTCATTTCCCTGCTGCTCAGGTCGATGCTCCAACAAGGAGAATGTGGGAGGAGAAGTGTTTTGGAGTGCCAAATTGTTTATAAAGACCCCACCAATTTGGGCATCACCTTCCCAACTGCAACTGCTCCTATGGACTCCTAGGAGTGAACCTTTAAAATGGATAAATTCTCCTGAAGGGTTGATTCCAGGGCACAAAATCACCTTGGAAGCCCCAGTAAACACCCAAGCGCCCTTCCCGAAGTGGGGATGCTCCTGGCAGGTGACACAGGCGTGGTGGACACCAGCCTGGATCCCTGGGAGCTTTGGGAGCGTGTTCCCAGCCCGCAGAGCAGCTGGAAGTGGCCGTAGCCGGCGGCGTTTTCCAGGCTTGACCGAGCACTGGGCTGATCCGTCGTGGCAGCCCTGGAGGTGCTGGGGGGGTTTCGTGTGCGTCATGCCTGCCAAGGTGCACCTGCGAATATTTAGAGATCCTGGGCTCTTCTTCCCACGCTGGGAACTTCCTCTCTTTGCTCCAAGCCTCCTTGAACTCTGGAAGGGCCAAACTTCTGGGTTTGATGGCAAAGAACAAAGCTCGGGTGGGGTTTTGCCGCTCCTGTCTCGGAGCAGCCGTCACACGGAGCATCCCCATGGCTCTGTCCTTCCACACAGGGCAGCAGCACTGATCCCAGCCGCAGACAAAGCAGAGAATTTGGGGCTTAAAACTCTCCTGAGGGCTCAAGCAGCAGGTTCCTGCTGTGTCTGCAAAGAGGACACAGGGACAGGACCACCCTACAACCCACTCGTCCTGCCGTGACTGCCCACCGTCCTTTGTTAGGGAAAAGAGGGAAGTGCTGGGTGTTTTCTCCCCTCAGGAGGCAGGAAAAGGCTGTGTTTGGGATGCTGCTTCTCCCTGCAGTCGCTGCCTGCAGCCCAGAGGGCTGCTCAGTCGCAGAGGAGCTGGCACAGGCGTTCTGGAGCGTGCTGGGAGCTGGCACGGGAACGCCACTTTATCTGCCCTTCAGATGGAGCAAAATATCACTTCAAACGAGCAGGGCTGAGGCCAGGGCAGCCATGGGGTCACAGAGGAGGAGGAGGAAGGTTTTGAGGCAGAAGGCACTCACATTGCACCAAGTTTGGTTGGCTTTGGGGGTATTTTAAGCACGGCTCTGAAGTTGTGCCACCAGAAGCAATGACACATTTCCTCCTCCCCTCCCTGGCTCCACTTCAGAGTGTGTCTCTCCAGTTTCTCTTGCAGCACATATTTATCTGCTCCGTGCCCTTCTGGCTGTTGAATTAGCATTCCTGCTTCCCTTCAAACACAGACTGAGTGCTCGGAGAGCGGGAGCTGCGCGAGGGCATCGCGTGGGGCTGCTGCTCCCACACACGAGGGGCTGCGGGACCTGCAGGGGACCAAAGGGGGTTGTCAGGGCACCAGAGGTGCTTCAGATAACTGAATTAAAATACCCTCTTGGAATCCCAGTCCAGCAGTGGAGGAATAAGGGGATTGGAGTGGCAGTGGGGGCCGGAAAGGAGCACTGAGGGTCCCTCAGCAGCTGAGGTGAGCGGAGGTGCTGGAGAAGGTTGGTCTGGTGGAGGTGGAATGAGAGGAGCTTTAAGGTCCTTTCCAACCCAAACCATTCCAGGATTCTCTGATTCTGACTCTATCAGAGGCAGGGATGTGCCTTTTGCTTCGTTAGTGACACCCTGAATGATCCTGGTCGATGCCGCAGCCTCCAGTGCCGTAGGAAAACCAAAATGGCCCAAATCCATGGAGGTTTTTTGGGCAGGATTTGGTCAGGGCTGGGTACCTGCCTGGCTGCTGCTCCTGCTGGTCGGTTGGGCAAGGTCTGTGGAGCTGGGGCAGCCCTGGCAGACATAGCAGAGGGACCTGTGCTGCCCACGGGAGCAATTCCCACCTCATCTGCGGGAATAAGGACAGTGCCCTGGGTCAGGAATGAGGTTTCCTTTGCCTCCTACCAAGCTGCAGTTGTTTTAGGCTGTTTCCCATCCATGTAAGTGACTCACAACTGTCAATGCCTCGGGTGCTATTAATACCTCCTCCAGAACACGATTCTAAGTGGTTTTATTTTGATTTTATTTGTGGAGGAAGCAATGGGAAGGACGGGGTTTAAAAAAATAACCCCTCCCTGTGTGGCTGGGCCTCTGTGTGAGCAGGCAGACAGTCCTGCCCACAAAAACAACTTTGCTTAAAATCCATCCCAGAAGAGCTGACCACACTTTTATTTGGAGAAGCTGTGCCAGAAACAGCATTCCTGTGCCTGCAGAGAGGAGAGCGCGAGCTCCAGTTAGTCAAAAACAAGCTGAATTTTTCCATTTTAGGTCTTTGCATGGTCCAGGCTGGTGGCCTGGGATGCAGATCAGTCCCTGGCACCTCATCCAAGCTGGAGGAAGTGTTGAATTTGTAGGAGAAATATCCCTGTGAGGCAGCAGCAGGGGACTGGGGGTCTGGGTTTAGGATTTGTTTGGGTGATGCAGAGGATGCACTGATCCCAAAAAGCTGCATCCCATACAAAAAGGACCTTGAGCCATCCAAGTGCATGAGGGAAGCATGGAATCACAGAACACCCTGAGCTGGGAGAGACCCACAAGGAAAACTGAAGTCCAACTCCTGGCCCTGCACAAGAAACCCCAAAATCCCCCCTGTGCCTGAGAGTGTTGTCCAAACGCTGAGTTTTGGTCCATTTTAGGAGTATTTTAAGCAACAAGCACGATTCTGGAGCTGCACCACCAGAGCAATGGCACTTTGTCCCCTGCCCTCCCTGGCTCCTGCTCAGGGGGTGCTGGTGCCCAGGCGCTGCTTTGGGGCTCTCCCTGTCCTTTTTGGGGTGCAGTGGGACCACAGTTCCATCTGTCACCCCCCGTGTGCAGAGAGAGCCCCCAGAGCAGCCCCTGAATCCCGTCCCGTGGCGTGTGTGGGGATGGGAAGCAGCGCTGCTCATCCAGCTGGACTCCCCAGCGGAAGCAGAGGGGACAGTGGCATTGAGATCCCGGCTGGGAATTACCTCACGGGCCGGATGTGCTCCCCACAACCATCAATTTTCCTGGCTTGGGTGGGCTCCGATTGGAGCCTTGATGGCAGAGAAGGGGCAGCGTTTGATTTTGAGTCCGTGCCCTGTGTCACCACACGGATGGCAGCGGTGGCACGGCCCCGAGGGACGGTGACAAGAGGCACGGGAGGCACCTCCCGAGCCCCCCGGCGCGATTGTCTTCGGGTGCGGAGCAAAACGTGCCGGCTCCGGGCGAGGTTGCGTAAATCTCGTTAGAAAGCCATTCCCGGCTAATGAAACCCTGGGAGAGAGGGATTTGGCTTCCCAGCCTCCAGCCTTGCAGCAAAAGGCTGGAATAAATCCATCTCCAGTTGTGTGTGGGCTGCTCTGCCCTCTCCCCCAGCACGGGGCTGTTTTATTGCTGGAGATCAGCCGCAGGTCAGCGATTTGTTGCATCTGCACCTGAATAATTCCAAGTGATAATTATCTTCTCTTTAGAAAGAAAAAAAAAATACAAGAAAATACAAAAGAGAAAACCAACCCTGCCGTGCAAAGAAACCTCACCTGGTCTTTAATCCTGGTGTAGGAACAGAGAGCAGACATGTAAATAATTCTGCCTCCCCCTGCGGCTCGCTAGGCTCTGGGTATTAATTCCAGGGGCCAGGGCTGTTAAGGAAAGCTGTTGAAAGGAGGTGTGTGAGATAAATGCATCTCATCTCATCTCATCTCATCTGGCCCTGTTTGTGCAGGCTGAGAACAAGCCTGCCACAGCCGCGGATCCCACTCGGGGTCATGTTTGTTTGGCTGCGACTTTATTGCTCCAAGTGTGAATTTTGCAGCTCCTACGGGGTGAAATACGATTGGCTTTGTCCTCTCGTGCTCCTGGGCTCTGCTGAAGTTCTCCTGCGAGGTTTGGGGTTATCGACACAAAGACAGGGCGCAGACACGGCCCTGGGGTGCAGCTGCGGGATTTGTGCCCAGGGGTGTTCCCCCTCTGCGGGTTTGGGGTGGTTTGGGCACCCAGGGCTGGCTGCCAGCCCCATCCCTGCAGAGATCCACAATCCCTCGTGTTCCAGCCCGTCCTGTGCTGTGCCTTCCCTTCCCCTCACAGCCTCTCCCCGCAGACACTGAGGCACGAATCGCTCTGTTCGCTGCTATTTCTTGGTTTATCTGTTTTTTCCCCCAGTCTTGCCTTTCTCACCCATATATAGATACACATCTTTGTATCTATCTCCCTATATAGATCCAACAACTGAGATGCAAATCCAGCAGTGCAGAAGCATCCAGGCCCATCTGGGACAGCACAACCTGCTGGAAACATTTCCTTTGTTTTGCATTCCCTTTCCCCCTGCCTGTCCCAAAGAGCACAGGGTATCCTGTCCGTGTAATGAAGTCTCTGAAGGTTTGAACTGCATTTTTTTTCCGCTTCTAACTAATCTTTTTTAATGCTTGGCAGCTTCATGTTCTGTAATTGAATGCATTTTATTTAGAAAATAACATTTAGTGCCACTTTGGATTTCCAATTATTCTTCAATCGGACTTTGAGGGCCTGATGTCTTTGTCACTTGGATGTGTGCAAAGGATGGCAACATCAGAGCAGACAACAGCAAATTATTTCCACTACTGATTACTGGGCTTGGGAGGAAAATATGCGGGGACAAATTTAGTCTCAGCATAAATGTATGAAAATGAGTTAAAGCATCTCAGCAGCAGCAGCAGCTTTGTGCCGTGGCTCGGTGCAGATGGGAAGCACCAGCCTCTCTCCATCCTGCAGGTTCCTGCAACAATGAGGGAACCTTCGGGATGAAGGGAAGGGGAGAGGCTTGGGGACAGTGGAAGAGCCTCCAGGGAATGGGAGCTGCAGCCAGGGATGTGTGTGAGGTGCTCGTGATGGGCTTGGAGGGCCCTGGGGACACCTCCTGTGCAGGAGGAAAACCCTCCCCAGTGAATCCATTTAAAACCCGCCAATAACTTGTTGCCAAGGGAGGAGCTGCCTGCTCCCACCTCACGGGTGTCCTTCATGCTCAGAGAGGACACAGAGGTTTGATCTGGAGCTGTCAGGGAGGTTTGGGTTGAATTTCAGGGAAAGGTTCTTCCCCCAGAGGGTGGTGGGCGCTGAACAGGCTCCCCAGGGAATGGGCACGGCCCCGAGGCTGCCAGAGCTCCAGGAGCGTTTGGACAACGCTCCCAGGGACAGGGGGGGATTGTTGGGGTGTCTGTGCAGGGCCTGGAGTTGGACTGGGTGATCCTTGTGGGTCCCTCCAGCTCAGGACATTCCATGATTCTCTGGTTCTTTTCCTGCCTGTCCAAAGCACTGCTGTGGTTCCCCCCTGCTGCCTGCAGTGCCCCTCTGCCCGGTGGAATTCCACAACCTGGGAATCAGGCAGAGCACCAGGATGTCCCTATTTGCCTAAACCTGCTCTTGGAGTCTAAACCATCCCTTCAGGGCTCCTCCTTAGCCTTGAGACAATTCTGGCACCTCATCACAGGGTGGGACACCCCAATTCACCACGGGCAGGGCCAGCCCGGCTCTATCTGGGTGTATCCCTGTGGGAAAAGCAAAATGCCTTGTCAAAGCAGTAAACTGGGATAATCCAATGTATTTTCTAGAGTGTCCAATGCAAACAAGGTGTTAAACTTCAGCCGCCTGCCGTGCTGGGAGCCAACACAGCCCCTTAGAATGATCAAACCTCGCATTTTGACAGCTGTTTGTGTCCCCTGGTTTGATGTGGGGATGAAGCTTGGCCCTGTTGTCTCCTCATGTTGCTGTTTGGTGCTCACCGAGTGTGATAACAGGACCATGTCCTACACCTTCCGTGGGACACTGGGTTCTTCTGTGGGGAAAAGGGCTCAGAGCTCATTTTCCTTCAGAATCAGAGAGTTTGGGTTTGTACTTAGGAAGGTTCGTTCCTCAGGCTGGCGGTCAGGTTCCTAAATTACTTTTGACAGCCGTGTGTAATGATACACAAATGGGAAAGTGATGGAGTAGCAGAAAATTGACTGGCAAGGACAGCGTGGTGTAGTTGGAGAGCAATCCCTGCTAAAAAGCCATGGAGACGGCAGCAGTTCCTGCAGCAAACAAGGAGCAGGGCCCTCGCCAGGCTGGGAAAGCAGCAACGATCCCACTCTGTGACCTTTAAAGCTACTTAGGGCATTCAAATGCCTTGGATTTTCGAGGCTCTGTAAAATTACACAAACCAGCCATGCCCGTGATTTCCCACCCGGGTTTCCGCAGTGTTTGAACAATCTGAAGAGCCCTGTCCATGATCAGAAATGGGGAACTGAGGGCTGCTCGTGTTCCTGCCTTGTGTGCAGCAGAGCTTTGTGTCTGGCTGTGGAGAACACCTGAGCAGGGGCTGGGATGGCTGTACCGGATCTCCCCAGCACTGCCCCAGAGCTCACTTGGGAAGGCAACATCCCATGGGATGTGGGTGTCTGAGGGATGAACCTTGCAGTTCTGCCAGCCAGGATTCATGGAATGTGCTGAGTTGGAAGGGATCCTCAAGGATCATCACATCCAGCTTCTGCACAGACACCCCAAAATCCCAGCCTGTGCATCCCTGGGAGCGTTGCCCAAACTCTCCTGGAGCTCTGGCAGCCTTGGAGCCGTGCCCATTGCCTGGGGAGCCTGTTCAGAGCCCGAGCCACCCAGCCTGGGATGTGGGATGCTGTGCTGGAGAAGCAGGCAGAGGAAAATGAGGACTGAAGGAGCCGGCGGGGGTGGTCAGCATCTTTTTCCTGCTGCCGAAGAGCCCCGCCAGCACCACGCGGGGCAGAGCCGGGGCTGGGCCGTTCCAGCGATCCCCGCGTGTGCCAGGAAAACAAACAGAAAGGGCCAGTCAAGGCTCTTCAGCGTCACTGACACCCTCGGCCGTGCCAGCGCCGGGACAAAGCCGGCATTGAGGCTGGGCNTGGCAGGACACGTCCTGGGCCTGCTCCTCCGCAAACGAAACGTGGCCCCCGTGGCCTCGTGTGTGCCAGGGGTGGCGGGCGGCCAGGCGCTGGGGGGGTCTGTAGGGACAGGGGTGGGAGAAGGCACAAGGCAAAGGCAACTCCAGCGCTGCCCCGAGGTGGCAGGAGGGGGTGGCACCGGGACCCTGGCCCTGGCGCTACAAGAGATTTTGGGCACGCCTTCCCTGTGTGCCCCCAGAAAGAGCCAGGCAGAGACCTCCAGCCCATCAGGGGAAGGGCAGCCTGGGGATGGACACGGGGCACTGCTCTGGCCGCTGCCACCCCCATGCTGTGCCCCCTGCACTGCCCTCCCCAGCGCTGCTCCCTCGCTAGCACCGAGGGTAACGTTTCAGTGCTGCTGGCAGCAGCTGTGCTCTGCTCTGTTGTGTGTACACACAGTGCCCATTCCAGCAGGGCTGCAGCTCCTCTCTGACCTCCCAGGCGCTCCAGAATGTGCTGCCAGCCCAGGGCTCCGGGGGCTGGTGACCATCAGGTGTGGCCTCAGCCCCGCGGGTTTGGCTGCTTTGCTCCATCGTGGTCCACGCAGCAATGGAACAAAGCAAGGGTTAAGCTCAGGGCCCCTCTGGAGAGAGGGAAATAGCCAGGGGGATCGTGGGGTCCCTCGCTGTGCGGAGAGCGCCGGGCTCCAGCTGCCTCCCGTGCATGTGCTGCTCATTTTTCATCCTGACCACAGCTGCCGCCAGCATCTCTGTCCTACCCCTGCTCCTGCCAGTTTTATGAGCGAAGAATGAAGAGGGGAAGCGCATAAACCAGCGAGGTTCGTTTGCCGATTGTCAGGAGTCGGCGCGGCAGGAGCGGAGCCGTCGCGGGGCTGCGCGGGCAGCTTTTCATTAGCACATTATTTATTCATCCCTCCCCAAAGCTGCCTCCTTTTTGGAGGAAGGGAGCTGCTGATGCTCCTGTTTTCACCAGGGTTTGGCCCTGATTAGCAGGGTGGGATGGGAGCTGCCTTTCCCGGGGATCTCTCCCGTGGATGAAGCCGCTCCTGTGGCCGAGATCAATGCCATCAGTGCGGACAGGCTGAGCACTGGGGGCTGGCAGAGCCCCTAGGCTGCCCCTCTGCCTTTAGCTGGGTAATTAGAAGCTCTCAGAGAGAGGGAAGAGAGGTCACACATGGATTGGGCCTATTAACCCCATCCCTTGCCAGCTACCCTGCGGAGAAATGCCCTTGGAGCAGCTGCTCCAGCGCAGGCTTCCAGCAGGAAGGCAGCTGAGGGGAGGGAGGATCCCCTTCCAGCCCTGCTCCCCCCCACACAGGTGGGGGTTTGCCCCCAGTGGGAGATTTGCAGCTGAAAAACCTCATGCCAGGGACTGAGTTTGGTCTAGAAGTGTTGGTTTCATGTCTGTCACATGGCAGAAAGAGCCACCATTGTGGGTCCCTGTGCCCCACTCCCTGCCAGAGGCAGAAGACAGAGCAGGTCGTGCATCCACCAGCCCTTCTCCTGCTTTTTGGCATTCCCAAATTGTCCTCAATGAGTTGATCCCTGCAAGTCTGTTCAATGCCATCCACCTTCAGCCCCCTTGGGCAATGGTTAGCATGGTTTCATAGCTGGGAGGACATTCCCCCTTGTTCCCAGCTTCCCTGGGAGCTGAGGGCTACCAATTCCCACAGAAGCTGGTTCATTCTGTCCTTTCCAATCCCTTCCAAGCCCAGAGCTTTTCCTGGAGCCGCTCTGTAGGTAGGCTCAGCAGCAGTCTGCAGGATCCCCCTCGCAGTCTGTTGGGTCTGTTGCTGTTCTGACGCCAGTGATATTTATGGAAATGTATGCAGAAGTTCCTCAGGCTCTGATGGAGCAGAAATAGTTTCGTGGCATTATTTGCCCAAAATGCCACCGTTTTGAGGGCTGGATGCGGACGGTGAGAAGCTGATGTCAAAGCAACTGTTTACAGCGGGGGCTGATGCGGCTTCCGGGGACAAGTGACTTGGCAGTGCAGCCCTGGGAGCATCAATGCAGGATTCTGGAGCTGCTGTGGGGGCTCTGAGCTTGAATCAGCCCTGCCTCTCGTCACAGCAGCGCCACAGCCCCAGAGCTGCTCTCTGATCCCACATCTCCCACGCAGCCAAGCAGCAGCCCACGGAAAAGCAGGTAAAGAGGAAAGCAAAACCCTCCGCCCGACCTTCCCTGGCTACAGAAACCATCCCAGCTTCTGTTTCACGGAACGGGAGGCCCTGGGTTGGTGTTCCCACTTTCCCAGGGGCGCTTCCAAGCCGCAGGCAGCGGTGTCTGCTCTGTGGCGCGGGGAGGGAGGGGAAGGGGGCGTTTGAAGTGCTGACTTGCGGTGGCTCCGCAAATGAAGCCACGTCCCGGGGGATGGGAATGTTGTGGGGAAGGTTTGATGGGTGAAAACCACCGTGTTGTGACCTGTGACCCAGCGAAACCCCTAATTGTGTGTTTAGAGTAGATTCCAGGCTGGAGCTGCTTCCTTTGCCTCGTCTTGGCACGCTGCCCTTGGCTCCAAGAGCTCCGCTCACTCATCCTGCGGTTGGGGCTGCTCGGGAGTCACCCCAGTCCTTAGGAAAGGAATGTTAAAGGCCTGTTTGTGTAAACCAACCGCTGTCTGAGCAGGCTTTGTTTCCAGTGTAAATCTGCTGCAGGGAATGATTTAACCTTCGCCTATTCTTTCTTTTTTATTATTTCATTAAATAAGATTTATACAGGTATAGTGTTGGAAAGGTCATCCATCCCCTGAGCTGTGGGAAGAGCTCTGTGCATTCCTCCCTCTTCACTTGGCTGTTTCACCCCTGGTTTCGGGCTGGGAAAGCACCAAGCCTGGGTTTTGTCGCCTTCCTGGGCAGTTAATTTATGTCTGCCAGGTACACCCGGCTCCCTCGGCCCTCCTGCCCCCATTCCCACACTTCAGGAATCCTCCAGCAGCAGCGTTTCAGCTGGAGCACCCAGGAGCTGCTGTGCAGCCTTTCCCAAGGATTGCACCCCAGCTGAGGGGAAGCAG
This sequence comes from Ptilonorhynchus violaceus, assembly GCA_013397565.1. Lineage (NCBI taxonomy): Eukaryota > Metazoa > Chordata > Aves > Passeriformes > Ptilonorhynchidae > Ptilonorhynchus > Ptilonorhynchus violaceus. Next base: position 165,752 of record VZRJ01012707.1, on the reverse strand, counting down.
GGGGTTATTCCCCTCCTCTCCCTAGGGAAAGGTAGGATGCTGTAGCTGCTGGCTGCAGCAGGGGCCTGGCTCCGGGCTCAGGATCTCCTTTGCTTTGCTGCTCCCCACTCCAGCTGCTCCTCCTGCGTCCCTGAAATGGGATATTTTATGTCCTTCTTGTTTACTGACAGGTGATGAGGCCGAGTGAGGGTTTTTTGCGGATATTTAAGGTCTCCCAGCAGCAAAGCATCAGCGGTCTGTCACTCCAGCCCCACACTCGCAGCGCTCTGTTTATCCCCTCAGCCCCGAGCGTCCCCAGCCATCGAGGACGCTCCGTCCGGGCACGGAGGTTCCCGGGCCGAGGCAGCAGAGCTGGAAGGATGTTTTGCAGCTTTTCGAGCAGCAACCTGTTCTCCAGGGCCTTTGTGAACCCTGCGAGCAGATGGCTGGGCTGGAGGCTGAGGAGGGACGCGTGTTGACATTACCTTTAGCAGAGTGCCTTTCATCATTAGCATGTAAATGCCACCGAACACCCAGGAATTATCCAGCTATGATCTCTTCATTAGAAGAGGCCTCTGATCAGGTTAATCTCCCTTTCCCGGCGTGCAGAGGAGGATGCAGAGCAGCTGTACCCACCGGCGAGGGGAAGCGGAGCGAACCTCTGAGAGGGAAGGATGCTGCGAGCATCGGGTTTGAAGTGGCTCGTCAGTGATTGCTTTGCCTCTCCAGCGGCGATGCCAGGGCTGGAATAGCAGCGCTGACGGGGGTGATTGAGCTTGATGGGCCCGGTCCTTTGGGGCAGGTGCCCTGGAAAGCCTTGGGTGGGTGCTGACCAGCCCAGCTGCCCTGGGGACAGCAGGGAAGCGGTGGGAGCTCCCAGCCCGGAGCATTTTCCATCCTCTCAGCGATCTCCTCTCCCTCCTGAGAAGCAGAAGCCAAAGCGAGCATGGGGGAGGGTGGAGGAAATGTGTTTTAACAGTAAATATGGCCTTGTTATTTATCAATGCAGAGTAATTGAAGTAATTTCATGTCGGTTTTAAATGCAGCGCCCAGGGATCTAATCTATCTGTCTAATATTAATGGGGAATATTTGCTTGCCTCGTTCATTCATTACTGTTTTCATTAAGACTCTAGTCCCATTTAGGAGTCTGTTTGTCATTTTAAACTCTTCTGTTTTATCTTAGCCTGCCACGATCCTTTTTAACAACTTAAGTGAATTCATGAGTTGCAGGCTGGCAGCTTGGGGGAAGGGGCTCTGCTGTCTGGCGTGTGGTTTGCACGGGAGAGAGGGAAAACAGACGGCTGAAGGCACTGGCAGGCAGCAGGCACCGAGCTTTCCTGGGATCCACACCCCAGGGATTTCATAAAGAGCTCTGGGTGTCTGTGGTTCTGAGTGTGGAGATCCCTGCTCGGACACAGGGGCAGTGCCTCCGGCTTTGGAGGCTCCATCATTTCCAAAGCAGCCCAGGAAGCTGCTCGGAGCAGGGATGTTGTTAATAAATGCTCAGGGTGCCGTCACTCCTTCCAAGGTGTCCTCCCTCTAAGGTATCCCTGCCTTCAGGGTATCACAGAATCACAGAATCCCAGAGTGGTTTGGGTTGGAAGGACCTTAAATCCCATCCAGTGCCACCCCTGCCATGGGCAGGGACACCTTCCACTATCCCAGGGTGCTCCAAGCCCTGTCCAACCTGGCCTTGGACACTTCCAGGGATGGGGCAGCCACAGCTTCTCTGGGAACCTGTGCCAGAGCCTCCCCACCCTCACAGGGAGGAACTTCTTCCCACTGCCCCGTGCCAGGGGCTCTGTCCCTGCCCTTCCTCTGCTCCTGGCCGAGTCCCCACACCCTGCAGCTGGGAGGTGCCCAGGGAAGGGCCCTGTTGGGGTGCCCATCACCTGCAGGGCTGGGTGGGCAGCAGGGCTGGGCATCCCCGAGCTGGAGGCGTCCAAGCCTAATTGGAGTCGCGGGGAATGGGAGCATTGTGCTGTTAATGACTCTCTGGCAAAATGTTCTGACTAAAAACAGTAATTTTAATAAGCACAGCCCGATTGTGAGTGTTCCTCGAACACCTAATTACACTGCTTACCACTCCGAAATCTTTCCGAATTCTATTTTTGACGTTTTCTCGCCAAATCGAGAGGGGGAGAAGCGAGCGCTTTGTAATTATTCACCTTAATTAATTTTCTGAGCTTCTGTTAAAACTTTTAAATGACTGCAGGGAGCACATTTGGAGTTCCACGGCAGCCGGGCAGAGCACGGAGCGCAGGGGCCGTGAACCGGTGCGAGATGAAGGTTTGCTGGGTTGGATTGATCCCCACCTGAGCCCGGAAATTTTGGAAAGCTGCCCCCCTTTTATCCCGGTTAATTAGTTCCCCTGAGGCCCGGGCTAATCAGCGCTGCAGAGGGCAGTGCTCAGCAGCTGGTGGCCGTGGCAGGGTGGTCAGGATGGTGCCAGCATGTCAGGAGGCCACTGGGGATGGCAGCAGGGATGTCCCCTGGGGATGGCAGCAGGGATGTCCCCTGGCAGGAGCGCTCGGATGAGCCACTGGCTGCTCCAGGCTTATCATCCTGAAATCCAGAGGGAAGTCCCCCAGGAGCAGGGGTTGTGTCACCCTGGTGGTGAGGAGGGGGGGGATGTCCTGCCCGGGTCAGGAGCTGCTGAGTGGATGGACCCCGATTGCCAGGAACTCGTTTGAGCCTTTTGTTGTGGTCAAGAACAGAACTGCAGCTCCCCTGAGGGGTGGTGGTTTTCCAGGGGAGGGAACACGTGGATCCATCACAGCATAACCCTGTCCTTGTGGGGGAGACCTTTAGCAGCCCAGTCCTCATTCTTAGCACACCCTCATCACCCCTTTTCCTGTCAAGGAGAGGTTCTGTGGGTCACTTCTGCAAGAAGCAGAGAGGTTTAGTGTCCCAAATGAGGAGGATCTTGTGCTGAGGGTCGTGTCCTCCCCATTGCCATCCGTGTGTGGGCACGTGACACTGGGCTGTCACCAGCACTGTAGGGACAGCAGCAGCTCGGAGGAGCCAGGCAGGAACAAATGCGTGGCTGCACCTCATTATTTAATCCATAAATTTTGCGGGTTTTGCCAGTTCCAGAAGCTCCTGTAAATACCTCAGCCAGGTCTGTGCTCCAGATTTTATTTCGATGTTGAAGATGAAATAATTGCTTCCTGATTTTGTACGTGCACAGGGTTTTTCCAGCTCTGGAGGCAGTGGACAGAGATAGAGGTGCTTGTGCATCCCTGGCCCCTCAATTCCCAGCTGCAGAGGGTCCATGCAGAGCAGGAGGGAGAGCTGGTGCTGCCAGGACCCTTTGGAGCAGTGACTGTCACAGGGGGCTGGCACTGGCACCAGTCTGAGCAGGGGGTGGATGCCAGAGTGGATCCCAAATCCTGGGCTGAGCCTCAATCCACGGCTGGGAGCCGCGGGAGGGTGAGGGATGAGACACCCAGTGCCTGTGCCAGGCAGGGGGTACCTGCCCTGTGCCCCTCCTGCACGAGCCCACTCTGCAGCCCTGGGGTGTCACTGCCACCTGCGGGGGCAGAGGAGGAGCTGCCAGAGGGAACAGCCCGAGCATCCCATGAACAGCCACGCGCAGCCCGTGCTGGAGAGGAAACCCATTCCCCTGCTCCAGCTTTCCCCGAGGCTGTGCTGCTCCTGGGAGCGGGGCTGGGAGCTGTGCCTGGCACTCTGTGATCCCAGCAAACCCCGCTGGGATGCCCCATATTGATGAGATGATGAACTCGGGCCGGGGTGAACCACAGGAGAGCGTTTGTCTGCAGGAGCCCCAGTGCCAGGACACGAGGCTGCTCCGAGCCCCAGCCCTCCCGGATGGATGGAGGGAGGAAACTCTGGCTTTAGGACAATTTTCCTGCTCGATTAAGCCTTACTTTGGGATATTTGCTGTTTTTTCAGTCTTCCTCGCTTCCCCGAGCAGGCTGTCCTCGCTTTCATCACCTCCCTCGGGAGCTGGCGCGGTGCACGGAGGGTGTCAGGGAGCCGAGGGGATGGGAATGTTTGGAGAAGATCCGATCCCTCTCTCAGGAAGTGATCCGGTCCCCTGTGCCCGTCCTCCTACGATGTTAATGAGGTTCTCAGAGCAGCAAAGCCACACTCTGTGCAGAGGTGGCCTGGATCAGAGTTGGAGGGACTTTCTGGGCGTGCGTCTGCAGGGCTGTAATTAAATAATCCCCCGGTAGCCATGGCAACGTTGTCTCCGTGTCCTCTCCCACTCGCTGCTTCTCTGCCAGAAGTCCCCGGCGCTGATTTGGCTGTGACAGCCCCGCGGGGGCCCTGAGACTCTCCTGTGCTGCTGTGGGAAGGGAGAGCTGAGTCCTGCTGTACCTGGCAGGGAACTCCCCCTCGCCTGCTCCTGCCCGGGCTGTGCCTGCCCGAGTCACAGGGATCGATGGACGGAGCAGGGATTCCCGCCTTCCGTAGCTCCACAGCATCCTGGGGATGGTCCTCAGCTCTTTGTGGTTAAAACTCCCTTTTTGCCCTCCTCCTCTGTGTCCTGGCTCTGCCCCATGGATGCCCTGCCCGCATCCCACTCGCTCCTTCTCCTTCCATGCTCGTTCCTGGCATCAGTCTCGGCATGTCTGAGACCTCCACAAGCCAGGAACAAGCAACTTCCAGGTAGGAATTTCCACACAGCCTGAGGCAGATTGGACCCACATGTCCAGCACAGCCACAAGTGTTCCCATCCCTGCACGTTGTTTTTTTCTTGGCAAAGGTACCACAGCAGGATATTCCACTTGGAGTTCTGCATGGAGACACAGGGAGGAGGAACAGCGGGAAGAGGACTCTGTCAAACTTCCTACAACCCCCTGAGAAAGTTTGGCTTTATTTTCCCTGTCACCCTGACACGTTAAGGGCTGGAGCTGCTGCGTCCTCCCTGCTCCTTCCCACATTTTTCCACGTCTCCTGCCCCAGCACAGAGCAGAGTTTTCTCATGAATACAGGAAAGAATAAAACCTCATTGGAAAGTTCATCAACTTTGGGCTCCTGCTCAGTGAGTGATAGATAGCTTTAATTACACTGAACTAGCTGGCGTCTCTACTGCACTCCCCAAAGTCATTAAAAATAGATTTTCTGTTTGAACTCAGCCCCCGAGGGGTATGTGGGCAGCGTGCCGTGGCTCTGGGATGCTCCAGGGGCTGTCTCCAGCCAGGGGAGGTCAGAGGCCTGAGCTGGTAGCACGCAAAAGCTATGGAAACTTTGCTTTGGCTGTTTATTTTAGGTCTTTGTTTATTTATTTATTTATTTATTTGGAACCGGTTTCTTGCACTTATTTGCTCTGGGGGCTGGCAGGGTTGGAATTCACATGTTTTGGAGTGTCTGTATCGATTTTTTTTTATTTATTTTGTTTTGCTGGTGTTACGGGTCAGGCAGTCAGGGGAAGTAGTAATGAGACTTTATCACGTCATGGTTGAGCAGGAGGTTCATTCTGGCAGGGAGAGCGGGGAGAGAGGACACAGTCGGGCTGGGGGGAGCAGGGCTGTGCCCTGAGGAATGAGGAGATCCCCCAGGAGTGGTGGATTCTTGGCTGTTGTCCTGCACACAGATGCTCCCCAGCTCTGCTGAGCTGCTCCATCGCTTTGCATTTGCTGTGGCCGAGCTGATGGGCAGGGCCTGGCACCTTCCTCATCCCAAAGCGACCCCTTCCCTCCTTCAGCAGGGGCTCCGTGGCCTCACAGGGGTCTGAGGGGAGCAGGAGGTGCAGGATTTGGGGCTGCATTTGGGAAATTCCTGTGTGACTCTGCCTGGCTTCAGGACCTCATGTTCCTGGTAGCTGGAGCAGGAATGTCCACACATCCCAAAGCGGCATCCTCAAGCTTTGCTGGGAGGTCTGGTGAATCCCTGGGATGGGAGCTTTGTTTTGGGGTAGCACAGGAATTCCTGGCCCTGCTCTGGGAATGAGTTCAGCTCATGGAGCAGCTTCCTTTAGGATTATCTGGGATGGGCAACACACCCCTGCAGTGGTGATAGACCTTGGGAGACACCAGGAGCTCTGACCCGTGCCCACACCCTGACCTGTGTTCCCTAATTCAAACCAAGAGAAGCATTTGCATCTAAAACCTAAATACTGGAATCCAAAATCCTCCCTAAATAAACCTTCCTGCTGCACATGGAGCTGCCCCGAGGACAAGAAAGCAAATCCCAGGATGGAGATACCAGGATGGGGATGAAGGAATGGAGATTCCAGGATGGGGATGCCCACCCACACCCCTCGGCCAGGTTTGCTTCAGTCCCCAGACACTGCAGGGAGGTGGAGGGGTGAAGTTCCCTGCCTGGCATTTTTTCCAGCATTACAAAGAAAGGTTCAAACCGTCCCATTTGGGCTAAAAAACTGCAACTCCAGAGACATTGTTCAAAATTACTGCGTGATTTTTAAAGAATTATCATGTGTAGAAGCCACAGCTTCTGAGCAGAAAAAGAAACGAAGCGCTCAACATCAAATCATCTCTAATGAACTCTTATTCACATAATTCCAATCCTCCGTTATTTATAGAGCGCAGCGAGAGCACCCAGCTCCTCACAAACACGGAACGAGCCCTGAGCTGCATTTCAATCACGGGGACAGATCCTGCCAAGCCTCCCTTTGGGGGTAAGAGCAGGGGGATCCGCAGTGATGATGATGGTTTGGGGCTCTTCCGACCTCCAGGGTGGGTCAGACCTCGACGTGCTGGGCAGATTTTAGGGGAAACCCAGGGAAAAGCTGGATGCATCCTGTGCTGGCTGGTGTCTCCCCTGGGGAATGCTGAGAGCTGTTTGTTTGGTTTGAAAAACACGTGTTTGCTGCTGGTTTTCCCACCCAGGAGCAGTGTGATGGCTGCACCACTGGTCTGCACTGGGGAATGCTGGATGATCACCCCAGGCAGGGTGCGGGAATAAGTCCTGGATGGGCTATCCCCAGGGGCTGTGCCTGCCACCACCTCCTGGGCTCATTCCCACCCCACTGTGATGTCCATAAAGTGCTTTTTGCTCCCTAGAAGGGAGAAGCAAAGCAGGAACAAACACATCACCGGTGGCCCCTCGAGGCACAGACCCTGCGAGGGCACCCAGGCCCCTCCTGCAGCCCAGAATCGAACCCAAGCCCTTTATCTCCACCTCTGTGCTCCTCCAGCACCCTGAATTTCTCCCCTCCGTTCCTGAAACCCTTTCCATCCACCCTGGGCCGGATGCACTCCCAGCTGGCTCTGCCCCTCGCCCCCCCTCATTTCCAGGGTCCCACACCGAGCCCTCCACCCATCCCTCGGCGAGAAAACGCCCATCCCTGCGCTTCCCGGGCCGATCGCTGTGCTGGGAAAAGCTGTCGAGCGGGGCTGAGGAAACGAGAAGAATAGCAGCCCTATTGGTGTCGCCTTCAGAGAGGAACTGGGTCCTCACTGTGTCAACAGCACTCGGCGTGACAGCGCTCGTTGTTCGGGCAGACACTGCTCCTTTCAGCGCGGCTGCTGGGAGCCGGGTGCTGTTTTGACGGACAGAGCCAGGGCAATCCAACAGTTGTTTGAATTCCCAGCCAGTTGCAGGCACAGCTCCCGGGCCCCAGGGAGGCTGGGAGAGGATTAGCTGCGCTATTCGGTGGTGGAAGTGTAAATAGAAGCTCGGAACGCTTTGGGCTGGAGGGGACCGTGAAGATCATCCCGTTACATCTGGACATGTTCCAGCAAACCGGGTTGCTCCAAGGCCTGTCCAGCCTGGCTGTGAACACCTCCAGGGATGGCAAGTCCATCATCTCGCTGGGCAGCCTGTGCCAGTGCCTCCCAACCTTATAGTGAGGAATTTCTTCCATACATTGTAGAGGGAGAGTGCAGGAGCTCCACACAGGGACAAGAATGCCAACCCACCCTGCCCGCTGGAAGTGGCAAAGGAAGGGTTGGAAAGGTAAACCGGTTAAAAAGGTTAAAAATGTCTTTGTTGGAGCCTTTAAGCAGTGACCTGTGCTTAAAGCTTGGTGTCATTTTGAAGCCTTTGGGGTTTTCAGGGCTGGTAAATAGGTCAGGACCACGCTGCACCTCAGCGCCCTGCAGGGACCTTCCCCGTGTGCTGTAGCTGTGAGAGGGGTTACAGCAGCGCTTGGGGTTGTTCCCATCCCTGTCTGGAAGGGACAGGAATGCCCCGATGGGGCAGGCCTGGGGGCCCAAGTGGCTGCTGCTGGAAGGGCTCAGGGTGGCCAAAGCAGTGCAACACCCCCCCAGACTGAACAAGCTGCCAAAATCCCAATGAGCTTTATTCCCTGCCAGCTTTCCCCCTGCAGCAGCTCCCCTGGGGAAGGGTGGGACAGCAAACTGTAAATCAGGCAGGGGGAGGACTCAGCTCTGGCCCCAGGGGAAGCTTTGGGCAGAGAGGTCAGAGCAGTTCTGATGAGGTATGGGGGGTTCTGATGAGGTCAGGGGGGTTCTAAGGAGCTGGCTCAGCCATGGGAGCCCAGCTGGGTCTCTGTGTGCCCACACTTCACCCCAGGGGATGGGGTGACCTCATGTCTCAGTCTCCAGTATTTCCCATTCTTGGATGTTGGAACAGATTCCTTTCAGGCCGTGCGTGGCTGTTGTGTCACGCGGCTCTGGGCGGTGGAGCAGGGCCTGGAGCTGCTCTGGTTCCTCTGTGTGGGGTGTGCCGGGAGCACTGAGCGTGTCTGGTTCCCTTGCAGGTGTCCCGGGTGCCCGTGGAGTCCTGTGAGCAGTACACGACCTGCCAGGAGTGCCTGAGCTCGGGGGACCCCCACTGCGGCTGGTGCTCCCTCCACCACATGTAAGTCCAGCCTGGGCCCTTTCCTGGTGGGCAAAGCAGCTTTCAAAGCTCCCAAGTGCCTCCCACGCAAAACGAATTAGGTTGAAGGTCCTTAAACCCATTTTTCCCTTCTTTGGACATTCCCTGCATTGCAGTGCGGATGCCATTGGAAATCCCTGAGCTCCTGTACAGAGGTAAAGGAAAATAAACTCTGCTTTAGGAGCAGGGGGTCACCCGCAGCACGGACAGGGAGATGTGGACACGATGGAAAAGCAGAATTTAAATTGGTGGGGATGGGGACCTGGTGCCCTGCACACTCCTGCCTGCCCAGGCTGCAAATCCAAGGCAGTGTGGAATTTTTAAAGGCATTAACAGCCTCGATTATGCGAGCGGGGCTTTTGCTTCCAGCGAGGTTGCAGCACCAGAGCAGAGCACTGAGCCCTTTTAAACGCACCAGGAAGAGGGATTTAAATACTCCAAGGGGAGGTCAGGGGGTCCCCGCTCCAGCCGTTCCCGGGGGGATCCGGCAGCAGCCCTCCCCTCCCATCCCCGGGCACAAAGGGCCGAGGGTGCCTTTCTGCGGGGGAGCTCCAGGAAAGCCTCTCTGCATTCAGGAGGTGTCCGTGCCCTTCCTTTCCCGGCCCTGCCATAATGCCGAGCGCTTCCTACGGCGGAAGGGGGACCACCGGGCAGAGCGGCTCGGGGGAGGAGGGGACGGAGGAGGAGCAGAGGAATAGAAATGCCCGGGGCCCCGTGCCAGCCCCGCTGGAGGCACGGAGAGCGTGGGGATGGGGGGGCAGAGTTCGGGGCCCCGCTCGGCGACGCTTGGCCACGTGCCTGGGGAGCAGGTGCCGGAGGGGAGCTGGGAACTCCTATGGAACTGCAGGCTCCTCCGCAAATCCGGCCTGGATTCGGGGCCTCGGGGCTTTGGGGTGCAGAGCGGGACCCCGCGGCGAGTTTGGTTATGGCCACGCTTGGGGAGGTGCAGGAGGAGCAGCTCGGCCCCCGAGACTGAGCATCCCACGGGCTCCACACGGGCAGGGGCCTGAGCACCCCACAGCTGCACCCCAGGGCACCCTTTGGGGTTTTTTAGCTTTTTCCCTTCCAAAAGAGCCTGTCCAGCCCTACAGCTCAGCCACCCTTGGTGCAGTTGTGTCCCAAAGTCTTCACTGTCACAGCGCCTTTGCCAGAAGGGAATTATGTCCATCCCTGGGCATTCCCGTCCCTTGGGCTCTTCCCTGGGGGCAGCCGCTCCTGAGTGCCTTTCCAGAGGCTGGGACAGCAGGATGGGGAGGGGATGCCGCATTCAGGAGCTGTGGGGGGGTGTTTGGTGCTGCTCCTGCAGCAGCTCCTCTGCAAGGATCACCGAGCGCTCTGCTCATGCTAATGAGCTGAGTCTTCACCAGCCACCTGGGAAGCAGGTAAAGGTTGTTATCTTCATTCTGCAGAGAGAAAACCCTCAATGCTGAGAGGAGAGAAAAGTGTCATCTCCTGTGCCCTTTTGGCCATGACATTTCGGCATTAACCTATTCCCAACAAGGGCTCCTTCCCTCGTGGTGTTGCTCAGCTCTCCCTTCAAGCATCAGCACTTGGGAGCAATGATCATTTTTTAGCTTTTCTCCTTTTTTAAGCTGTAAATAATTGAGTTTATCTTGCTGTTCCTTGAAGCTTCTTCTGTCTTCTCTGTTTGGAGGCCCCAAGCTCTGGGGTGTTTGTATTTCATTTGCCATCTCTCCCCTTTCATTCCCACACGTTCCAGCTGCCGGTGGGGCCAGCTGCTCCCTGGAAGGCTGGTGGGTCAGGAGGTGATGCTCACGCTGGGTTTAGGGATGGCTGAGAGGGTGAGGGGCAGAGGAGGAGGTGATTTGTGCATCCTCTGCATGGAGAGAGGGATCCTTTGCTCTTCCTCTTGCACCAGCAGCGAGTGCTCCTCGGGAGCGCTCAGAGGCCTCAGGAGATTGTTCAAGGATCTCTCCAGCCCAGTGGGGTCTGGAGCCTGTGAGAGTTCCCCGTGCTGCTCTCTGCAAGTGTCTCATTGTCTCCAGACCTATTTATCTCCGTTAGGGCTGTTGCCATAAATAGTATGATAAAAAAGAGCCGTTCCAGCGAGTCAATGAGATAAAGGCTCCAGTCAAGAGCTCACTTTAGGGCTATCTCACAGATTCACTCAAACCTCGATATTTCTTCCTTTGGCACCATTCATATTTAGCTCCATTATGCTCCAAAGGAAAAGGCACAAAAAGCACAGGGTGAGGAGGCAGCACCAGCCTTTGTTGGGGATCACGGGGGTGGTTTGGAACAGGAAAGTGGAAACTTCACTTCTTTAATCCAGAGCAAAACGGCCTCACTCCCACTGCTCCATAGAATCCCACAATGGTTTGGGTTGGAAGGAACCTTAAAGCCCATCCCATTCCACCCTTGCCATGAGCAGGAACACCTTCCACTGTCCCAGGTGGCTCCAAGCCCCATCCAGCCTGGCCTCGGACGCTTCCAGGGATGGGGCAGCCACAGCTTCCCTGGGCACCCTGTGCCGGTGAAGAGTGATCCCGTTCCAGAGCAGGGAGCCCTGGTTTTGGCCAGAGCTCCATGGCAAAATCCTGCCTTGCCTGGGCAGGAGGAGTTTCTGCTGCCCCTGGGTGTGTCTGGGACGGCTGGCTCTGCTCCAGGGACACCTGCCATAGAAAAACAGGGATAAGGAGCCATCCTGGAGCACATGGAATGCCAGGAGCAGTCCCAGTCACCTTGGCACGCTCGGGGCATTGCATTCCCGCTGGTGGGAATGGGAAGGAGCTGGGAGTTTAAGGCATGAAAAGCAGCCAAGCACCGCTGGCAGCAGCTGGAAGCTCCCATTCCTGGCCGTGTCTCACCCCTCGGCTCCGGGAGGAGACAATTACTGAACTGCGTGGGTTTGTTTTAATTAGGACAGAGGCATCATCTTGTTATTGCTTTCTGGTGTGGTTTGTGTGCAGATGATGAGTTTCTGGCTCATCCCACACCCCCAGCACCCGCTGCCGCCACGGGCACATGGGATTAGCAGCTCTGGATCGTGTCCCAGTGCGGGCAGGACTGGGAATTGCTCACGAGAAGCTCGTGCTTTGTCCTTTTTGCCGATCACAGAACATTTTCCAGTGCCCTTTGGTCCTAACCTGCTTCCCAGTAGCTGCTCCCAGCGCGGAACAACCCCGGGTTCTGGCGAGGGACGTCTCCCCCGGGGCTTTGGGGGTTTTCTGTGCTCTGAGGGGGCGTTCTCTGTGCCCTGAGTGCCGGTGTGTGGCAGGTGCTCCCCGAGGGACCGGTGTGAGCGAGCAGAGGAGCCGTTCCGCTTCGCAGGGAGCATCGGGCAGTGCCTGAGCGTGGCCGTGCAGCCCAGCAGCATCTCCGTGTCCGAGCACAGCCTCCCGGTAAGGGGCACCGCCGGGGGGGCCCTTCCAGCAGGGAACACTCCGTGCTCCAGCCTTTCTCCCTGCCCTCTGGCACAAGTGTTTTCTCATGAAGTCACGCTCGCACAGGGACGGGGGAGCCAAGGGGTCACCCGAGCTGGGCAAGAAGCCGGAGGGGGTGGCAGAGACAAATTCCCCTTCCCCTTGTGCCTCGGCTCACATTTCTGCTGGTTTGGTTTCATTAGCTGCTGAAAGGAAAGGCTTTGTTTCCCAAAAAGCTCCTCTGTGAGCTGTGCTCGGGCCTGGCTCTCCGAAGCCTCCCAGCTGTTGCTCCAGAGCCCCCCAGCATCCCGTGGCAGCTGCTCCTGCTGCCTCCCCTTCCCGGGCTGCCCCCACAACTCCATCTGGGAATGGTATGGGGAGGCCACTCACCCCTCCAGGCACCAGTTTGCCACTCCCCAGCTGTGCTGGGGTAGCTGGGGACTCGCTCCTTCCAGGCCAGGGCAGGGTGGTCTCTCCCCTTCGTGCAGCGGGGCAGGGTGGTGGTTGGAGCAGAGGGGTTTGGGGACGGTCACTGCTGCTCTCGGGGTGCTGGCACAGGCACTGGGGGTGGCAAAACTTCTGTAGAGCAACCAGGGGACAAAAATCTGCCATTGCCACCACTCCTGACCTACAGTGGCCAAGGGCTCAGCGAGGTGGGTTTGTATCCATAAAGAACCACATCCTTGGCTTCCTTTTCCCTCGCCCCTTTCCCACGAGAGAGCAGCTGGCCATCACCTGGGGGCAGGCGGGTGATTGAAGGGGGTCATTTTGAAAGGGAAAACGGCAGGGACTGGAAAGTGGAGGGGAATTTGGGTGGCTGTGCCTGCTCACGGGTGTGTTTTGTTCCCCGGTGTCCCTGCTGCAGCTCAGCCTGCTGGTGAGCGACGCTCCGGACCTGTCTGCCGGGGTCAGCTGCCTCTTCGGGAACCTGACCGAGGTGGAGGGGCAGGTTTCGGGCAGCCAGGTGGTGTGTGTGTCCCCACCAGCCAAGGATGTGCCTGCCATCCCCGTGGACCAAGGTAAGGGATGACTCCTGGCAGTGCCACGGTGTCAGACAGGGCAGGAAAGGTTTGGAGGTATCAGCTGAGCGGAGCTGAGCCTTTGGGGCTGCTGCCGGAGAAATCCGTGCTCCTGTCAGAGCCTATTGAACCCAGGGAGCTTCATCCTTAGGAAATGCATCCCACACAGGGACAGGGAGGCCGGGAGCAGGCAGCAGGGAGTGCTTGCCCTGCCCTCACACCCTCCCTGCACTGCCAGAAGCCCCTGGGGCAGGACAGGAGCTGTCTGTCCCCTCCAGGCTGGCCCACGGAGGCCAGGGGCTCTCAGCCCTGCCAGACTGGGTCAGTCTGGAGAGCAGGAGTCTCCCCCAGGCCTGGCTCAGGAGGTGGCTGCAGTGTCTCTGTGTCGGTGCTGATCTTTGGGTTGTTTCTCCATTCGTGTCACTGCTGTCACATTTTCTCTTCCCGTAACCAAAACGCCGCTTGCTCAGAGCTCATTTTCTCCCTGGCATCCTTCCAGGTGTCCACAGCGCTTCCCTGCTGATGTCTTTGTGTTTCCAAGGCATTCTTTGGAGCCTGAGGCTTGGGGAGCGCTGTGGGGCCAGAGCTCCGTGGTGGCAGGGCCAGGATAAACTCCCCCACAGCAGCCCCAAAGGAGCAATCTGCTCATAACTAACCCAGTGCTCAGGCTCCTGGAGAGCTTCACTGGTGCTTCCCTTGTTTCCAGCACTGTCTCCTATTCTAGGAGATAATTCTGGGAGATGATGCTCAGAGGAGCTGTGGATCCCAATCCCTGGAAGTGTCCAAGGCCAGGTTGGGTGGGGTTTGGAGCAACCTGGGATGGTGGAAGGTGTCCCTGCCCATGGCAGGGGTTGGAATGAGATCTTTCCCTTCCAACCCAGACCCTTCTGTGATTCCATGACTCTATTCCCGGGCTGCTTCTCAGAATAGTCTCACTTTTTATACTGGAGACTGAATCCCTCAGGGAACAGGGTGAGATTCCAAAATCCTTTCAAGGCAGCGTTCACCCCGTGCGCCTCTGATGAATTTTGCCATCAGGGCTGCGTTTTGGAGGCGTTGCTGGACATAAACACCCCGGGGTGCTCGAGGGCAGGGGGTGGGTGGG
>VZRJ01012707.1:63723-150779 GCA_013397565.1 Ptilonorhynchus violaceus | reverse complement strand
AGGTGGGATGGGGGCAGTGGGAGGTAGGATGCAGGCAGATGGGTGGGATGCAGGCAGTGAGAGGTGGGATGCAGGCAGATGGGTGAGATGCAGGCAGTGAGAGGTGGGATGGGGGCAGTGGGAGGTGGGAGGCACAGTGGAGGCTCCATGGAGGGCTGGGGGCTCAGTACTGCTGAGGATCATGGAATCGCATCCCCCCTGGACACGGCTGCAGCTGGAAGGCAGCAGGCAGCTGGCCGGCCCTAAAAACACATTTACAGACCTGAAGGATTTATGGATTTCTCTCTGGAAACAAAGCAAGCTCCAGGACTGTGGGCAGGACCTGCCAGCAGCTGGATGGGGATGGCAGGGCTGGGAGCACCTCCTGTGGCAGGGGCCACTCCTGCTCTGCTGGAGGCACCAAGTGCCAGCACAGGGTCACTCCCAGCCTTTCTGTGCTGGATCTGAAGCCCGAAGCTACAGGGCCTTTCCTGCTGCTCTTGGAAGAGGATTTGTGTGTTTGTGTGCTCAGGGGCTTGGCTGGGCTCTGGTTTTTCTAGGCACACATTCATTTTTAATTTAAATTTTGTTGCGAGCCACAGCCCAGAGCAGAGGTACTGGGATGACAGGAGCCCTGTGAGTCCTTCAGTCCCCCTGTGCTGCCTGTGGGGGTCTAAATCCATAATCCCGATGATTCCCGCTCCTGCCCTGCTGCCCCTCATGCACAGCTCTGTCCTTAGGTCCTTGTCCCTCGGTGGGGCTGTGCAGCACCAGCCTCCCCTCTGCTGCCAGCACTTGCAGTCCCCCCAGGCTCCCGGTGTGGGATTTGCATGAGGAATGGCATCCCAAGGACCCCTGTTTCCACGGAGGAGCCGGGGTTTGGATCAGGAGAGGCCATCCATCCTTCCTGGCCTGTCACTTGGCTTCATCCGGCCGCGCCTTCCCCCGTTGGTGTTTGGAGATAAAGCGCTCCCAGGGTGGTGAATTCTGCAGCACTTACATCAGCCCCACTCTTATCAGGGTTCAACCAGGGCACAGCCAGCCCGGCAGGAATGAATCACAGAGTGCAAAAAGGAGGCAGAGCTCAGGGCTCAGCCAGCAGACAAGAGAGATCCATCGATCCTGAGGCTCCGTGTGGCGGTGCTGGGGGTGTCTGGGAGCAGCCGAGCCCTTTGGGGCTGTGCTGAGTGATGCACACTGCCCCGGGAGGTGACTCGGGGAAAGAGGGGCAGGAGGGGTTTGGGGATGGCCAGGGACGTGCTGCTCTTGCAGGCTGGTCCTGGCAACCCTCCTGTGGTGTTGTGATCCCGTGGGCTGGGCTGGGTCAGTGCTCAGGCCCATGGATTTGTGTCCCCAGGGAGCTGCAGGTGAGACAGGGAACCTTCTCTGTTAAGAGTCTTCTATTAAGGATTAGATGAGGTGGAGCAAGAAGCAAAACAGACACAGTGGTCCTTAAGAAAGCTGGATTGGGATGAAAGAGCCAAGGTGGTTACCTGGGGTACATCTGGGAGCTCAGGATCCCACCAGGAGCCTCTTGTCCTGCTGCCAGGCCCAGGGAGAGCTGGAAGCAGCAGCCAGGAAACCACAGAAACCACGGAACAGGGAGAGGTGCCAAACCAAACCGCTGGCCTGGGTGGCCAGGGAGATCCTCCTCCCTTGGAGGGGAAACCGGGAGCTCCACCAGCCCTGAGGGGAATGCTGGAGGCCAGGCCAGGTGAGGGCAGGTGGGCAAAGTGCTACAGACCCAGAGGGAGGCAGAAATGGGTCAAACAAATGAGTAATTAAATAAGCTCCCAGCACTGGGCGTTCTCCCCCAGCTCTGCTCTGCCTGTGCATGATTCGAATGAGCTCCCTGGGCTATTGAGGTCACGACGAACGCACCAGGAGGAGAACACGACTGAGTTATTGCAGCTCATCCTCGTGGCAGCAGCTCACAGGAGGCTCTGCCCTGGTCCCTGTGCCCAGCTGGCCAGAGAGCCCCTGCCTGCAGAGCTGCTCTCCTTTTCCAGGGCTTCCTGCCTAAGGCCACATTCCCACTTCCCTGGTGACACTGCTCAGCCTGCCCTGGGCTTGGCACTCCAGGCAGCACCACGATCCCTGGAGCCACAGATTCTGGCTGCATGGGACTGAATCCACGGGCACAGCTGGTCCCAGTGCCACCAAAAGCTGCCACGTGGCAGGAGGGGTGGGCTGGGAGATGGAGGAGGTGGCAGCTGCCAGGGTCAGCAGCTGTCCCAGCTCCTGCATCCCCGCGGCAGCAGCGAGTGGGGAACAAAACCCACCCAGCCCTGTGCTGGCAGCCGGGCCCCCCGGGGCTCTAAAGGCTCTGTGTTCTTTCAAAAACATTTCATAAACAGTTCATTTTTCCCCAGCATGAATCAAAAGCACTTGCTGGACTCTCTGCTCTCCCAGGCCGAGCAGAAGTGTTGCCGTTGACTCGAAGCGTTCCTGACTCGTAAAACAACGGATCCCATTTTTGCCAGGCTCGCCCTCTTTTCCGCTTTCTAGAAACTAAGACCCAAGCCTGGTGCCTGTGCAGTACCCTGCTCTGTTTCACACCAGTCCAGTGACGTGCAGTAAATCCCAGCCTGTGTTTTATTGCAGGATAACTCGTGAGGCTGCCCACAGCCTGTCTCTTTGAGCGTGTGTGTGTGTGTTTTCTCTTTGTTACTTTTGCTGTATCAAAACATGCCCCCAAAGAAATGATTTTCCCATGGAGCCTGGACTTCTGGTGAGGCACCAAGACCTCCCAAGGAGATCAGGCCTGTGCTGAGCCCTCCTCTCCCCCCAGGTGCCTGTCCTGCGTGAACAGCGCCTTCCGCTGCCACTGGTGCAAGTACCGGAACCTCTGCACCCACGACCCCACCACCTGCTCCTTCCAGGAGGGACGGATCAACGTCTCCGAGGTACCACGCCGGGAGTCATCCCTTTATCCTTGGCTTTTCCATGGCACGAGAGGCAGTGTGGGGTTTTTGGCTCCCCGTGGGGCTGTTTGGGGTGGAAAGGCGCAGGTGCAGCTCTAAAGCAGGAAGGTGTTGGTGCCTCTGAAGTGCTGCTCTTGACCTGAGCACCAAAGCTGATCCCACCCCTGGTTCATTAATATTCAGGTTCATTGATAATGATAATTACTGTGGTGTTTTCCTTCAGGGGTCCCAAAGACCCCTCAAAGCCCAGCACCTTTCAGCAGCTCTGCTTTACAGCCCCGCCAGGGAGGGCTGGTTTGGGCTGAGGGTCTGCAGCAGGGCTTGGTGGGATTCTTCAGTGGGTTGTGTTGGCAGGGCTGGAATTTCTGGCAGGAGCCTGGCTGTGAACTGATGAAGGGAATTACCAACGTGCACAGCCCCAGAGTTTGGAGAAGGGAATTGGGTCGGGTTCCAGCGCTGTGGACCAGGAGCCACCTCTCTTAGCAGCTCATAAAAGGTGTGGGGCTCCAATCCAAAAATGCTTTTAACACTTGGAAGAGGCACAGCCCGTGAATGGCTCTGCCAGCCCTCCTGTGTGTCCCAGGGTGGAGGGATCCACGGAGGAAAGGCGTTTGTTAGCACAAATTCCCGACTGAACATGCCACAGCCCTTGGTCTGGGGTTTCTGCACCCCTCGTCCTGCCTGATCCCCCTGCCTGCTTCATCATCCTGATGCTGGCAGGGTCCTGGGCTTTGCCCCTACTGTTCCTACAAGAGGCTTTCCGGGACCTGAAATGAGTGCAGGTCCTAAAGCTGCAGAGGGAAAATGGTTTAAAAGATGCTTTGAAAATCCAGAGTGTCTTGGAAAGTGGGAAAGGCACAGTGAGGACATGCACAAAGATGAGAAAAGGAAAGGAGAGGAAGGTTTGCCAATGTCCAGACAAATCCTTATGAGTGAGTGATGGAGATTGAGAGCAACAGAAGAGCTCAGTCAGTGGAGTAAACACTGAGTTGTTAAAAAGAAGTGACTAAAGGTTTAGCCAGGTTGCTGCTAAACCAGGAGTGAACTCTACTCTGCTCCTGTGTCTCCCTGGCTAAAACGCTGCCAGGACACTTGCAGGTACAAGGCAGGAGATATTTATAAGCTACTTGTGTGAGTACCTCAGCGGGAATCTGCAAATCCAAGGATGGGCAGCGTGACTGGGATGGGAATGGATGCCCAAGGAGAAGCATCCACCCCTGGAACAAACCAAAAGCTTTCTCAGTCCAGTTCAAAGTCAAGAAACTTCCTCTGAACGTATCAAGAGAAAGCAAAAGCCTTCCCTTCTCCTCCTCTGGAGTGATGGGGGAGGTTTCTCCTTCCCACTCAAAGCATCCCTGTCCTCCCAGGCTGCACAATTGGAGTTCTCCGTTCCCGGGTCTCCAACCCCAGGATCTCAGAAGTGTTTGAGGAGGCTCTGCCGAAGTAGGACAATCCCATTATCTCCGTTTCTCTGCCGGCGCACGCAGGACTCGCTGAGCTCGCACAGAGGGGGAGCCTGGAGGAGTCGCTCTCTCTGCCGTTCCTGCTGGGATCACAGGGCTGTCGTGTCTCCAAGGAGCTTCCTCTGCCGTCTTCATCTTGCAGAGCTTGTTCCTTACCAGGGGATGTTTTGTGGTGCCTCACACCTTCCTGCTGGTTATTTTCGATAGGGGCTGATGATAACAGCACGAGTGCTTCACTGCTCATCGTGGCTCCTCCAGCCCTCTGAGCACAGGCACAGCCGGTCCCCCAAATAAATGTGTTTGCTTGTTTGAGGCCAATGAATTTCCTGTTCACGCACAGTGGAGTGATAACGCCTTTACTACGGGCACTTGGCTAACGCGGAGATAAATGAACGCCTCATAAAGAGTTTCCTCTCCCCCAACAATTCAGATCACAACGTTCCCATTGTGTCACGGCCTGATGTATTAGGAAATTGTTTGTGCTTACCCCGGCTCCCCTCCCAGCAGAGCCAGGGGTGTTTGGAGCCGGTGATCTCCGTGCCTGTGCCCTACTTTCAGTCCCCTGTGCCTCTCCTTACGTAAGGTTCACACACGTGTTCACACGGGCTTGGAAATTTGCTCGCATCTTTATATTTAATTTAAGGGAAAATATCTTGAATATTCCCTTTTACTCCTGGCCCATCAGAATCCGCATCCCCGTGGGACTGGATGTGGAACGAGCTCCCTTTGATGCTCCCAGGAGTTGTCTGTCTGGAGGAGGGAAAAGCTCAAAGCCTCAGCCACTTTCGGAGGTGATGGGGAGAGAAAGCCCTTCACAAGCTCTTGCTCCTTGCAGTCTTCTGGCTCCTAAAGCTGCTTTTTTGCCCTGCCTTCCATGAAGACACAACCCAGAGAGCTTTTTTCATCCCTCCACCTGCCCTGTCAGCAGGAATTGTTTGCTCAGACCCGAGGGCAGAGCTCGGGGGCAGATGTGGGGGATGCAGAGGAAGCCCCAAAGGTGGGTGGGTGCATTTGGAGAAGTGAAAATGTGAAATATGTGGTTTGGGGTCATTGGTCAATAAATACAGAGCTCTTCACAGCAGAGGGATCTTCAGGACAGAGCTGGCTGTTCCTGAGATCCTCCCTCTCGTGGGAATTTTCTGACATGGGGAGAACCCAACCCTTCTGAGGTCTCTGTTTCCAGTTATCCAGTTCTTTAGGAGTTAATCATTAGATAAGGAACTGTTTTCCCATCCTTTCCTTGGCCCGAGGCTTCATTTGTCAGCAGAAGGTGCCTGCTCAGACCTTGCCACCCAGAGAGCCATGGCAAGGCAAAGGTCTGGGGCTGACTTGCTCCCATTAAATCAGGGTTTCTCCAAGAGGTCTCGTGGGTGTGGAGCACTGATTGTCTCACTTTACAAAACTCCAGTCAGGCCAATGATGTCATTTTAATGTGTCTGAGGTGGCTGGGTTGGTGTGTGAGGCTTTTAAGAGGCCTCTCTCTAAATGTTTGAAACGCGCAGACCACGAGGAATGTGGACACATAAACACATCCTGCACCCCATCCCAGCGGAGGGCCACGACCAACTCAATCCTATTACCTGCCCAGAATGTGGGAACCCGCCCCTCTTTGATGTCCACTGTGTGCTGACAATGCCATTTCCACCGGAGGGTGCTGATCTGGGGACGGAGCCTTTCAGGTTCTGGGAGTTCAGTGCCGAGCCAGATTCCAGCTCCGCTCTGACTCCTTTAAATTCCCATTGATTTCCGAGCAACGCCCCTGCCCCTGGCTGCGCCCTCGGATGCTGAGTGCTGCTTGATGTGCCCTGAAGGAAACAAAACAAAATCAACCCTTCCTCGTGTCTGTCCTGACAATCCCATCACGGGGAGCTGCGATGTGCAGGAGCTGACTCAGACACATCTCAGGCCACCAAAGCCAGCCAATGACTCTGCTGGGTCACACCTGCCTTTGGAGAGATGGCTTTGCCTGGAACACGAACAAAAAGCCCGGTTTCAGCACAATTAAGGCACCTCTGAGCTGTGGCAATGCTTTTTTTGTCCGTGGTTTTTGGGAGGGAAGGAGCCACGCGGGGAAGAGCTCTGCAATCCGCAGGGAGCAGAGGGAGATGTTCCCGCCTGGAACCCGTCCCTGCGCCAGGGAATCGCTCCTGTCCTCCCCTCTGGCGCACAAAGAGTTGTTTACAGGAGGGAGATATTCCCCCCAGCCTTCCTGTGGCTGTAAATATCCCACTGGCAAACAAATTAATGGAGAGGGCCCAGGTTACAGCACGTGCCCGGAGCTCGGGACTGATGGTGTGGGGAAGGAATTTACCAGGGAGAAAGGTTCGGCTCCAGCTGCCTTCCTTTCATGTCTGGTTTCTAAGGAACGGGGTCTGCTCTCCTTTCCAGTGGCATAAATGAAGGATAATGTGTTTCCATGAGTGACAGGGACTGTAATTTATATCATTGGGAACGCAACTGTGAACCAGGGGTTTACATTCCCGTGCCAGATCCATTTATGTTTATAACTTTCAAGTACATGTGGCAAGTTTACGTTTGGGGGGGGGGTTTTAAGATGAAAAGTACAAAACCAGTCCATTTTCTGCCATTTGGGCTAAATCCCGGAGTCAGAAGAATTGCCTGCCATTTCTAGGCAATTTTTTTGTTTCCAAATAAGAGCAAGGAGGTTTGACCTACTAAAACTGCTCGGTTAAACACAAATAATAACCATGGGTGCTCTGTTCTGCTCCAGAGACAGCTGCAGAACGCGGGGCTGGGAGGTATTTATAGACCTCGGAATCTTTGAGGCTAAAAAGTGTCGGAGAAGCATAAAATGTCTTTGTAAATTGTGTGCGCCGATACTTCACAGGCAGAACGTTCCCCGGGCGCCTGTGCCACTCCTGCACCGGAGCCTTGTCTTCCTCCAGCAGATCTGATCCCTGTTTACTCTGGCGCAGGGAAGTCAAGGAGGATAATGAGAGGATCCTGCGTGTTTGCTTAGCGAGAGGAGGCAATAATGGCCTTCCTAACTCGCTGCAGGATTTACTTCTCATGAATTAAAAAACAAAGTAAACCGATTATGGAACAAATTGTGTGTTCCACCGGCTGCAGGCTCCCTTTTGTTGGGTGTTTCCCGGGTGTTCAGCTCCTCCTGGGGATGAAATGCAGAACGGGGCACCCAGGCTGAGCCTCCACAGACCAGGGGCACGAGGGACCCTGGCCACAGCCACACACCCCAGCAGCAGGGCTGGCGCTGCCAGCCGCTTCCCGGTCCATCGGGAATTCCTGTGAAGGGAATGAGCGCTGACAGAGGCGTTGCCGAAGCTGATGATACACCCCTAACGAAATAATTCGTCTGAACACTGGCTTTTCCATCAGGGAGCAGGGGGAGAGGTGCTGGAGGGACAGAGCACCCTGCCAGGCTGTTTTCCTGCAGCAGCACCCACGGGAGAGCCAAATCCCCTCGCACGGGCACTGTGGGAAGGGCTGTGTGTGCAGGGATGTGGGTGTGCAGGGATTTGGGGTGCAGGGACATGGGTGTGCAGGGATTTGGGGTGCAGGGATGTGGAGCTGCAGGGATTTGGGGTGCAGTGACACGGCTGTGCAGGGATTTCAGGCCGTAGGGATTTGGCTGTGCAGTGAGGTGGGTGTACATCACTGCGGCAGCAATTTAAAAAAAAACAAATTACAAAAACAAAGGCCTGAAAGCTGAGCAATGAGGCTGCAAATGGCACTCAGAGGGAGGAGAGGGACTCCAGCAGGGTCTGAGCCGACCCGAGCCCTCTGCCTCCACTCACTCATCTGAGAAACGCAGCATGGACTGCCCACAGCGATGTGGCTCCCCATGAGCAACCTGGGCTTGCCATATCTGGCGTCTTCCTGCGGCTCTTTCCATCCCAAACCGTGGGTCCCTCGTTAGTGTGATCACTGGAGCTGTCAGCCAGCACCGAGGGGCCGCCCCGCTCCTGTCCCCCGAGCGCTCCCAGGCCGGGCCCGCCTTGCTTCCCCCACAATCCCAATGTGACATTTGCCTTCCACTCAAACCAAAGGGGGGGGAAAAAAATCGATTATGTCCCCCTCGCCTCTAATGACGGCAGAACCATTTTTGCTACCAGCGTTTTCAGCACCAGAGAGCAGATCTGGGAGTGGGAGTCCTCTGCCACGGCTCCAAAGGCAGGAGCGTTGCTTTAGCAGTCGCCTCACGGATGGAGCTGCCCAGGAAGGATAATGGTCCATAACATATTCATTATTTTCAGGACTGTGCACTGAAGTTCTCCCACCGGTGATGCAAGTGGAGATTTTTTGTTTTCAGTCCTAATGGGCTAAAGGATTCTGCGGCTCCGCGTTGCTTTCCCTTCCAAACCACGGGCACTCCACGGGGTGGGGACCCCTCTGGAGCGGAGCCGTTTGTCTCCTGTTGGTCCTGGATGTGACTTGGAGGTGAAATGCAAAGCCTTAAGTGCAGGCAGGTGTTGAGTGGGAGGTGGCACAGGCGTGTGGTGCATAAGGAGGAGCGAGGAATGTGTGTGCAGTCACCACCAGGTGGAAAATGCTGTGAATCCTTGGAGTTTGCTGCTGGTAGCACAAAGGCTGAGCTCGGGGTTGGATCCACTCAGGGTCAGTGGGAACCGGGGTATCCCGTTCCCTTCCAGCCCGTGAACCCACTCCACTGCAGGAAAGGCTTTTCCTTCCCTCCCCAGCGCAGCTTTCTGGCTGATGGAGTTTAAAATCACTCTTGGCTGTTAATCCGTGAAAGTCCCTGTTAGAAATAAAATAAAATATATATAAGGAAAAGTGCCACTAAAAAGGTTTATGAGGCTGCAGTTTAAGTTACTGGCTCCTCCAAACCGGGGAGCATCTGTTTCTCATTTATAGCTCGCTGGAGCCAGTGGTGGAACAACATCCACGGCCCTGGCTGGGAGCTGGAGGGGAGCGTGGGCTGGAGAGGTGGGGATTTTCCCCCTGGACACGCAGTCCTAGCGGGATCCTGGGCAGGATGGCTCTCCTTGCGTGGCCATCAGGATGATTTCCTTTCATCACCAGGCTGGGGGGCAGAGGGCTCGGGATGCCACTCTGGGATGTGGCAGAGGGAAGGAGACGTCAGGCTGTTTTTTCTAAAACTCCTGCTTTAGCCTGGGATTAATCATTTAGTGTCAGGTGCTCACAGGTACTTAGGTACCTTGTTCCATTAGATCAAAGCAAATGAGAGCTGAGCAGAATGTAAATACTGCTGATGGTCAGAGCCTTTGTCTCAGTGTGCAGTTCCTGATGTAGAAATTGAAGAAAAATTGTATTTCCCAGTGTGTTGTGCAGAGATAATGTTTGGGATGTTGAGATCTTATGGGAGGGATGTCATCCTCGTACCAGGTGCCGATGAGCCATTTTTTGTGGTTCATCTCAGGGGTTCATTTAGACATTTCGTTTGTGCTTGGGGGAAACTGGAGATCTGTTCATCTGTGGAATGGTTTCGCAGAAGCACAGGATGGTTTGGGTGGCAAGGGGTCTTAAAAATCACCTCATTCCACCCCTGCCATGGGCAGGGACACCTTCCACTATCCCAGGGTGCTCCAAGCCCCATCCAACCTGGCCTTGGACACTTCCAGGGATGGGGCAGCCACAGCCTCTCTGGGCACCCCGTGCCAGGGCCTGTTGCAGTGTTTGCAGGGAGAGTTCCCTTTTATTTTGCACACTGCATCTTGCATAGCACAGTCCTGAGCTGCTCCAGTATTACAACTTCCTATTAATTACTTTTATTTTGGCCAGTTAGTGGCAGAAGTGGAAACAAAGCGCCTTTCTCGGAAAAGCTGTGGCCACACCCGCAGCCGCGCCGCACCCTGAACCGTTCTCCTGTTGCCTCCCAGGACTGCCCGCAGCTCTTCCCCACGGAGGAGATCCTGATCCCGGTGGGAGAGGTGAAGCCCATCACGCTGAAGGCCAGGAACCTGCCCCAGCCCCAGTCGGGCCAGCGCGGCTACGAGTGCGTGCTCAGCATCCAGGGCGTCGTGCACAGGGTGCCCGCCCTGCGCTTCAACAGCTCCAGCGTGCAGTGCCAGAACAGCTCGGTGAGAGCCCCGGGGGACACCAAAAACCGGGGGAACAGCCCCAAACGGCCGCGGGGAGGCTGGGAAATCGCGGAGTTAAACTAATCCTGAATTCCAGGTGGGAGCGTGCCCGCCAGGGTTTAATCACAGCGAGGAGATGCCTTATCCTTATCTGGTGCTTCCCTGGCTGCCGTGGGGGGTCGGCAGGGGAAGGGGGGGAGGAGGAGGGGATGCAGAGCGTGTTCAGGCAGGCTAATTCACATGCGGGGAGATAAGGAGAATCACAGACCCCTTATCGGGGAGCTGTCGAATTCCAGGTCACGGTGGCTGGGTGAACAGAGTGGTGCTGGAGAGCAGCGTGGAGCAGGGAAGGGGGGGGAAAGGGAAACTGCCAGGGGAGGGAGCAGAGCGGGGGAGAGGGGAATTACCTGAGTGATGCTGCTGGAGGAGCACAGGCAGGGGAGGATAATCCTCCTCCCCAGGACAGGGCTCAGCCTTGCCATGGAGCCGGCAGGGTTTTACCCCAGGACCCCCCAAAGTCACTCTGGAGGGTACTTGGGGCTGCCAGAACACGAATGGGAAATGCAGGGCCCCCCCACCCCGATCCACAGCCCACGCTGGGGTCTCCTGTGGCACTTCTGTGGGCGACCTGCAGGGACCAGCGTGGCCCTTCCTCTCCTCACCGCGTGCTTGGAAGGGGCCGTGGGCAAACAGGGCACAGTCGGTTTGTTTTAGGCAACAGAACAGGGCCCACTTTAATATTCAGTGCAGATGGTCTTAAATTGTTAATGAAGTTTTGAATTTTTAAAAATTTTACTGGATATTTATACACCACTGGCCGTCTTTGGGCCTTGCAGCTCGGTGGATAATAAATGTATTAATAGTACATAGTACTTTTCCTATCCAGAGTGATTTATAAGCATTAGAGAAGCACTTTTATTGCTGTTAGGCTGATAGGAAGTGGTAGGGGGACGATGTAGGGGCCATTCTGGACTCACAGCTCCATCTCTTGTACAGAAGATCTTGTTCCACGCCAAATTAGTAAAACCCAGGCAAGGTGACTCAGTACAGTCAAATGTGAGTTAAAACTGTACAACTCCAGCCCAGGGACAGCCAGGGCAGTCTGCCTTGCTTTAATTACCATTCCCTCATCCCAGAGAGGATGGCAATGCTCACTCACCTTTGTAAGTCTTTTTAGCAGCTCTTGGTTGACCTAAAGAGAGCATCAGAGGCCTCATCAGTGCTGGTTGTGGTAACGGGAATTGCAGCAAACACTGGGAATTCAGCTAAAGCATCCAGAGTCGCTCAGCCACGGCCCCCAGCATGTCCATAGGAAGGAGAATAATTCCAGCCAGTGCTATCCTAGAGCAGGCTGCAGCAGTGGCTGGGACTCTGCACCATGTCTCTCTGCTCAGCTGTCCCTGTTCCATCGGCACAGCTCTGCAGTGGGACTTCCAAGCTCCCAGTCACTGTGGGGTGCCCAGACTGGGTAAGGAACAGCCTGAAGGGAGCAGTCCCAGTCTGATTCGCTGGAGGGGCTGTACTGGTAAGCCAGGGACTGAGTGACAAGAGCAACCACTGCGAGTGGAATAATTAATCTATTACCTCTCCCAAGGACTAGATCTGATTTAATTATCTCTTCCTGGTGAGGAGAAGGGAGTCAAAGCAGAACCCTGGAGATAAGAGTAGAAGTGTGGTGGTGTCTCAGGCACCAGCAGATGTTTTTAAGCCGAGAATAATGATTCAAAAAACCTTCTTTGTCTGTCAGTGCCATCTCCCCAAGCATTTCATTCTCCACCTTCCCCTGCAGTACCTCTATGATGGGATGGACATCAGCAACTTGGCGGTGGACTTTGCCGTGGTTTGGAACGGGAACTTTGTCATTGACAACCCGGAGAATCTGAAAGGTAAAACCTGCTTGAATTGGCTGCAGGTCGTGGGGAGGGGGCTGGAGAGGGGCTGTGGGGCAGAGACACGGAGATCCTTCGGGACCATCCCGTGGGTGAGAGCAGCTCCCCGCTCCACTGCCAGTGCTGCTCTCCCAGCCCCACTGACACCGCCTGGGCTTTGGGAACCCCCGGTGCGGGGCTGCTGAGCCAAAACCCCCCTGGTGCTGCGGCGGTGAGTCCGGGAGCAGCCGCCTCCCGTGGGAACACCTCCATTCCCGCCTTTCCCTGATTCCAACCCCCTCTTCCCGCAGTGCACCTGTACAAGTGCGCGGCGCAGCGCGAGAGCTGCGGGCTGTGCCTCAAGGCCGACCCCAAGTTCGAGTGCGGCTGGTGCAGCGGCGAGGCCAAGTGCTCCCTGCGGCCCCACTGCGGCTCCCCCGGCGCCCGGCCCTGGCTCCACTGGTCCAGCCACAACGTCAAGTGCTCCAACCCGCGCATCACCGAGGTGAGCACGCGCCTCCCGGCCCCGCTGCTTCCGCAGCCGCTGCGTTCCGCCCGCCCGGCGCTGGAAAACGGGGATAAAACGCTCCGGGACTTCCTGGGAAACCAATGGCACGCGCGGCCGCTGCCCAGCGGTGCCACCAGCGCCGGGGTGACCGCCACGGACCGCTGCGGGAATGCTGATTAACCCAGGGAGCTAATTAGGCTGTGGTTGATGCTTCTGGTATTTCTGCTCAGCCCACTGAGGGATGCGAAATGTGTCCCAGGAGCATTCGTGCCGGGAAAACCGCGCTCGGTCTGTTAACGCTGCTCTTGGGAGTGACGGTCTCATCAGGTGGGAATGGGGGAAGGTTTGGGTTTCTCAGTTAATTAAATCAGCAAAAAAAGCCTCCCCTGCCCTGGGTGTGTTCCACACTGCAGAAGGGTGTTAACAGCGTTGGATTAACGTTGCCTGTTGCACTGATGCTCGCAGCAGGGCTGCTCAGCTCCCCAAATCTGCCAGCTGAATAAAAACCCAAGTGAGTGTGGAAGTTTCCTCTTAAGTTAAATTAGTTTCTACACCGGTTTAACTAAACTGGCTCAGATCCCGTGGGAGGGAGACATCAACCTCTTTTTTTATGGAGGAGAGGAGGGAGCGCAGAGGCTGCTGCTGTGTCAGGGCTGGGTGGGGCTGACTGGAGGAGGATGTTGCTGAGGAAGGTCCATCCATCATCAGGGACATCACCAGACTTTTGATATTTCTGTCCTAGACCTTCTTCCCATCCACATTATACCTTTGCTGGGCAGGTATTTCTCTTGTGCAGTGTTTTTTACACAGCAGGGAGGTGCTGGGGCTGGTTGTGCAGAGATGGGAAAGCTTTACAAAGGGCTGGAAGCCTGTCCTTTCCCTATTGGGTTGGTCTGTTTGTTTTCCAAGTCACAGCTGCCTTACCAAGAGATAAAATGAGCCTTAAAGGCTTGCCTGGATGTTCCCCTTGTCCTGCCAGTGGGCAGAACCCAAACTCTTCTTGCCCAAGCGCTGTTCCGCTGCACGAGGTTGTGCTACAAGAAGCAAAACAGCCTCTTCTGAGATTTGCTTCGCCATAAACCAAGCAGAAAGTTGTCAAATCGAAGAAATCTTGGAATTTTTTATCTGCCCCTCCTTGAGCTAAGCAGAGAAGGGGGAAAACACTGTGCTCCAGCCACGGAGTGACTTGCATGAGAGCAGTGCCAGGCTGGCTCTGGCAGCTGGCTGCAGGCAGGGCACTGCCACCGAGTGTTTTATCACTGTCCAACTTGAAAGCAATACTTTTGGGCTCTGTCCAAGGAGAAAAGAGCAGAGCTTTGCTGTTACAGATTTCTTGTCTCCATACCCAGGTCTGTGTCTCAGCCCTCACTGTGAGATTGTGTAGGAGACCACGAGACGTTCCCAGCTTTTGCTGTTGCTGGGCCCTTTCCCAGCACCTGAGTTTTTCAGGGTTTTGGGTACCCCTTTGCAGTGTCCAGTGCCGCAGAGCTGTGAGGCTGGGAGGGCATCCTGCCCTGCTGGGGCTGACCTGCTCCTGGCAGGTCCAGAGCTGGCCCTGGTGGCACCTCCTCTATCCCTTGGGCACCAGCAGTGCCAGGCTGGGCTGGGGAGCAGCGTTTGGGCTCACCCCGGAGCTCACGTTGCAGCCTGGATCACCCAGACTAAAAGAGCCTTTAATGTGGGCTGTTTTCCACTCTTTTTGCTTCATCTGGCCAGGTTCACTCTTTCTGACAAGGCTGAGGTCAAGGGCGTGGTTCCCAGGCGCCAGCGCCTTCGGGGGATGCCTAAATGAGAAGAGATTGTGTTTCAATAGTTACAAAAGTAAACGAGCAGTGGGATATTTGCAGCCCTTTCACCGAGCGAGAGGGACCAGCAGTGTCCCCTCAGCAGCTGAAAACTTCCACCCGGCCTGTGGCCGTAGCCACAAATAAATAAAAATCAGTTTTCTGGCGAACAAGCGGCGCTCTGATCTGCTATTCATTTATTTGCAGGCCTCATTAATATAACATCAGCGCAACAAACAGCTGAAGGGGGGGCAGTGTCAGGCTGAATAATGGAGTTGCTCTGCTGAGATAACAATTAGGTGCTGGATGTGCCATCCGCCGAGGCGCAGACGAGCGGGGATCATGCCGGG
Source organism: Ptilonorhynchus violaceus (assembly GCA_013397565.1). NCBI lineage: Eukaryota > Metazoa > Chordata > Aves > Passeriformes > Ptilonorhynchidae > Ptilonorhynchus > Ptilonorhynchus violaceus. Next base: position 135,862 of record VZRJ01012707.1, on the reverse strand, counting down.
ATGACAACGCTCGTGTGCCGCTTCCCCGCTGGGCCCGTCAGCCGGGAGCCAGGGCTGGGAGCAGGATGGGAAAAAGGCAAAGAGGATGAAGGTGGATGAGGGCTGGGGAGGGGGCAGGGGTTGTGCCACGGATTCGACAGCCGGGTGCGCTCTCGGCACCCGAGCAGATGCCAGAGGGTTGCTGTGCAGGGCTCGTGGATTCCCTCCAGCTCCGCCGGGAAAACCCCAGCCAGCCCCGGCTCCAGGTCCCCCTGTCTGCTCACAGACTTCTTCTGGAGGCGAAATGTTGCTGTGTGTCAGAAAGGCTGAGTGATTCGAGCAGAAAGACGTGACACTGAGAACATTTATCCCTTTATTGTTACAGCGGTGTCTTCTGCAGGCTGCAGAGGGAAGGGTTCTAGCAATGGCTTGGGGCTCCTGGATCCCTGGGACCCTTTGGATTCCACCCTTGAGGATCCCTTGGATTCCAAGCGTGGGGGTCCCTACCTTGGTTTCAAGTAAGAAGCAGCCAAGAGAAATCCCTGGAGCATCTGCATCCCTTCCCAGATGCAAGGACAGGGTGTGAGGGTGACTGTGCTCCTGCCTCCACCTGATCTCTGTGCCCAGACCCAGTTTATGAATAACACAGTGCTGCACACCTGCAGGAATCCTTTCCAGCGTTATTGGAGGGGCTGGATTGGGATTTGTTGCATGCAGTGGGGAGAGGTGACCTGCTCAGAGTAATTCTGCCTCCCACACCCCTCTCAGATCTCAGAGACTTTCAAGCTGCTTCAGTTTAGCAAACAACCTAAACAACTTCCAGCGGAGGTTCAGACTCCTGAACAGCAAATGTCCAGTTCCTGGTAATGGCCTTGGTTTTCTTCAGCTGCCCTTTGCAGGTCCTTTTCATCCTCCACAGAGCTCCAAGTGAAAAGCCAGTCTAGTAAAGTGATTTCCTTGAAATTGGGGAATATTTCTTGCTAATCCTGTCTGTCTCGGATCAGGAATCTGGACTGTCACCAGCCAGCCCCGCTGCCTGAGCAGCTCCCAGCAGAGCCGGGTTGGGATTAAGGCAGAGGCCGGGCTGGCTGTGCTGGAGGTGCCTCATCCCTGCATCCCCAGCCCAGCGAGGGCCCAGGGATGCTGCTTGGAGGGGTCCCCGGCTCTCGGTGCGCCGGGACCTTTAAGACTTATCTTCTTTCTGCGATTTTGACTGAATCTCTCCAGCTGTAATTAATTGAATGCATCTGTTCTAACCCTGGGGCTGCTTTATGGCACAGTTACTTCAAAACTGTTCAATTAGTGGCCACTAAAATCTAGGTCGAGTGGAGCTCCATATTGGGGATTTTCCAGGTCAGGACGTTTTTCAAATACAGCATCAGCTCGGCTTTGTTCGGGGAGGCCGCCTGGCCCCGCTGGTTCTGCTCAGGTCAGGAAGTGGCAAACGGGGCCTTTTTTTCTTTGAGCAGCCATGAGACGACGAGGCCAATGGTGTAAGTGCTCCAGTAAATGCATTTTAACATCATCCAGAGCTGCAGAGGACAGCTGTAACTGTCAAGTGCGTGAAGTGCCAAGTTCAGGTGATTCCCGAGCAGCGATGTAAACACTACCAGGCCTCCAGGACTCGGTGTAACACAACCCAGCTCGGGTTTGTAGGGGGTTTATGGGCACGTCGAGCTTCCCAGAGCTAAATGGTACAAGACACGCCGTGGTGTGAGTTACAGGGAACAGCAGCACGACAGGCAGCGTGTGGTGAATAAATTAAAAACCTCCGTCAGGCGGTGGGGGGAGAGGGAGGTGGGAATTAAAGGACATGTGGAGGGAGGAGGGGGTGGCCTGGTGGCTCTGCCGGGTGCATGGAGCTGGAATAACCTCGGCACGTGTGGCCAAACATGGAGCAGGCTGTGCAGGGAAGTGATGGAGCTGGAACAGGCTGCCCAGGGAAGTGATGGAGTCACCCTGGAAGTGCTCAGAGAATGAGTGGATGTTGGCACTTGGTGGGGCTCCATCAGAGGTTGGAGTTGAAGATCCTGGATGTGTTTTCGGAGATGCTTTGGGGAACGTGGCACCACAGAAGTGGTGGGGGCAGGGGTGTCCCACAAGGGGTGACTGGGACGTGCTGGCGTGGTGGGACTGGTGTCTGGCCACCTTCCTCGCTCACTCTTGAGGAGGTGGAAGAAACCAACCCTCCATGTGGAAACAGATTTTGAAGAGCTCAAGTCTTTTGCCAAAGACGAGGGTGGAACAAACAAGCGTAAACAAGATTTATCCATTAAATTAATTAAATTGCATTATTATGGATTGCGTTTATTTATTAATAACAGCCGTAGGATGGGGAAGAGTAGTAACTCACCCAAGAGCAACAACAGAGCGGTGGCAGATTCAGGATAACAGTCTGAGAGTTCTGGGTCCAAATTTTGTGCCTATGCATCATTGAAATTTATACTCCTAATTGAAGAGGATATTGTCCTTAATGCAGGTCCAGGGAAGCAGAGATGATTATGGCTGAGGCAGGCTATAAACAGGCAGCTTGAAAGCACACACCTCACCCTTTAACATTTTTAAGTCATTTGAGGTGCCAAGTCCCTAATAAAATGTGACATTAACATTCAGAGAACAGCCAAGGCAGAAGTTTGAGTTCTCCCAAGCACCAGGCTGCTTCTGGAAGGTGACTTACCCTCTTCTGGGTGTACAGAATAGGAGCCAGGCCTATCCTTTTGGAAGAATTTCTGGGGAATGGCGTTGCCCACTCGTCTTGGCCAGCTCAGAGACCTTGGAGTCCTCACTTGTAGCTCGGCACAGATGAATTTCAGCATCCTTTGGCTTCTCCAGGACATCAAAAGAGCCATGAGGAGGTGGCACTGGCCGGGTTTGGCAGCAGGAGCAGGAGGAGGCTGCAGCACTCGAAGCAGAAGCGTTGCCCAGGTTGAAGAACGGGTGTGGGGGGGATGTCACCTCAACTCCACTGTGCTCTGTCTCCCTGCAGATCCTGACGGTGTCGGGGCCCCCGGAAGGCGGGACGAGGGTGACGATCCGCGGCGTGAACCTGGGCCTGGACTTCTCGGAGATCGCGCAGGGGGTGCAGGTGGCCGGGGTGCCGTGCACGCCCCTGCCCGAGCACTACGTCGTGGCAGAGCAGTGAGTGACCCCTCTCCCGTGACCCCCCACCTGTGGCCCCTCGCCCGGGACCCCTCTCCCGTGACCCCCCGGGCTGGCCACTCCTGCAGAGCCTCCTCCCTGACCTCCAGCAAACGCTCAGGAGGCCAAGAGCTCACCCAGATCCCGGGTACCAGCTCTCCCCCAGGCCAGCCCTGCGGGAAGGCTCTGGAGGTGGACAGGGAAAAGGGATTTCTGCACATTCCTGCACATCCCTGCACATCCCCACCCCTCGGCCGCTCTCTGCAGGGGTTAAGCAGCCCTTTAAGCTTTCATTAAATGTTCTGTTTCCTTGCACATCAAGGTTCCTGCTTGGCTAAGCACCTTTGCTGATGAGCACCTTGCTGCTGCTGCCGAGCCTCTGTGCTCCCCGTGCTCCCCATCCCACTTGGAATTCCGCTGGCGCTGCCGGCTGCACGCAGCCATTTGTTAGGCAGGCGAGGCGGTGACAGCCCCTTAATCCGAGTGGGCCTCCACTGGAGTCAATTCATTTGTTTCACTAAGAAAAATGTCAGCCAAAAATTAGAAAATAGGTCTGTAACAGGGGATGGGCAAATAAAGCACCCCAAGTGACACCCGCTGCTCTCCCCGCCCCGGGGGGATGTGCTGGGGTAGCCAAGGGGCTGAGGGGGGTGTTGAGGGGGCATTTGTGCCGGGTGGGACAGGAGCAAGAGGTGGTGTCCCCCTTGGGTTGTGTCAGCTCCTGCTGGGGAGTGGGGTGGTGTCCTGTGCTGTAGGACCGTGAGTGTGGGGGAGGCCAAGACCCCATGAGTGGTCCCAGCAGCACGGACCTGCCCCAGCCTCAGGAGCAGCTGGAAGGAGTTGTCCTCCGGTGGGGAAGTGCATTTGGAGGCTCCCACTCAGATTCCCAGGGCAGTGCAAGGATCTGTCACCAGCATAGGGTGGCGTTGGTTTGGGGTTTGTTCATTCCTAGTGTTCCTTTCCCCGTCTGTAAGACAGGAGTGGCATTGATAACCCTCTGGAGCAGCGAGGGTGGGTGCAGAGTGTCAGGGAATCAGGGATGAAGGATGCTTGGTGTTCCTGCGGGAATGGCTCCAACCACTGCACCAATCCCCGTCACTGTGAGCAGTTTGGGCTGTTCTGCTGAGCAGTACGTTGTTATATTTTATTTTTCAAATAAAGGATGGAAGATTATGAAATTATCCTCCTTTGATGGTATGAAACCCTGATTTTATAATCATGACTCTAATTACGGTTCTCGAGCTTTCAAAGTTTGTTAACATCATTAAAACATTTACCCTGGGCAGATAACAGCAAGCGTTTGCATGAGAGCTGCCTTTTAAAGATGAATACAGATAAAAGGACCCTCTTAAGGGTTCTGTGGGCAGACTGAATTCCAAGACTGTAATGACTCTGCCATATGCTCCAGCCCCGCAATCTATCAGCCAGCAATTAGGTTAATGTTGGTGAAAGGGCCGCTTAGCCCGGCAATCAGCACCCTACAGCTCTGCCGAATGCATCATTTTGTAACAAGGTACCTGCTGGGAATTTGCCTTGGAGCAGGATTCGGGATCAGGTGTACCAGGTCACTTGTGCCCCTTCCCACACCCCGCCCTGGCCTGTCTGTGCAGCAGCTGCTGCTCTACTGGCGAAGAGTTGAGTGTTTGGTGTTTCCTCGTGGGAGAGAACCTCCCCTCTCTTCTCCTGCCCAGAGGGTGTCAGGAATCCCTTCCCGGGCTTTGTTTGCCTTGCCCCCAGGCTCAGAGCCAGTGGCCTCCACTGCCAGTCTGCAGGAGGAGGAGGAGGAGTGACGAGGGAGAAGCGATGGGAGAACAGGCAGAGAGGTGCAGGGGCGATGTCTGCTTGAAAGGCAGAGCGAGGAGCACGTGGCAGAGGAAGGCAGAGAGCTGAGACGCTTCAATTCCTGCTCTCCAAAGGCAGCGTCTCTCCAGGCAACCCCTTTTGATGTGCAGCAGTGAGGACGAGCACGCTCGAGCTCTTTACAGCGTGTGTGTATTTCATGGCGCCTCCTGGCATCCTCACCTGAGCACACGAGCTTGCAGCTTCTTTTTTCCTTTAGTCTTCGTGGTTTGTTTTATTTTACTTTATTTGCAGTGAATTTAATGCTGCTGAAGGCAGCTGGAACGCTGCCTCCCCAAATTGGAGCCTTTTATGTCTTTGTGTGTGACAGGCAGAGGAGCGAGCGCTTCCCTCTCCTTCAGCCTCGGCGGGCACAGGATGCTCTGCTCTTCCCTGCTCTCACTCGCAGGGTCAGACCCCCACGGGGCTCTCATCCTGGCTGTAACTGCACCCCCTGCCTCAGGCAGGTTACTCCTGCCCTCAGGTTTTCATCCCTGAGGCGAATTACCCATCCTCAGCTTTCCAATCCCGAGGCAAGTTGCTCCCACCCTCAGCTTCCCAGTCTGGGGCAGGTTGCTCCCACCCTCAGCTTCCTGGTGCCTGGAGGATGCTCTTCAATTCATCCTCCCAGCCTTGCTGTGGGAGCGAGCAGCATCCAGGTCCATCTGGAGAGCCCTGCCAGCTGATGCCCCTCTGAAAAAATCCCTCAGACCTGCTGGCACGGCTGGCATCCACTCGATCCCATCCCCAGCTGGTGTCACACATCCCCCGTGCCCTGGGATTTTTGGGCCATGGATCCACAGGGCCATCAGGCACGGTTAACCCCAGCAGTTCTCCCTGTCCTTGCAGTTTTGCCCTGGGATTTTTGGGCTGTGGATCCACAGGGCTGTCAGTCGTGGTCAAGCCCAGCAGCTCTCCCTGTCCTTACAGCTTTCCCAGCCTCCGGATGTGCCCGCGGGGCTGAGCCGGACCACGCCAGGAGCACCAGGACTGGCTCCTGTGACCAGCAGGGGTGTGTTTGTGGCAGCCAGCCCTGTCCCCCACAGAAGCTGCTCTCCAGGGCTGTCTCTATCATCCCCGAGCAGGTTTCTGCAGTTTTGATTAACTGGGAGACTGCAGTGTGAGCTGTTCCCTTAATGAACTCATCTGTTACTCCGAGGACTCCGCACTCACTTTGCTACTGGCTAATATATTGCCATTAGTGCTCTGCTTTGCTCTGGAGTTTACAGCTTGTAATAATTATGTCTAATTTTGATTTTTTTTCCTTTAAATTACTACATGGGGTAAAAATAGACTCAGTAATTAACTTCTTCCAAAGAGGCAGATATCAAAGTTAAAGAGGAGGGGGGAGAGAAAGGAGAACCAAAGGCAGCCAGCCCAGCGTGGAGCCGTGCAGGGCACTGCTGGCACCTCCTGCCAAAGCTTCCCCGCGGCATTTCTACTTCCAGGATCGTCTGTGAAATGGGGCAGGCGCTTCCAGGGATCAGCTCCGGCCCAGTGCTCCTGTGCATCGGAGAGTGCAAGCCCGAGTTCACGGCCAAGTCAGCGCAGCAGTACGTGTTTGTGGTGAGTGTCCTCACGAGAGACAGCAGGGCATGTTTGTGCTGAGTGTCCTGTAGGGACAGCAGTGCCTGTTTGTGGTGAGTGTCCTGCTGGGGACAGCAGTACAGGTCTGTGGTGAGTGTCCTCATAGGGACAGCACGTGTGCCCCACGGGGGCAGCCCTGCTCCAGGACTGAACGTGGCACATGGATGGGGTTCAGCTCCAGAAGGCAATCCTGGAATTTCTGTTTTTTTCTGGTACTTTCCCGTGGTGTTGCACCATTTTTGGTAGCCCAGTTGACAAGCCCAGCTTGCAGGATCAAGAGCTGCTCTTTGGGCTGTTGTGTTTCCACTTTCTGTTGTTTAATCAGCCGCCTTTTGATTCAGAACCTCAAAAGCTGGAGTTTCCCACATCTCCAGCTTGGCCTCACCAGGGCACTTCATCCAGCCCCATTGATTTTGTGCTCAGTGCAATCTGTGTGCAGGGAGATGCCAGCACTTACCAATTGTCCCCAGTTTGTGAACTAATTGATAGATTAATCAGGCCAGGCCCTGCCACCCTATCAGCGTTGTAGGAGACACCCTCCCCTGGCATTTCATTCACTCAAGAACAGCAAGGGTGCAAAATATCCCCCCATTTGCTCGAATATTCCGGAAATCCCCCTGGTAGGGCAGTGCCAGTGTGGTCCCAGATTTGCCACTCTCCAGAGGCACGTTCCCATGCGACACCAGGAGGATGCTCCCCTGCTTTGTGGGAAATAATAACCAGGAACCAGTGGATGGGAATTGCAGAGATGAACCTCACAGCAGCAGCATTATCCCTTTGCATTGTTCCTTCTGATTTCCAGCACTTACACTGATTTTATCGCCCCCTGATTTTCCCAGGCACCTCCAGCACATCATTTCCCTTTGTTAGCTGGCCGCTATTTTTCTCCTTAGCGCCGCCACCGATTCCATTACAGCTGGTGGCTGCCATTAAAGTGGGCAGTAAAATTGATTGGGACCTTGGAGCAGAGCTCTGAGCTGACCCTGGGAGGGTTTGTGGCTGCGTGAGCTCATCCGGCGCCTGCCAGAGTGCGGGAGCCACACTGTCACCTCGGCGACCCCCCTTCATCCGGGGAGGGGGAACCTTGGATCTGTCATAATTAGCACCAAATCAGGAGCTGAAGGTGGAAAATTCTCACTCACCTTCCAGGCCCTCCTCTGATGCTGCTGCATCCCGTCCCTGGGATTTTTTAGGTCTCAAGGATGGGCCTTCAGCTCTCCTGGTTTTTCTTTGTTTTCGAGAATGACCGCCTGGGGTTACAGCCCGAGTTTCTATTTTTAGCAATGCTTTGAATTCCCCACGCTGGCAAACTCTAAATATCCAGGCTCACATTTCCAGCGTGGCAGTTTGCTTGGATATATTTCCTTTGTGAACCCGCAGTGCAATCAACTTCCCTTTGCTTAGGAACAAGGTTGAAGGTAAATCCATAACTTTGCCAAGGCTGAATTTACAGTTGCTTTCTGAGGCTTTTTGAGGCACGTCTCTCCTTCAGAGCTGGGCTGGGAAATGCGGGAGATTTGTCAGATGTCCAGACACATCCCTGTTTTGCTTTTCCACTATAAAGAGGATGTCCCCACCCAGCCAAAGCAGGAGGATGCTCAGGGATGGTCACAGCCACCCACAGCAGCCCCCTGGCTGCAGCAGGAGCACTCAGCCTGTCTTTTCCTTTCTCCAGACTCCAGCCGTGAGTTTCCTGAGCCCCAGCCGGGGTCCGGAGTCGGGAGGGACCATGGTGACCATCTCCGGCCACCACCTCGGGGCCGGCAGCCGCGTGTCCGTGCTCCTGGGAAACCAGACCTGCCAGTTCCACGGGTAAGAGACCGGTGGGGCTGCTGGGGCTGAATGTGCACAAATCCAGCTGGGAACACCTGAGGCTCCCATTCCCTCTTTTATTGCATGGAGCCAGCTTCTCTTTCACTGTGATGGAGGCTTGCGTGGCAAGGGGGGGATTCATCGTGGGAGTGCTGTCCATTATTTCATTTTAATGCTGTTCTGATGGTAACTGGTCTGAAAATCTCAGAGAAACACCTCTGTGGTGGAAAAATGGTTATATTGGTCATCAGCACCTGCCCCCAGCCTGGCTGCTCTGAAGGAAATGGAACATTTATAAGAAATATCTCGTTTCTCTTTTCACAGATCAGCACCTGCACTGCTTTTATTGCAGCCACTGCTGCAGGTGTCTCCTAAAAATGGTCTGAGCGAGGGGTGCAGAGCAAGGCAGGGGTCTGCTCACACCTCCTGCCGAGGAACTGCTCAGCCATCAATCTCTGCTGGGATTTGATGGCAAATTTGCTTTCTCCCCAGCAGTGTAAACACAGAGTTGACATTTGCAGGGTTTACTGGGTTTTCTTGGGGCTTAGTGACAAAAAGAGATGTGTGGTTTCCATCTGTGTGCAGCAGGACACAGCCCTGGCCTGCCCTGCCTGCTGGCAGTGGGCACAGCCTGGTGGCCACCTCATGTCCAAAGGGATTCTGCCTCTCAGATCCTTGCTCAGGCTTCCCAGGAGGAACCCAGGAAGTTTCCAGGAGGGCAAAGATCCCTGGAGGTGCATTTCTCATCCAAAAGACTGAGAGGTTGTTCGATGTGGGAGCTGTGGATGTTCAGTTGTGGGAGCACATTGGGTTATCAGCAGTGCTTGTTCTGTATCCATCCCAGGATGGGGTTTTGAGAGTTCTGGGCGTTCCAAGACCTCCCAGGGCAGATCAGTTCTCCAGGTGTTGGGCAGTATAACCCATCCATCAATATTTCCTCCCATATCCAAAACAAAGATGCCAAATTGCTCCCTCAGATGCGCCCAGGGAACGGCATTACCACCAGCAGAAGAGTAGGATCAGCCCTGGAATATCATCCCTTAAACACCTGATTCTGTTCAGACAACCCGCAGCTGCTGACCTGCCAAACCTGGAAGGGCTTTGGATTCCCTGGATGTTCTAATTACAGCAGGAAGCAGAAACTGAACCAAAACAAGAGCAGCGCCTGCACAGCCCCGTTCCTCACGTGGGGTCACGCTGTGCACTCCGTTTGCCTTGGCCTGTTTGGAGGCAATGAACTTCAATTGTACTCCGGGGTGTGGGGGAGCCTGATGAGATGAAGCGGCTGCTAATGAGATTCCCTCTAATTACAGCTTCCCCCGTTCTCCCCTCTCTGATCGGAGGAGTGGGCAGATTCACCATGACGACACAATAATAGCACAGAAAGCTAATTAGCTGCTCACAGGGAGCCGGGAGCTGCTCCGCCAGCAGCCCTGAGTCACTGCAGCTCGGGCCAGAGCTGGGCGGGCTCACCGGGGTCTGGGGTGGGCAACAGAGCAGGGCAGGCAGCAGACCCCAAAAAGGAACCACACAGCATCCCCCTGCCGGGCACGGACACCAGAGCTTTGCTGGAGGCAAAGCAGGGATGTGGCTGCACTTGAGCCTGAGCCATTCAGGCACCTCCACAAGCCCCTGAGGATGGTGAGGATTGGACGTTCAGGAGTGCCAGGCTCTGATTTAAGTGCCAGGCTGTCAGTGAGGTGCTGCAGACCTGCCCTCTCCCCTGGGACAACCCAAAACTAAACGAGCCAAGGAAACCTCAAAGACTTTTCAGTGAGCTGGGGACAGGTTTGGGCAGGAAGGACAACCACAGGCGGCTGTGCAGGAGCACTGGCCTTCCAGGGATGTCCATCCAGCACTTCTTGTAGGATCGGTGTCCATGGAGCCGTGTGGTTCCTCCCAGCTCTGTTCTGGACGCTCAGCTCTCATTCCCCCTCTCCATCCACCCGCCCACCGGCGCCTTTGTGCTCTGCCAGTGCCTCATTACGCCGCTGCCTCGGCCTTCTCGGGGCCGTGGTGCGAGCAGATGGTCCGGTGTGTCCGGCCAGGCGGCGCCGAGGCGAGGTCACCGCGCTCCGACGGGGACACACGGCCCCGGGCAGCGGTGCCGGGGCTGCACGGGGCCCTTGTGCCGCTCATGGGAGCCTCGTGTGTGCCCTGGGGTGGGGAGGGGAGGAATTTGGCTTCTCAGTGAGCTCGTGCATCCCGTCGAACAGGCAGCCATCTGCTTGCACACGCCCGGCAGCAGGCAGCGGGTCCAGGGGAGGCCGCGGTTTGGCACAGGGAGGGTTTCAGGGAGGCTGCGCCGCTCTCCCGGTGGGCAGAGCTCTGTGCACAGCTCCCCTCCCTCCCTCCCGTGCCGGTGAAACCCTCCTGCCCATTTCAGGAGCTTGCCAGGTCAGTGTGGGGCTGCCTGATGGCTCAGCCCTTCAGTGAGCTGCCCCGGGACAGGACATAGGGCCGTCCTCTGCCCCTACACCACCGCCCCCATTAACAATTCCCATTTCCCTCTGTGCAGGCGATCCATGAACGAGATCGTCTGCGTGTCAGCCCCCTCTGCCCACGGCCTGGGGGCTGTGCAGGTCTCTGTCAGCGTGGACCGGGCTCAGCTGGAGAGGACTCTGCTGTTCGAGTACATCGATGACCCGAAGGTGCAGCACATCGAGCCCGAGTGGAGCATCGCCAGGTAACTCAGCCCTGGCAGCAGCTGCCCCACAGCTCCCCTGCTCTGGGGCTCTCAGCACACACTCGGGCCAAAAGAGGGGCTGTTTGGAAATGCACATCCCCCCCAGCATCCTGGATCAGTCAGGGCTGGGCATTCCTGGCGTTGGCATTTACCAAAATTGTGGAGTTCCCAGAGGGGCTGTGCTCGGCCAGGCAGGGCCAGCAGCCTCTGTGCCAAGAGCCTGGGAGCACAGTTAGAGCCCAGATCACCCCCATCTGCTGCAGAAGGGCACAATTGCTCATCAAAGGCTCCTTCTTGTAATCTTGGAATAAAACAAAACCAGCAGCCACCAAGAAAGGAAAAAGCTGATGTTCATCAAAATGTGCTGTTATCCCGGAGTCACTGCTGGGAACAGGGTGGCTGCGCTGTCACATCATCGAGGCATTGTCACTGCTGAAAACCCTGGGCTGCACTCATCCTGTGCTGTTCCTTTCATAGGTGTGCTCACAAGGGCTGGAACACAGCAATTCACATCAAATTCCAATTTTTTTCTTCAAAATTGCCCTTGACAGCAGTAAGTGTCTCACAGGAGGCTCTGAAGAGGTTCTCTTTGAGTCGAGATTCGGGGTTGTGTCTGGTTTGGGGTGACTGGGTTCGATGGGCTGGTCAGGGCTCTGAGCTCAACACACCCTCACTGTCCAGCCCACGCTCTGTGCACCCCAGCCCCACTAATCCAGCCTCTCCTGGTGTTTCCACAGCGGACACACACCCCTGACTGTCACTGGCTCCAACCTGGACGTGATCCAGGAGCCCAGGATCCGTGTCAAGTACAATGGGAAGGAGTTTGTCAATGTAAGTAGGTGGTGTCAGCTGGGAGCACCCTCCTGCATCCCCCCTGGATGGGGTTACTGGTGCCAGGTTTGCCCTGGCCAAAGCTGCTCTGGGGGGATTTCCCTACATTCCCCCAAGCTGGGGACAGTGAGAAGAGGGATTTTGACACACAAAAATGGGAAATTACCTCCTTCCCCTACCTGTATTTTTTCAGTCCATGAGTGAGAAACTGAAATGAATCCCCAGCTAAATGGGGACTAAGCGAGGTTCTTGTGTGTGTGTTACAAGTAAGAATTGCACCTCCAGGACCTCAGGAATTATTCTGATCAAGTAAAACTGAAATATATTGTTTCTATGCAGTGATCGTTGTGACTGAGTCTGTATTATCTTGGAAAGGGCAAATCACTTAGCAGTCTTTTCCTATTCCTGTTCTCCCCCTCAAGACCTTTTTCATCTGAGCTCTTTTTAAAAAGACATCTAATTTTGTTGCTAGCACTTGCAGTTATAGTGCTACAAAAATAATTCTGAAGACACAAAATTGAGTGAAATTAAATCTTTCACTTATGGAGGGAGGCCAAATGGTTGGGCTCTTGCTGCTTTACAAGACAAGAGTCCCATAAATCAGCGATTTGCCCACTTTGAGGGCTGGAGGAGCTGTGGGTGTCCTCAGCCCAGCAGGAGATGACCTTCACATTCCCTCCTGCCCTCCAGTGTCGGATGATCATTCCCTTCCCTCGCTGGCATTTGGGAATTGCCTCTAATCACCCATTTGCAGCAGGGAACAGGTAGTCCCTATGGGTCTGCTTCAGAGCTAGAGAGGATGAAAGTGGAAAGAAAAGCAGAAAAATAAAGAAAAAGGTGTCAGAGCTGCTGTGCAAGCCTTTAGCTGCACTGAAACGGGGCTCATTTTGGGCTCCCCCTCCATCTCCACAGCAGTGCCTTCGTGCTGGCTGGAGGAGAAGCAAATTACCCCAAACCACGGGTGTAATGGCTCATGGAGTCATTAAGGCTGGAAAAGACCTCTAAGCCTGGATTAAACATTTCCAGCTATGCATGAATCCGCCGGACTTTGCAGCAGTCAGAGCATCACTGCCCGGGTCAGGGCTGTCCCTGCTGCCCTTCTCACGGCGCCTCCTCCCCCAGGTGTGCAAGGTGGTGAACGCCACGGCCCTGGCCTGCCTGGCCCCGCCGCTGACCGCCGAGTACCGGCCGGGCCTGGACGCCGTGGAGCGGCCGGACGAGTTCGGCTTCATCTTCAACAACGTCCAGTCCCTGCTGGTCTACAACGACACCAAGTTCATCTACTACCCCAACCCCACGTTCGAAATGCTCAGCTCCACCGGGGTGCTGGAGCAGAAGCCGGGCTCGCCCATCATCCTGAAGGTAAGGATGGCGTCACACACCCCGTGGGGATGGTCAGAACATCCCAGGGAGAGGGGGTTTATCCTAATGTGGAGAGCCTTGCTCACCCCATGAGGACAGACAGAACATCCCAGGGAGGAGGGGTTTATCCCTGTGTGGAGGATGGGGGGCACTAAAGGGTTTGCACAAGCTGGGAGTGCGATGGAGGCCGGGGGGATGTGCTGCCCCTTTGTCAGTGTTGTGTCCGTGTCCCCAGGGCAGGAACCTGTGCCCGCCCGCCCCGGGAGGAGCCAAGCTCAACTACTCGGTGCTGCTCGGGGACACGCCCTGCGCCGTCACCGTGTCTGAGACGCAGCTCCTGTGCGAGCCCCCCAACCTCACCGGGCAGCACAAAGTCACGGTGAGGGACTGGCATCCCTTCCCTCTCTCCTTTCCATCCTTCCCCCTCCTCCTTCGACTCCCTGACTTGCTTGGATGCTGAACGCAATCCCTTGTGATAGGGTTTTGGATTTTATGGGTGCCTAATTGGAAATTTAAAATATTGATGTGGATTAGCAAGGAGAAACTTTGTCCTTTCCTGAGATTCACTCCCTTCCAGAAGGAAAAAGGCCCTTCAGAGCCTTCTAGAAGGAACAAATCTTTCTGGCAGTGCCATCCTTTCTCTGGATGAAGTTGAGACCATTCCCAGTGTTCTCCCTCCTGCAGGGATTTAATCAGCCCACGTAGCCAGACCTGATCTGCCAAATGGATGGAAAGGTTTTGCCTTTTCCCGAAGCAGGAGCCAGGAACATCTGAACACTGGAGTGGTTGGATCAACAACCTCAGCCAGGATAACCACTGGTGCCTTCCTCTGCTCTGGCTCTGGGCATCGCTGCTTCCTCTGCTCCTCTCACAGCCCAAACCCCAGCTGCCCAATCGCTTGAGCAGAGCCCAAATGAGATTGTAATTGTGATTTATTTCCCTTGAAGTTCAGCATCCAAAACATATTCCGATTATCACAGCGTGACTCCCAGAAGCGCAGCCTGGCTCAGAGCTGCTCACATCTGTGGCCAGGGCACATCCAAGAAAAGCCTGTCCCGGTGCTGACTCCAGCCTGTTTGCTCCACAGCTTTCACTTGGAGCTTTCTCTTCCCTCCTCTGCTCCGTCCTTGCAGTCACTCTGGTTCCTTGTCGGTGAAACGATCAGGGGGTTGCTAATGCCCATGGTTTACAGGAACGAGTTGAAAGCTTATAAAATGAAAGTCAAATGGAGCCATCAGATAATAAGAACAAAGCCCAGATAGGGAAGGGCTGGCACATTTATCATCACTTGAAGTCTCCTCGTGTTCGCAGGAGCAGCACCCTCTGCGCTGGAAGGCAGCTGGAGTTCTGTATTCCCGAGCAGAGCCACTTCCGCGCTTCCCGAGGGATCTCACGGGGTGGGGAGGACGGGGCTTCGGCCCGGGGGGACGCCCCAAAGCCGCTGCTCACCCATGCTGTGCCCTCCAGGTGCGCGTGGGGGGGGTCACGTTCTCCCCCGGCTCGGTGAGCATCGTGTCGGACAGCGTGCTGACCCTGCCGGCCATCGTCAGCATCGCGGCCGGGGGCTCGCTGCTGCTCATCATCGTCATCATCGTGCTCATCGCCTACAAGCGCAAGTCCAGGGAGAGCGACCTCACCCTCAAGCGCCTGCAGATGCAGATGGACAACCTGGAGTCCCGCGTGGCCCTGGAGTGCAAGGAGGGTGGGTACAGCCGGGGCCGGGCGCTCCCGTCCCGTGGGGGGGGTCCCAGTTTGCCCAGTGCCCCGGTGTTTGCAGCCAGAGGAGCGGGGTGTGCCCTTTGGGGTTTGTGGGATTGCCCCGTGGGAGTGCCCCATGGGGTTTGTGGGGGTGCCCTGTGGGGTTTGTGGGTTTGCCCCATGGGGTTTGTGGGGGTGCCCTGCGGGGTTTGCACGGTCTGCCCCACCACGGGGTAGTGGCAGCCAGCAGCGTGTGAGCAGCAGACACGGCTCTGATGTGCAGAGAATGGGATTAAAGCTTGATCCCGCTTAGGGGACGTGCCTGGGTGCCCCGGGGTGCCTGGCACAGGGTGTGCCCTTGTCTGATGGCTTTTTAGTGAGGGGCTCTTAAAAAGGCACAGAGAGAGGGCGAGCAGAGGGGGCTCAGACCCCCGAGGAGCAGCGTGGATCCCAAATGGAAGGCAGGAGGGCTGGAATGCTGGGCCAGTCCCTCCTCCAGGCTCAGTGTAAGCCCAGAGCAGCCAGGTTAGGTCTGAGGGGGAGGAAGAAGCCCCTCAAGCATTTGCTTCTGGGAGATTTTGGGTGTTATTTGGGGTATCCAGAGCTGCTGCTTGCAGGTTTCCTCGTGAACAAATCCTGTCCCTTGCAAGGAGGCAGCTGAGCCCTCCCCGCCCCGCAGTGGAGCACAGGTGAGGGTGGGGTTTTGGGGGGTGCTGCTGTTGTTTCCTGCGTCCTTCCACCTGGAAAGGGGCTCAGTCAATCAAAATAAAACACACAGAAAGCTGCACATTTCGCAGAGTGACTCTTGTAGATAAAGAGAGTTGGATTGCATTTGTTGAGCTGATTTCAAGGACAGCCTTGAAAGCACAGGGCAAAAATTGAGATGTATTCAGGAGAAAGCCCAGATTCAGCTTGGCACAGCCTTGCTGGGGCACAGAGGCCTCCCTGAGCCAGCGTCACACCTTGGAGAGGCAACACGAGCAGACACATCCAGCTGTAGAACACGGCGTTAGGAGAGCAGGAATAAATTCCTTCCTGACCCCCGCAGCAGCTCGGGTTTGATCTGCATCAGATTTGATTATCTTGGCAACTGTTGATAGAGGAGGAGAACAAGAAGAAAGGAGAGTATGGGAGGCACCAAGTTATGAAAACAGATCCTTATTGCTGTGTGCAGCCTTTAGAGGTGTTCGAGGTGTGTGTGCTCGGGTGTGCCCTGCATACAGATGAACCCAGCTTTGTTCTCAGTCCCTGCTCCGAGCAGCTCTGCTCTCCCACCCTCGGCTGCTGAGCCGGGGTCTCCGAGGGTGTCTGAGCTCCTCGGGATCCGTTCCTGAGCTGGCCCCTTTTGCCGTGTCCACAGGGAGAGCAGCCAGCCCCCCCCAAACCTTCTCCCCAGGGTTCATCTCTCCCTGTGCTGTTCCCTTCCCCCTGCACAGCTTTTGCAGAGCTGCAGACGGACATCAATGAGCTGACCAGCGACCTGGACCGCTCGGGGATCCCCTACCTGGACTACCGGACGTACGCCATGCGGGTCCTGTTCCCGGGCATCGAGGACCACCCCGTCCTGCGGGAGCTCGAGGTACAGCAGGCTCTGCTCCGGCCCTCAGGGAACCCTGCAGCACCTTTATGGCTTCCCAGCAAACCTTACTGGATGCCCCGGGGTCAGCAGGCTGAGCCCCGAGTTCATTTTATCTCTGAGGCCGCAGTTTTATCTCCTCCCCCATCACCGGATTCCTTTCAGTTTCTCCTCCCTGGTGTTCCTTTATTTTTATTTTATGGGGTTTATATTGCTATGGGGCAGCAGCAGAGCAGGGTAGAGGAGTTATGGGTGTGCTTTAGAGTCCTCCTAAGTCACCTCACGGATGGATGAGTGCCTGGAGCATTCCTGCCTGGAGCATCCTGCCCGGAGCATCCTGCTGCTGTTCCCCTGCGTGTCCACAGGAGGGCAAGTGGAATGCCCAGCCATTCCAGCCTCTGAGCAAGCACTTCCATCTCCCTGGTTTTCCCACCAGGATGTGTGAAAATGTACAAAAGATCTTCACTGAGGATATGGAAGAATTTGGAACGTACAAGGGTCCCTCAGAGCACCTGGCAGATGGGCCCTGCTCACCTGGGAGGGTGCCAAAGAAAGGATGGGACTCCATAAACATCATCTCACTCCTGGGATGGGGCTGTGATCCCCACCCTGGGATGGGGCTGCCATCCTCCATGTGGGATGCCCAGAGGTTCCAGGCTCAGCTCAGCTTCTCCAAGACTGGGATTGCTCCAGCGAATCCCGAAGTTTCCTCCACCCGGGGCAGGGGTTGGGTGTAGGAGGGAGGAGTCCTGGTTGCTCCAGGGCTGGATTCCTTTTCCAGGCAGGCACTTCTCAACACTACTGCATTAATTTGGGTTCCTGCCCTCAGCCACCAGCACCAAGCAGTGGCTGTGGTGTTGTTAACACAGAACCAGCCTCTCCCAGCCCATTCCTGCTCCCTGAGTTTTCCAGCTCCATGCATTCTGTTTGCTGTTGGAGTTGCCAAAGAAGCCGATGCTCCAGCAAACAAATATGAATGGTTTTTGTTTTACTCATGAAAAACAGAATTGCAGAAGTGATAAATGTGTTGCCAATTACACAGTTGCTTAATTATGTAACGTTACTAAAACCAATACATAACTCTCCAAGATGTTTGGTAAAGAGTTGCTTCGTGTAGTTCATCATTTTCACTTGTAATGAATTACTCGAATCCACAATTGGCTGAAAGCCTCAATTAATTTTTTACACTTGGCCCGTAATAAAGCAATAGTCTAAATTAGTATTTAATTTACTTACAAGAGTGTCACTTTTTGTGCAGAACAAGCAGAACTGGGTGTAGTTTCTGGGGCCGTTACCCTCAAAGCTGCAGCTTTATGGCGTGCACAGAGTGCAGCTCCCAGCAAGGGCTCGGGGGAGCTGTGCTGGGGGGCGATGGGGAGGGGGATGTTTGCTCAGGATGGACCAGAACCCCTGTTCAGGGATGCTCACACATCCTGGGGATGAGTGCTGGCTTGTGCAGCCAGGGTTAAACCAAACTGTGCACAGTGCTGGTGCCCCCAATATGGGAAGGACGTGGAACTGCTGGAGCAAGTCCAGAAGAGGCCATGAAGTTGCTCAGGGGACTCGAGCAGGCTGGGAGACCTGGGAATGTTCAGCTTGGAGCAGAGAAGGTTGTGTGGAGACCTCACAGCACCTTCCAGGGTCTGAAGGGGTGACAAGAGAGCTGGAGAGGGATTGTTCATCAGGGACTGCAGGGACAGCACAAAGGGGAATTGTTCAAAGAGAAAGAATGTAGGTTGAGGTTGGATATTAGGAAGAAATTCCTCCTTATGAGGATGGGGAGGCCCTGGCACAGACTGCCCAGAGAAGCTGTGGCTGCCCCATCCGTGGGAGTGTCCAAGGCCAGGTTGGACGAGGCTTGGAGCAGCCTGGGATAGTGGAAGGTGTCCCTGCCATGGCGTGGGGGTGGAATGAGATGAGTTTTAATGTCCCTTCCCACCCAAACCATTCTGGGATCCTATGATTCCCCCCACAGTGACCCCGGGGCGGTGCAGAGCCGCCCCCCCCGTCCCCTGCCCCTCCCTGGCTGATGGCCCCGTGCTCTCCTCCCCTGCAGGTGCAAGGGAACGGGCAGCAGAGCGTGGAGAAGGCCTTGAAGCTCTTTGCCCAGCTGATCAACAACAAGGTGTTCCTGCTGACCTTCATCCGCACCCTGGAGCTGCAGCGCAGCTTCTCCATGCGGGACCGCGGCAACGTGGCCTCGCTCATCATGACGGGGCTGCAGGGCAAGCTGGAGTACGCCACCGACGTGCTCAAGCAGCTGCTCTCCGACCTCATCGAGAAGAACCTGGAGAACAAGAACCACCCCAAGCTGCTCCTGCGCAGGTGAGGGCGGGGGCGGCTCCCACGGGCTGGCACGGCAGGAATTCCGTCGTGGAAAGGGTTGGAAGGGGCTGCCCGGGGAGGTGGTTGCGGTCCCTGGATGCGGCACTCGGGGCTCTGGGCTGGTGACGAGGTGGGGATCCATCACAGGTTGGACTCAGTGATCTCAGAGGTCTTGTCCGACGTAAACAATTCCAGGATTCTGTGATCTGAGGGCTCTGCAGGTGCAGGGTGCTGGTGTTGGAAGGAAAACGCTGCTCTCCATGGAGGATTCCCATCCATTTCCTCACCTGTCTCCAGGAGGTGGGGATAGCCCTGCTCTGGGAGTTCCCAGATGGCTGAGCAGGGTCTCAGACTGGATCCTCAGGCTCTGCCTGGCTGGAGAGCGGCATTTGTGTGCCACAGCTGGGCCAGGAGCTCAGGGATGGATTGAGCAACTCACCCAAGACAGGGCTGGGAAGGGGCAGAAAGAAAGAAGGAAAAAAATGTGCATTAATTTGGGGCAGATCAGAAGGGACAAGTAAAAGGCTCCCCCTGTTCTCCACATCCTTGTGGGTCCTGCAGAGCCTGGCCTTGGCCTGCGCTGCCCCTCGGGGCACTGGAGCGAGGGGATGAAGGCGAGGGGAGGATTTCACAGCTCCAGGAAAATTTCAGGGATTCCTCCAGCCATAATGAATATACTTGACAGGAAATTGCTGTAAGTCTGGCTGTGTTTGCAGAGGCAATAACTCATCTCGGGAAAGGAAGCCGTCTTAATTTCCCCCGTGGTTTGACGAGTCGCTGGGAAGGCGTCTTCTGCCTCAGCCATCAATAATGACTTTTCCTGGCGCTCCAAAAGACCCAGGGATGGTGATGAGAGCTGTGCCCCCCTCCTCCCCGCAGCACCCAGCAAGGAATCAGGGCCGTGGGCTGTTTGTCCTGCACCAGGATTTACCCATTCCACCGGGAACTTGGGTCTTTCCAGGGATGGGGCATCCACCACATCTCTGGGCAATCTGGGCCAATGTTTCACCACCCTTATAAAAATTTCTGCTCTATTTCTAGCCTGAATCTGCTCCATTTTAGTTTCAAAGCTTTATTCCTTGTCCTGTTGCTCCAGATCCTATTAAACCTTTGCCTGGAGCCCTGTCCCAGCCCCGTGCCCGGGAGTTGGTGCTCAAAACAGCCCAGCCTGGAACGCCTCACTCTGACTTAATAAGGAGTGATCAGCCATGAAGTGAAAAACCATTGCTTTAAATGTTTTGAGCTCTCTGGTGGCAGCAGTTGATAACTGACACTCAGTTCTTTCCCTCTTTCTTCCTCGTTTTCCCCTCTCTCTTTCTTCCACGACTGCCCCTCGCGGGAGACAGCAAGAAAGTTGACGTTAAATCAAACAGCTGCTCTGGTTGCTGGCAACAGCAGTTTGGAGACCTACATAGAGCAGGGGAAAATTAATAAAATCCATATTTAGTTTTCGGGTTCTCTCAGCCCGTTTTGTTTAGGTTTGTTTTCCTCCCGGTGCCTCAGAAAGCCGGCGGAGCGGCCAAGGCGCCGGCGTGAGGCTCCTTTGGAAAATCATCTCTGGGTCGTGCTGTGCCCTCGTCCTGTGGTCAGTGTGAGAAGGGTTTTCTCCAAGTCTAGGGATTGTTTTCTGCCCTGTTAATCTTCAGGAGCTCATTTTTTATTTTTGGAGCAGATCTCTACCAGCATCCAGAGGCCGGTGACGGCACGGAGCGGTGCCAGCCAGGGACAGAAAAAAGCCAAGTTCCAGCCAGGGGCAGCAGATTTTGGGGCTCAGCAGAACCCTCCATGCATAGAGAAAGGTCAGGCCCTGGCTGGCAGGCAGAGTTTCCCATTTCCAAGGCAGAGGAGGGCAGGGAAGCTCTGTGCAGCTGCTCCAGCAGCCAGGGAGGTTGTGGGCAGCCCTGTCCCAGCCACACGGGACAGCGATGATGAACTCGGTATCAGCTCCTTTCCTGGCTGTCCCCAGCACTGAGGCACTGTGAATATCTCAGGGCATCTGCCTGAGATGAGATTCACTGCTGGGAGGGGAGGAGAAATGGGATTGGACAGGGATGCTCCGAGGTGTTTCTTTGTGCTGCTCCGTTCAGCTGATCTTGTGTTGCTGATAAAGAAGTAAAAGGGAAGAGCCAGGCACGGAGTATCCCATTCCATTCCCCCAACTTCTCTGTCACTCCCTATTTCGATCCTTTTTACAGAGCTGGTGTCAGGCCATGAGCAGCCCACAGGGACAGGACACAGCACTGCTTCACTGGGAGGGCTAATTGGGAGACTTGCTAATTCTTCATTTAATATTCTCTTAACAAAGTAGTTTATTAAATTAATATTCACCCTGAAGTCCTGAATGTATTATTTCCCGAGTTTTTCACCTCTTCTTTGGTTTGTGTCACCGCCTCTCCATTTCCCAGGGCTGTTTGGAAGGGTGTTGGTGCTTCTCCCCTTTAACTGGGTGCCCAAAGTATTTCAAACATGAGAACGATGTGTGTGTCAATTTGTAGGATGAATTTTTAGGCAGTTAATCAATGCAGGCTTAAATTCTTTGGGGATCTGCACACATTTTCACAAATTCCTGGCAGATGTTGCCATCCTAGGAGATGATGGATGATGTGACCTCAGGTCTCTTGGCCGACTGCTGTCAGCTTTTGTTTGTTGAAAATCTCTGTCTCCTGTTTATTCTTGATCTGCTTGGCTTTGGGATCGAGCCCTGTGCTTCTCTGGTGTGGAGTTTTTAATTCCAAGCATTTGGAATGCTGTGGGGATTCCTAGCAAGAGGCAGTCCCTAATTTAAGGGGAAGAATGGGGAAAAATGGGTCTGGGGTGGGATGTGACTGTCTCCAGGTCAGGGAGGAGGTGACCTGGTTCATGGTGAGGGCGGAGGGAACACAGTCCCCAGAGGAAAGGATGCTGCAGGGAGCAGGTGTTGGATTCATCCCTCTTCGCCTGCTGGAATTTGGATCTGGTGTTGGATGTGGTATGAGGGGAAGGCTGGTCACAGGCTGGCCGGGGTCAGGCTCACAGCTGGCCAGGGGCATGGGCACAGCTGGCCGGGAACGTGGTCACAGCTGGCCAGAGTCGTGGTCACAGCAGCTCTTCCCTGCACGGGGCTGGGGCTCCAATGTGAGACACCCCGCGACCACCAGAGCCATCCCATCCCGGGAAAAGGGCCCGCGGTGCTTTAAGGAAAGCCGCTGGGTCCTGCAGAGCCAGCATTAAAAACTATCATTAGGGGCCATTGTATTGAAATTAGAGATAATCTCGCGCACAATGCGGGGAGAGGACACTGGGTGGGACCGGGGAGAAAGCTGCAATTTCCCTGCCATTGTCACTCGGCGGGCCCTGATTGCCAGGAGCTGCTGTAAATCCCAGTGATTTACGGAGCCAGGCTGTAATTTGCGCCACGTGCAGGAGCTGAGTGTCACCAGAATCCCTGTCACCAGCGCCAGCGGGGCTGTGCCGGGCTGTCAGCTGGGCAGGGACAGGGACAGGGACAGGGCTGGCCTCATCCTGCTGCTCCAGGGTCCTGGTTGTGAGTTTCGGGTTGGGAACCAGCTCTGTGTGTGATGTGTGTCCTCCTGCCTGCCCTAGGACCGAGTCTGTGGCGGAGAAGATGCTGACGAACTGGTTTGCCTTCCTGCTCCACAAATTCCTCAAGGTAAGGAGAGATGGAGAGGGGACCCCGCTGCTGCTTGGCTGTCCCACCCTCCAGCCATCCCCGAGGTGGATCTGGGCGTGAAACTCTTCCATCAGACTCCAAAAGATGGAGTAGCAAGGAAGGAGAGGGGGAAATTTGCTTGGAGTTGCCTCCCTCAACCCTCACGTCTCCCGGAGTAATTCCCACGTGAAGGAGTTTCTGTTGCACCTCTTCAGTCCTTAAGGGAAATTCTCACCTACATCTTCATGCCTTGGCTTCGATAGTTGTTAACTTAATTTGTGGGTTTGGAAGCCCCACTGAGTTTGCTCCGTGGGAGTGAACAGTGAGATCGAGATCTCAAATTCCACTTTTTACATCCACATCGATTCAGAAGCAACACAGCCATGGAGCAGGGGAGCCCCTGGGTTTGGCTGTCCCCTCCAGGAGCTGCTGGGGGCCAGCCCTGGGTCAGCAGTTGTGCTGAGGATCGAGTCAGCGGGACTGGGATGTGCTGGGAGGAGTCGTGTGCGGGCTGGGAGCCCCAGAGGAGACTCCTGCGTCAGTCTGGTCACCTCTGTGTCCGTTCTGGTGTCCTTGTCCCGTGCAGGAATGTGCTGGAGAGCCCCTGTTCATGCTGTACTGTGCCATCAAGCAGCAGATGGAGAAGGGTCCCATCGATGCCATCACGGGGGAGGCCCGGTACTCCCTGAGCGAGGACAAACTCATCCGGCAGCAGATCGAGTACAAGACCCTGGTGAGTGACCCTGGGGGGCTGCCAGGGAGCCTCTGCTGCCCTTCAGCTGTGCTGGCCTTAGGGCAGTGACCGGGACACTGCCATGGGGTGTGAGCGTTGCCTGGGCAATGAGGGCCCGTGTCCCAGCCAGGGGTGTCCCTGATTCGAGGTTTGGAAAGGCAGGTTTGAGGGGAAGGTTTTATCTCCCTGTGCACTGGGCATTGCCCTCCCTGTGTGGGATGAAAATGGACATCCAAGAGTCCTCTCTCAGCGATAATTAAATAAATAGATGTTACAGGCAATAGCAATGATGCAGTTAGGGCTGCAGTGGGGTTTTTTATGGGAAAAGGTTGTTGTGACGCGTGGTTACGCTTCTCCTTTAGAGCATGGTGTGGTTCTTCTCTTGCAGATCCTAAACTGTGTGAACCCAGATAATGAGAACAGCCCAGAGATCCCCGTGAAGGTGCTGAACTGTGACACCATCACCCAGGTCAAGGAGAAGATCCTGGATGCCGTGTACAAAAACGTCCCGTATTCCCAAAGACCGAGAGCTGTTGACATGGATTTGGGTAGGAGCTTCCCTGCCTGACGGCAGGGGGTCGATCAGAGGGGCTGGTGGGTGATTCCTGGTGGGATTTGCAGAGCTTGGCCCCCTCTGAGCGTGGCTTGTGCCTGGTTTTCCCTCCCCCAGAGTGGCGGCAGGGCCGGATCGCCCGGGTGGTGCTGCAGGATGAAGACATCACCACCAAGATCGAGGGGGACTGGAAGCGCCTGAACACCCTGGTGCACTACCAGGTGAGAGAGCAGCCCCCGCTGACAGCTCCCAGAAAGCTGCCAGCAGGAAGGGAAGGGAAGCAGGAAGTCAATTCCCAAGTGTCTCGCCTACCCAGACAGGCAGGGGGGTCACGTTGGTGTGATAAAGCAGAAGGGTTCAATGTGCTTCAGCATTAGGTGGGAAAGCAGCCTTGACATGGAGCTCAGAGGAAGCAGCAGAGTTGAAAATTGGCTAAATTGAACCTGCCAGCCGCGGGAGAGAGGCAGAGGGAGCAGTGGAGGGGCTGAGCTGGCACTGCTGGGGATGAGGGGCCTGGGGAGGGGTGGCATGGAGGGCTCAGGTCTTTGGGGCTCTGAGAGAGCAGGAGTGCAGCAGGGGGGTCAGAAAGGCATAGACAGTGAAGCCAGGCAGTGAGGATGCTCACATGGGGTGGGTGAAGCGGCCTAAGAAATTATTGCCATCTTTAGCTTCTGGATAGGGCAGCATCTGCTGGGAAGGGCTCCTTGCAGTGTGAAAGATGGGAAGAGAGGTAAAGAGGGGGCTGAGGAAGGTTTGGTTACAGAGAATCGAAGCAAAAGATGGGAAGAGAGGAAAAGGGGGGGGCTGAGGAAGGTTTAGTTACAGGGAATCCAAGGCTCTCAATCCAAGCCTGTCTGCAGCAGAGGATAACTGCATTAATTGGGACCCGTAACCTACTCCTGTCCATCACTGCCTCCCCAGAAGTGTTTAGTATTTAATCTGGCGTCTTTCCCTGTTTATCCAGCATCTCCAGTCCATCAGGCTGCCTCACGCTGGGGGAGTTGAATGGGAGCCAGTATTGACAGGAGCCCTGCAATCAGGGAGCGAGGCAGGAGAGTGGCATCGATATGCGCAGCGCATGTTAAACGGCACCTCCGGGGTCAGCCTTCCCGAGCAGCCCCCAGGATTTAAACACAGATCGCCGTAAAATGTCACAGGAGTTGCGCAGATTTAATTCCATTGTTCCTAAAACCTGTTTTACCTGACGGTTGCAGGGGATTAACCAACACGCAGGGAAGCGGCGAGACTTTATTATGCCTTGATCTTTAAAAGTCGTCGTGAGGAAGTCACCGGTGAGGGCTGGGCTGGTGTGATGTGTGCTGGCTGCTGGGGGAGGGAGCACTTTCATTTCAGTGCCTGTGGGAAGAGCAGAGCCAAGAGCCTGCCCCGAACATAAACAAAATCCTTGCAGCACTCGAGGTGCTGCAGCTCTCGCTGCCATTTGAATGTCAGGTTTGCTGGGGAAAGAAAGGAGAAGTTGGGCTGCCAAACATCCAGCCAGGTGCTCACACGTGTCCTGCTCTGGCCCCAGCTCTGCACAGCCCAGCTGAGCTGTCTCAGGCGTTAAGAAGAAGCCAAATTCTTTTCACTGCAGCAGAAATCTCGTCAAGGCCAGGCTTTTGCCAAAAACTGACAGCAATATACATATATATATATATAATTTTTTTTGTTATTCCTACCAGTTGGGAGTTTTTTTCTGTTGGAGTGATAAGTGTTGTTATTGGGTATCAAAAATACAGATGCTCCAGGACTACACAGTAAAACAAATACACGGGCAAAGGCCCAGCTTAAAGAGGGTATAAAATCATTGGAGTTCCAAGTGCTCTGTCTCACCATTTAACAGGAATGTTGCACCTGAACCAGGTGTGGATCAAGCCATTCAAAGAAATGGACATTTCCAGAGGAGCAGTGAAGGTGATTTCTGAGTTTCTAGGAAAAAATGGAAGCTGCTTTGTAAAGCTCTGCCCATCTTTTATTCAGAGCTGTCTTATCTTTATTCTGATCCAAAGGCAGAGACATCCCTGGTTTGCAGATGGTGATGGGAGGTGCACAGCCCAGGTTTCCATCCCGGAAATCCAGGTGTGTCTACAGGAGCGGCGATGTCACCTGGGAGGCTGCAGGAGGGGCCAGAACCCACCTGGTCCTCCCTGCCCTGCTCCTGATTCCCGGGATCCATTCCCCACACAGCCCCATTCCCGCACCTCCAGGGCTCCCAACCACCCTCCTCCTCCTCACTGTGCCCTGGGGGCTCCATAGAGGATGGTTATTTAATTCCAAGAGTTTCCCAGCTCCACACCTGGATGCTGCATTTTCACACTGCTGCATTTGTTTTCTACATTAGAATCGCAAAAATACAATAACTGATCAAATGCATTTTTCATGGGAAGCCTTCACACACAAAACCCAAATTATTAAAGAGAAATATTCATCTTTCTATTATTTTTCAACCACTTTATAAAATTATAGGGAGAACCATGCACCTCCTGCTTATTTCTTCATTTATAAAAATAGATGGATAGCTTAAATAAGTGTAATTCTTTGTTAAATTCTCTGGAGCTTTTCTACATGGCAAGGAATTGTATTACATTTGTGTCATATCCTTTTGGTTTCATGGCCATTAAACTCCGTGGGAGAGCCTTACCCCGTGTGGTTTTACTCAAGAGAAATGAAACACTGGATTTAATATCCAATGATTTAC
Source organism: Ptilonorhynchus violaceus (assembly GCA_013397565.1). NCBI lineage: Eukaryota > Metazoa > Chordata > Aves > Passeriformes > Ptilonorhynchidae > Ptilonorhynchus > Ptilonorhynchus violaceus. The sequence continues at coordinate 109,396 of VZRJ01012707.1, read as the reverse complement.
AGTGGCTCACGCAGGGTTAACTCAGAGGCAGCAGAGCATGAATACCTGTCAGCCCCTGCCAGTCTGGGGAGGCCAGGAGGCCAGGAAAGTGTTTTAAATGAAAAGTGAGAAGGAGAAAGGGAAGATTTGGGTGGAAAATGAGACTCGGGAGCCGAGCGTGGTGCGGGCGCGGAGCTGGAGCCCCGCACAAACAGCACCATCGCCCGGGCTCCCGTCTCCCCCGCCCCAGGTTGCATTTTGCTTGTCTTTAAGGTGTTCTGTGCAGCGTGTGTGCAGCTTGTAGAGTAATCAGAATATTTATAAAGTTGTAAAGCAGCCAGGCAGCTCCGAGGGGTCCCTGGGGTGCTGTGGGCGCGCGGCGGCGGCGCGAGGGGAAGCGAGCGCGTGCTCCATCTGATGCTCATTTGCACGCTCCTGGGCTTGAGCTGACAGCAGCCATTCCGCCCCAAATTTAGAGAGTGAGAGCGCTCTTATGTGTGTGTGTGTGTGTGTGGAATTTTTAGTGCCTCTCTCCCAGTTAACCGCAGCCCCGGTGGAAATGGAGCCGCTGCCTCCGCGGGAGCACCCCGGGCTCGGGTTTCTCCCGGGTGAAATGGAGCTGAAGTGGCAGCTAATAACAGCCTGAGAAAATAATATCAGCACTGATCACTTCTTCCCTAGACTAAATAAATTGGATGAAGTGAGGCAGGAGCAGCAAAGAAAATTATGGAGGTGTTTGGAGTGTTTTGCTTGAAAATATCTCACGTTTGTGCTGTGAAACACAGGTGACTATTACTTCCACTATCACCAGCAATAATAATAACTTGGATTTCCATGAAACCTTTCATCTGGATGGAGCCCAGAGCCCTGAAGGTAGCACAGGTCGCTGTGTGCAGCTCACCTTGAGGCTGCAGATGTTGTACAAACACCTGGAGATGCGGGGGGAGCAAAAACCATCCGTTCATAGGGGCAGTGCTGAGTCTATCACAAGACTCCTGGTAAATAATGCAGGATTTAGCCCCAAAAAGCAATTCCTCCAGCAGGAAGAGGCATTTCTTTTGTGCTGAGCCTCTAAAAGTTGTCTGCTGGGCCCTGGCAAGATGTGGTGGCTCTGTTCTCTGCTCCCTCGCTGTGCTGCACCACAGGTCACAAGTTCAAAATTAAAAGCCACTCAGGCCCATTCCCTGGAAACCTGCAGATTCTTAATTAAGGGGAATAAGTTAGAAAACTTCCAGTGACTACCAGATTTATAGGGAGGATAAAATTAAACATGGCTACTAAAATCTGCTGTAACAAAACCTTGTTAGCGCTAATGTTCATTTATAGTTTGACTTCCCAGTGTTTAATTCCTTCTCTGGAGCAGTAAAGGGATAACAATTAAATACCCTGAAAAATGGCTTTATGACTTGCTCCGCTGTAAATCAAACTTTTAAAGTTCGTAAAAATTGCTAAAATAAAAAATGGTTTAATAGGAATGTTTTATGGCCCATAACGTTATTACAGCCCTTTTATTCCCTCTGCATTGTTACTTTAATTGGATCACAACAATTCTTGAGATTCTCATTTTTATTGGGGAAAGCATAATCTTAAATCAGAACGACCAAAAGCATCTTCCACACGTCTTTTGATTTATCCCTCCCTTCCTTCAGCCTCTTGCTGTAGAGCCAACCCAGCACAGGGCTCAGCCAGGCCAGGAGCATGTCCTGGGCTCCTCTTCCCAGGATTTGCTGGATCAGCAGCTGGACATCACAATGTGGGCAGTGAATCCCACTGACCTTCTCCTCCTTCGCCTCCCCAGGTGTCAGACCGCTCCGTTGTGGCTCTGGTTCCCAAGCAAACCTCCTCCTACAACATTCCTGCCTCTGCCAGCATATCCCGGACATCCATCAGCAGATATGGTAAGAAATGGGATGGGAAGTGGTGGCTCGTGGACAGACACTGGGCACTGCCAGGGTTTAGGTGGGGAAAAAGCAGCAGATTCCATCAGAGAACCCCCCAAAATGAACATAGATCCGATCCAAACAGAAAAACCTCCTTGGCTGCTTTGGTTTGCAAAGGCTTTTCCAGCCATGAGAACAGCAAAAGGACCAGAGAAGGTGAGAGAAGGGAAAAGGAAGTGCCAAGCAAAAGGGCAGCCTCTGGGAATGTGGGTCCTGGCAAAGTCCAGGGAAAGAAAGGGCTCAGAGGGGATGGGTGATGCAGGAAAGGATCTTCGTGTGCCAGAAAAACCTGATTCCTTCACCTCTTTCCTCTGTAAGTGCAGGATCCTGAGCTCTGAGCTAATGGGTCACAAATGGGGAAGGGCAATCTTAGCACAGAGTACAGGGATGTGCTCACCTGGGAATTCGGGATTTGCATAATAGCAGGGCTCAGCACATTCCGCAGGGTCCCTGAAGATGCTGCAGCCGGAGCAAATGAGCCTGCGAGGTGCCAGGTGTGCCTTTAGAGCACTAAATCCACAATAATTGTAATAATAGACTTCCATAAAAGGCAGCAGTGGCAAAGTCTCTCGTGTGCTGATCTTTCATTATCGTTCATTTTACAGAGTGTTTTACCAGCAAAAAGTCTCCTGACAAACCCATCTCCTCCTCTTGTTTATAGCTCCCACAATAATGTTGGTTTTTTCTCGAGTGAGGGTTCTGAGGAGCCAAAAACAGGGGAGTCTTGAGGTAAAAAACAGGAGAAAAGGCATTTCTTCCCTGCCAGGTGTAGCCCCATGACTGTCCAACACATCCCGTGCTTCAGGTGGTGGAAAAACCAAGGCTGGGTCACACAACCTGAGCCCTCAGTGCTCATTGATCTCTGTCAGCTCGAAAAGCTTTTGCGAAGCACCAATGTGAGCGATCATTGCTCATGTTAAGATTAATATTTCTAATTGTGCCGACGGAATTTAAATTAGATACTTATTTACTTCCCCTGTTATAGATCAGTTCAGAGATATGTTTAAAAATAGAATTACTGGATGCTTCCTGAGCTGTCCCACTGTCTGTCTCCTTAATTATATCAGTTGGAGCACTCATTTATCTAAGCCTTAATCAGGGATGAAAATCCAGCTACTTTGGTAATGACTTGAGTATTTCCCTCAGCTGATTTACGATCGATCCCCGCGCTCTTGACGAGGAGGGTGAGCGGTGAATTGGAGGCTAAACTTGAGAAAATGCACGAAATTCCCAGAGAACAAAGAAACGTAGCGAGAGGAAAAATCCAACAAGGCACAGTTGGGCTCCTCAGCCTCACGTCTCATCCTGGAGACGCTGGGGATGGGATCCAGGGAGGGACATTCTTTGGGAAGTTAAATGTATAAATAAATACGTGTCACATCCCTCCATGGTTTCTGAGCAATTAAGGGAAAGTTGTCTGCTGCCCTTTGAGCTCCCCGATGTTCAGCTCGAGTCCTCCTGGCTCTCCTGAAAGCCTCAAGGACAAGCTCAGCGGTTTGTCCTGCCCTTTGTGCTGCTTGTGCTGGGCAGCTTCTCATTATTTCCAGAATCCTGGTACCGGGGCTCTGCTGCTGCAGGAGTTGGTGCCCGGGGTTAATGTCTGGGAGCTGTAACTCATGGAGGGTTTTTGTGTGGATCTGTACGAGGAGTTCACGTCAGGAAAGGATGTGAATGGAGCAGGGAAGTCCGCAGAGAGTGTGAAAACAAAACAGCTCAGTTCTGAGGGATTTTGTTCGGTGGAGACCAACACGGACCTTTGGCGAAGGCCAAATTTTGGTGGTGCCTGCGTGGTTTTACATTTCATTGCCCCATAAAAAACCCAGTGCACGTGGCTGGGGCATTATCAAGCGTGCTGAGGGCACTGAGGGAAACGCAAAAGGGTTTTGCCCTGAGGGTGACCAACCTCTCTCCCGTGGCTCAGACTCCACGTTCCGCTACACCGGGAGCCCCGACAGCCTCCGCTCCCGCACCCCCATGATCACCCCCGACCTGGAGAGCGGCGTCAAGGTCTGGCACCTGGTCAAGAACCACGACCACGGAGACCAGAAGGAGGGAGACCGGGGCAGCAAGATGGTGTCCGAGATCTACCTGACCAGGCTGTTGGCCACAAAGGTAACTGGGCTGAACCCACGCGGGGAGATTCATCGAGGGGTCCTGTGCAGCCCCTCGTGAGGCTCAGCTCCCAGGCTGGCTGTCCCTGTGGGTTTTCCTGGGATTGGGGAGGTCCTGGAGCAGCAACAGAACCACAGCCCAGATTTCCTCACACTCCAGCGATTGCTGGAATTCTCCATTTTTCTGCACAGCATTAAAACACGAAGAGCTGGCGCGTGCAGCAGTGCGTGTAAATATTTACCCATTTCCTTGACCAGACAGAGTTTTCCTGCCTTCCCCCACATGATCATCAGTGTGGATAACACAGCTGTGCTTTGGAAAGCAAAACAAAATTGTTTCAGGTTAGAAATAGCGAGAAAATCAGTGAGTAGCTGCAGGCTGGAGCTTTCCCCGGGGATCCTGCAGCAAACGTTCGGAAAGACCCCGACCTTATCCCGCTGCGGCTCTTTGCGGGGCTGGTGACATCTGGCGTCCCCTCCTGCCACCGCTGCCCAGCCAGGCGTGTGCCCGTGGCCCCCCCTCACGCCCTGGGTTGCTGCTCCCCCCAGGGCACGCTGCAGAAGTTCGTGGATGACCTGTTTGAGACGCTGTTCAGCACCGTGCACCGCGGCAGCGCCCTGCCCCTCGCCATCAAGTACATGTTCGACTTCCTGGACGAGCAGGCGGACAAGCACGGCATCCACGACACCGACGTCAGGCACACCTGGAAGAGCAACTGGTAACGGGGCGTGGGGGAGGTAGATCTGAGCGTGCAGGGAAAAAACAGAGGTGGGGAATGGCTTTGGGAAGGCTGGGAACAGCCAAGCCCCGGAGCGTGAGATGGACACGAAGCTGTGCTGCCCCGTGGATGTGGCTGCAGGGGTTGATCCTGGTTTGTGCTGCCAGTGTGGTGTTCATAGAATCATAAAATCATAAAATATCCTGCTCTGGAAGGGAAGGGTGATAGCCTGGCTATCTCCGAGTCCTCTGCCCAGGTGGGGGCTGGACACCGGCCCAATTTACACATCTGCACTTTGGAAAGAGCAGGAAGCTCCAATGCCTGCCCCACGCTGCCTGCACGACCCTGCTGTGCCACAAATGCCAGCACTGGCTGGGAGGGGAGAGCTCAGGCAGTGGCTGCACCTTTCCCATCACTTCAGGGAGCACTTGGAGCATCTGGACATCAGCAGGAGGCGGCACAGGGAGAAGGAGCCAGCTCTGCGTGCCATAGGCATGGGCTGCAGCCAGGTTCAGCCTTCTCCAAACAGTAGGAGCTCTCAAATCTCTGCCTCTGCTGTTATTTTGGGATTAAAACCTTCATAGGTCAGAAATTTACCTCTGCAAGAAAGGCAAAAAAGCACAACAAATGGTTGCTCCCTAAAGACTTTGTATTTTCCCCAGAGTCTCTCGTGGTTTAAAAGGTCTCTAATCATCATGGCTGCAAAAGCTGGTTCCCTGCTAAGGCTGTGGGAAGCTCAAAACAATTCATTGAAAGCTTTAGAAGAACAAATTATTGGTATAAAAACTGTAGAATCACAAGAAATTATGAGGAAAAAAAAAATCAGTGACCATCAGGGGTTGGTCTGCCCGAGCCCTCAGACCCCACGCGGCCTGGACCTTCCTTCTCCCTGGCACACGGGGGATTGTAGCATTCCCAGAAAGGGAATTTTGGTGGGGACACGGGAGAAGGCTGATGCCACTGGAGCAGCTCAAAGCAAATGGAGGTTGGGAGGAGAGAGCTGGGGTTGCTGGGCTGGGGCTGAGCTGCTCTCCCGCAGCACTGCAAGAGTTAAGGCTGCAGCCTTCAGCAAGCTGGAGAGACAGAGAGAGCTGCGACTTGAAAGGTAATAGAAAGCAGCAGCTGCTTTTTTGATCCTGCTATACAGCCGAAGAAAAAAAGGAATAATAATTCCCCTTTGATTGCAAAGGCCCCGGGATTTGGGGACAAAGCCTGTGATTCCTGCTGCCGGCTCGCGGGCGACAGAGCGGGAGCGGCTGGGCAGCAGCTGATTGGCACCGGGGCTGCCCCCGCCTCACCCTCACCACAGCCACAGCTCTGACCACCTCCTCTTCATGGGCTGCTCCTGGACATGCCCCCCCAGTGCCCCCCAACACTGCCCAGCTCTGCCCTCCTGCCCCTCAGCTCCTCCACGGCCCTGTGTGGGGTCAGAGCCTGGAGCGGCTCCGGGCATGGCAGGATCCACACCAGCAATGTGGGCAGCACTGGGCTAACTGGTGCTTGCTGGACTTGGCCCAGCTCCTGTTTAAATTCTTCTCTTACTCTTCCCACGCCCTGTGTTCTGCCTGGGAGCGCCATCCACAGCGAGTGCCCTTTCCTCGCCTTTGTCTTCACGTTTCATTTTGCTTCTTGCTTTGCCTCCAGCCTCCCCCTCCGCTTCTGGGTGAACGTAATCAAAAACCCGCAGTTTGTGTTCGACATCCACAAGGGCAGCATCACGGACGCCTGCCTCTCCGTGGTGGCCCAGACCTTCATGGATTCCTGCTCCACCTCGGAGCACCGCCTGGGCAAGGACTCCCCCTCCAACAAGCTGCTGTACGCCAAGGACATCCCCAGCTACAAGAGCTGGGTGGAGAGGTGAGGGCGGCGCGTAGAAGTGTGGGTGCAGGGTGCTCCGGTCCTGCCTGACATCCTGTGGATCTCAGAACAGAATATCCTGAGCTGGAAGGGAAGCACAAGGGCCACCAGTGATGCTGCAGAGTGGTTCTCAGCCCCATCGAGCATCGCTGCTCTTGTTCCCAGCTTGTTACAGCCCAGGAGCCTGTTTTGCTACGTGTAAACACAAAGCAAAAGGATGTTCCTTTCCCTGCAGAGCTTAGCTTAAAGCCCAAGGGGAAGTGGGACATTGTGAGCATTCATGTTTCTCATTTTTCCCGTGACCCCTCGTTGCTGCAGGTATTACGCGGACATCGCCAAGCTCCCGGCCATCAGCGACCAGGACATGAACGCCTACCTCGCCGAGCAGTCGCGCCTGCACGCCGTGGAGTTCAACATGCTGAGCGCGCTCAACGAGATCTACTCCTACGTCAGCAAGTACAGCGAGGAGGTGGGTGTGGGCAGGGGTGTCCCCTGGAGCCCTGGTGTCCCCTGGGGACATGGTGTCCCCTGGACGATGGTGTCCCCTGGGTGATGGTGTCCCCTGGGTGATGGTGTCCCCTGGTCAGTGGTGTCCCCTGGGGCGATATGGCCCCATAGGACACCACGTGGGAGAGAAGATGCAGTGCTAGGTTCCGTAGGGAGCCCTCTGCTGCCTCCCAGAGCTCCTTTCCCCTCTGTTCCCTGGATGCAGCACGGCCGTAGCTGGCGCCGCTGCTGCCCCGCTGTTCTCTTCACGCACAGAGAGGTTTGGGTTTGGCTGCACTCGTAGCAACCCTCCCAGGAGGACTGAGAGCTAAAATATTGTGGGAGCACCTGGATTCCTCAGCCTTGGCACGAACCCAGCCCAGCCCACTCCTTAACGCAGTGGAAAATATTCCTGACCCAGTGAAGCTCCCCAGAAACCTCCATGTCCTTTGGGAACAGCGTGGTCTGAATCCCGTGCTGCAAAAACTCCCTGGCAGCGTGAGCGCCTTTAATGAACGCATCACTTGAAACCAAGTTCTCGCCATCTGTTCCCCCCCTTCATTTCCCTGCAAGAAGAACCTATTTTGTAATTATGTCCGTGAAACGGAAGGGTTTTGTCATTGAACTGCGTGTAGCCATTTGTGGTACAACGCCATGACTCTTTTCTCATTAGGGATTAAAAATCTCATCACTTCTGTGCTAAACAAGACGAGAAATGTGGAGTCCAAGGCAGCAGGGTGGGAATGGTTTTGTTGGGTGGGTATCGAGGGGTCCAGCAAACCAACGCCAGCCAAGCGCTCGTGGCGCTGCTTTGCCATTTATTGAATTTTCACACCTCCCCATTTGGAGCTGCTCACATCTCGCTGGCCACCCACCTCTCCCACCCCCTCTCTCACACTGATTTCTCTCTCTGTTTCCTTTTTTTCCCCTTTTTCTGTTGCCTCCCCAGCTCATCGGGGCTCTGGAGCAGGACGAGCAGGCTCGAAGGCAGCGCTTGGCTTACAAAGTAGAGCAACTCATCGGGGCCATGTCCTTCGAGAGCTGAAGAAAGGTCACGGGCAGCAAAGGGCAGAGGATCGCACGGACTCGCGGGAATTTAGAGGGAGAACAAGCAAGGAAGGCACTGGACACACACCCCAAGGCTCTCCTGGAGGGAGCAGAGCCTGGCCCAAGGACTGACTGCGTTCAAAAATCATACAGGATCCAGTTTGGAAAGGCAGGAAGAGAAGATGAAACATCTCAGTGAGAGGCCAAGCAAGGTGGATCATTTTTTCGAGCGTACACGGAAAGAAGGAACCTGGAAAAGTCTGGATGTCTCCACGACTGCTGCTTTGCATGAAAATTGTTTAATGTATATTAGAAAATTAAACTTTATTTAAAGGGTTGGTTTTTTTAAAAAAAAAAAAGGAAGAAAAAGGAAAAAAAAAATAGAGCAAAAACCACAGAGGCCATAGAGATAATCCTGGCAAGGAGGATCAGCTCTAAATCCTGTCCCCGAGAGCCTTCCAAGGACACAGCTCAGGCATTCTGCAAATGGACTCTCACGCCAATTGGAACGTCTGGAAAGCCAACATTGTCTTCTTTTTGGGATCTTATAACAGATACGAGCACAAGTTTGCACCACACCTTTTTACACCAGTGAAATAGCAGTTTAGCCCGAGAGTAGTCCAGTGGCTGAGTAACTCACAGGCACCAGAAGGAACTTTACCCAAATTGCAAACCCATCAGATCATCTGACCTGTCCTGAAATCCAGCTTTATCCATGTATTTATATAGTGTCAATATATCTATTTTTTTTAAATCCCATTTACTGTCGAGTGAGGAAAGATCTGAATTTCATTGCTTTTCCCTTTTCCACCCGCATTCCACCTCTCTGGCTGCTGGTGATCCGGCAGTGATGGGCTCAGTGTCCAGCATGGCCACAGTGATCCGGCAGTGTCCAGCAGTGTCCAGCATGGCCACAGTGATCCGGCAGTGTCCAGCAGTGTCCAGCATGGCCACGGCGATCCAGTAATGATCCAGCAGTGTCCGGTGTGGCCACGGTGATCCGGCAATGATCCAGCAGTGTCCAGCATGGCCACGGTGATCCAGCAGTATCCATCAGAGTCTGGCATGGCCGTGGTGATCCAGCAGTGATCCGGCAGTGATCCAGCAGTGATCCAGCAGTGATCTGGCAGTGATCTGGCAGTGATCCAGCAGTGATCCATTCAGTGTCCATTGCTGGTTCCTGCAGGTCCCACCAGGGCTGGGCTGAGGCCTCCAGGGTTAGTTCGGGGGGTTCCAGCAGCCGCCTCCGATTTCTCGCAGCAGGACCCCCCAAACCCCGACGTTTACGGTGCCAATCCTTGAACAGCCTGGATGCTGAGGGAGGGAATATTTGTTGCTTTTCTGCTGGACGTTCCGAGTCCGTCGGCACAGGCTCCTTTGGGGTCTCTCTGCCAGCATTCACCGCCTCACCCAGGGCCAGGACTTGCATTCCCACTGGGAAAGGGAGAGAAATCTCAGCTCCAGGCACGGGCAAGCCTGAACCAGCACCCCCAGCTCTGCTGTCGTGTCTCTGTGTCGGCGTCTCGTTGTTCTCCCCAGTTCCTTGCTGGCCCCCACGGCACACGTCCTGGTGGCCGGTGACAGGCCAATGTTTGTGAGTGTTATTTCTTTCAAAGACACCAAAGCTTATGTGTGTCCCTTTGTAGAGTGCCAGGAGGGGAAGGAATGCTGTAAATATTTCTCTCTGTAGTAAATATTGATATGTGTGCAGGCTGCAGTGGGGAGGGCAGGGAGGTGAGGTCTGATGGAAATACAAGTGTTGGCTGCACGAGCTTGGCCACGGCAGCAAAATAATTCCTGGTGTCTGCCTGGGCAGTGCCACGCCAGGCTGGGACCTTGGTTTGCAGCCAGTGTGTGTTGAAGGAAAATCCATTTTCATATCCATCCCCCTCCTCCTCTGCCATTCCTGCCTGGAGGAGCCCAGGAGGACTCCCAGAGAGCTGCTGGCTTTTAGACTCCTGCAGTCCAGCACCAGGGGAGGGGAGAAGCATGTAGAGAAATACTCAGGAAACTTGGTTTAATTACCATTCAGTGAAAGCCATGCCAAGTCCACTTTCTTTTGGTAATCCACTTCTGTGAGTTTCTCTGAAAAGCAGAAAATACTGATGATAATAATCAACCTTGTGCAATAAGTTCTTGACATTTACAACAGCCTGAGCACTGGATTTACTGAGAGGGGGAGAGTGGCAGAAACAGAGACTGAGAGGCAGAGCAGGGTTTGTGCTGCCCATTATCAGAGTTCCCTCCCCAGGGATCCTGCTCCTGCACAGTGAATCTCATTTCAAAGGCAGAAAATGTGCAAATGTCTGGGTTGTCCTATTAAAAATCAGGCATTGCAGAGCCCAGCTCCAGGAATGTCCTTGGAACAGTCCCCAGCCTGGCCTGCTCTTTGCTGCAGGTACCACAGGAGATTGCAGAGGGCCAGGCTTTGAAATCCTGGAGGTTTTTGCTGGTTCTGTTCCTGCTGTTCCCAGTGATCCATCACACAGCTTAGGTGAGGGATTTCCAGATCCATTCCAGCTGTGATTGTTGGTTTGGGTTCACCAAAATCTCATGGTACTCCGAAACCCAAAGACAGCACTCCAAAAAGTTCCTGAACAGTTTCCAAACACTTGTGAATATCAGTGTGGAGAGTTATCTTTGCAAATATAAGCACAGCCCAAAGCAAAGGCCTGACTGTGCATCACCTGGGCCTGGGGACTGTCCCTGCCCAACAGCCCTCGTGCTGCTCTTCTCTGCTTCCCTTTGAGAGGCTTTTGTGTAGCCCTTTTAATCCTGCTTTCCTCCTCCTGCTCTCCACCCTCTGGCCAGGAGCACCTCACAAGCCAAGGTTTGGTCATTCCCCACTCCCCTGTATTTTCTCAGCAGAAGTGGAGGTCCCCAGCCGTCCCCTGGATCCTCTGGGAGAGCATTAAGGAGAGAAGGGGACAACAGAGTTGATCTTCTGTGCTGTGGGAAGATTTGAGAAAGGGGAGAGCAGCAGGAGCACTTTGCAAACCAATAAGCTCTTACACTTTTGACTGAATTCCGAAGGAAGCAGCACAAACACCTCTTCCACCACCTGGAAAAGCTTTAGGAGGATGGCAGAGGGAACAGCACAGTCCTGGCTGGAAGGGTGGCCTAGAGATATATTGCCAAGGATCTACTCCTGGAGGTTGACATTAATTATGGATCTTCACAGGCAATTATATGGGGTGATGCAACATATCCCCCTGGGGCAAAGCACTTGTAATCCACTGCCCTGTTTGCATCCGGCATTTCCATTCCTCCTTTGGGAAGAGGAAGCTTCAGATCTCAAAATGGCATTTTCTTTGCACTCGCAGCAAGCTGGACTCGAGGTTTGGTCAGGAGGGGGCACTTGCCTTAGATGAAACGATCCCACATCCCTCTCACTGCCCCCTCCCTCCTGCAAGGCCGGGCGGTGTTTGGAGTCTCCAGCTCTCTCCGTTTCAGGTATTTCGACATCAAAGGGGGAGACGTCACTTTCCGGGATCTCTCTGCCTGGTGTCACCGCTTGAATAATTCCGTTTAATCTTCTGCTCATGAGCTATCAAAGCGCCCACTCCGAGGGGGAGCGAGGTGCTAATCAAACACTTCTCCACCCCGAAAGCCTTTATTAGAACCCCACACGCCGCGGTGGAGCTCGCAGGCGACGCTGTCTCCGCCTGGGCCCCGCCGTGGAGCGGCAGCCACCGCAGCTCGGAGCGTGTGGACAGCAAGTGCTCCACGCTTTGCCATAAAGGACGGATTTAAAGGGAAGCAGGAGAGATGAGCACGGCCAAAGCGCTGGAAACCCTGTGAATCCAGCATGGATAACCCCGGAAACCCTGGATATCCAGCCTGCAGCTGGTGAGGACCCACCGTGGGGACCGGCGCTGAGGAACAAAGCTGCTGCCACGGCCTCGCTGTTGTGGGCAGCATCCCAGCAGCATTCCCGGTGTGGGATTTCAGGTGTATCCCTGGAGGATGGCCGTGGGCTGGGTGCTGTGACGTGCTGGGGATGGCGAGCACGGCCGCTCCACGCGGTGCCAGCAGAGACCTTCATCACAGCAGTGCCTTCCACACTCTGTCTTAAAATCCTGGTGGCCCATCCCCACCTAAGTGTTCTCTCCTGCCTTCCACTGGACTCCACAAACATGTCACAGTGTAGGAAACAATTTGGGTGGGCACGTGGTTGGGGCAAAAGCAAGAGGGCTCGAGGCTCTGGGGTCGCATCCTGCGCGCTGCTGGCTCCGAGCACCTTGTGGGCATCGTTTAAATCTCCCTCAGTGGAAAGAGTCAGAGCACTCCCCTCCTCCAGTGGGCACAGCCTCCAAACAAGGTCTCATTCCCAGAAGTCCCAAAGAGCCAGCAGGGATGAGGAAGGCCGACCTGGCCAGGCTGGCAAAGGGCAGAGCAGCTCCCGGCACGGTCCCTGTGCCGCCCCTGTGCCTCGGGCCCGTTCCCTGGCAGCAGCCCAGCCACGTTGCCCTGTCACTGCCTGCTCTCCATCCAGTTCCCTGCGCTGTCAGAGATCACCTGTCACAGGGACTCAGCTCCCCAAACTAAACGAAGCTAAAACAGACTGACTCGAATGAGCTGGGCCATCAGGGAGAGCTCACGTGTGGCTGTGCCCGGGAGACAAGAAAAAATGTTCGGAGGAGGGTAAATAACTGACATCAGAGATGCATTAAAATGCCACAGAGCTTCAGCCATCCTGTCTCAGAACCACATTTGTACCATGAATTGCGAGCCAATAGTGCAGGGAGCTGTGACATTGCCCAGAGCTGTGTGTGAGGAACAGCTCGGAGCACAGTCCCGTCCTCTGTGGGTACCTGTGCTGAAAACACCCAGCCTGGACCCAAACCTGAGACCAGTGGGTCAGAGGCTGAGGGCAAAGCACTGGTGACAGCTCTGAGGCCACTGCATGGACAGGATGGTTTGGTTTTATTAATGAGACATTCAGTGGGGAAATAATGGGAGTGAGAGGTGCCCGTGTGCGCTGCAGAGGCGCCGTCGGGATCTGCTGAGCTGAGCACCCTGAATGTGCCATTTCAGCACAGCTTGGTCGGTTTAGTTTTGCACGGGAAGAGGATGGGAGCCTTTGGACCAATTCTGGCCTCCTGGAAGGCTTTGTGCAAAGCCCCTTGCCCCTGAAAACCCCCAGGTTCAGGTGGTGCTCCCGTTCTGGGCACGACACGGAGCAGCGGCCGGAGCCCCAGCTGCGGGTGGTACCCGCTGCCTTCCTGGCTCCTGGAAGAAAACTGGGGGTCTGTGGTGCATCCCTGCACCCCGGGGTGCTCTGCTGGGTGCTGGGGTGGGAGATGGGCAGGTGGAAGGGTGGGGCACTGTGGGATGGCAGAGCCCGACTGCTCCTTGCTGGAAAAGCCCCTCCAGTCCCAGCCGGGGGTCTGTGCCCACATTGCGGTGGCACCCGGAGGTGTTGTGGCCGTGCCATGAGCATGGCAGTGTCTGTGTGCTTGTTCTTTCAGATCCCCCTTTGTCCCCCATTCCTCTCCTTCCTTTGTAAAAGTGGAATAGAATCCTGAAAAAAAAGACCTTTCTGCAGCGCTGAGCAACGCGCTCCAACCGCCTGCAGGGTCCACCCGATTGCACGGACAATATCCCAAATATCCCAAACTCCCCGGGCCCTCCCGAGGCTGCCAAATCAACCACGAGATCTCCTGTATGGCCTTTCCTTTGGGATTTTTAATACCTCTCTTTCGAATAAGCTTGGAAGTTTATGCAACAGCTTCTCCATGCCACGTTCCCATCCCACGGGCCGGGCAGCAGGAAGGCGCAGGAGGAGCCGCCGGGAGGGAAACGAGCTGATTTTGCCACGTCGTTTCATGGCTTCAGAAGATAATGCAGTAAAATGTCCTTCTCCCACGGATGAGTTCGGTGTTCATGGCACCTTGGGGGCCGTTAGGAGGAGCAGCAGCGAGGGGAAGGGAATGTACAGGTACTAAAACTGCTGGAGCCCCCAAAACGCCACAGAATGTAGAGGTATCAGCCATGGAACGGATTCTGATTTCTTCTGCCCCCTCTCCTTGAAACCAACACCCAGCAGTTTTAGGGGATTTGTGTATTGGCAGGAACAAGGAATTGATTTGTATCTGTGCCCATTCCACCGTGTCGTTCTCTGGCTCCTCCCCTCCCCGTTATACTTGACACACTGGAGTTCTGTATTATATTTTTTTTTAAGATGATTGTCTGTTTTTTGTTGTTTTTACAAGTGTTGTGGAAAAAAAAAAAATGTAAGAAAGTTTAAGTATTTAAAAATGTTCCAAGGAAATAAAAGGGGGTTTTGTTATTATTCTAATATATTATTGTGTACCTATTGTAAATATGAAACACTCCTATTTTGCAAGCCAAGGACTCACTTTGTACTGTTGTTATATATAAATAAAGTTTACTGGTTAAAAAAGCCCTCCTGAGTGGGTCCTTATTTTCCAACCCGTGGTGTGTGGCATTTATTGTGTGAGGAATATTTATTTACTGAATCCCAGCAGCAAGAAATGGGTGAGTGGAAATCCCAGAATGGTTTGGATTGGAAGGGACCTTAGAGCTCATCCCGTTTCATCCCCTGCCATGGGCAGGGACACCTTCCACTATCCCAGGCTGCTCCAAGCCCCATCCAACCTGGCCTTGGACACTTCCAGGGATGGGGAATCTGGAAATAACCCCTGAATAGTGAAATTGGGGTGCAGCTGGGCTGGATGGGATCCCCAATCCTTGCGGGCAGGAGCAGCCCACAGGCAGCCTTAGGGACTGCGGGATACTCCAGGTCCTTCCCCTCCAGCTGGAGCAGGAGCAGGCAAACATTGTTTGTAAATAAAAGACCTGGGTGAGCTCTTCATGCTTTCCCCTCCTTGAAATGCTCAGTCCTTAAGGTGAAATGCTTCTGCTTCCATTTCATAAATTCAAGCCAACGTCTCAGCCAACGCCGAGAGGCATCTGCTGAGTAGCAGGAATCAGCAAGTGACTTCTCCAGCAGCTGTCTGTCAACTTTAATGACCAATATGGTTGCAATTACAGCAATGAACTTTCCCTAACAGCCCAAAATTACTCTGGATGATGATAAGTGACAGAAAAATGGAGACCCTTAAGGAAGCATTAAAGAAGAAACGTGTGGATGTGGAACAAGAGGTCTCGCTGCTTTTTCTGGAGGATCTTAAGGGTTTTTTTTTCCTTTCTAAATTAGGCACTAAAAAGGATAAATCTAACCCAGAAGGGGAAGGCCTGGCACGCTGTGGATCACAGCAGGGAGTTCAGTGCTGCCCCGAGATGTGGTTTTTGTAGATATCTGGCACTGAATCCACTCGTTTTAGTGTGGAGCTGATGGGTGATGGAAGCTGCTCCCGTTTGAAGCGGAGGCAAACGTCTCCTGTCAGAGCAGCACTGCTCCTCAGGCAGGTCATTCCAGCTTATTTCCCTCAAATTGAGCCCAGAGCTTGACATGCACCTCAGGGGGGCAGGTTGGCCACATCCTGCTGTCTCCCCCTTGGAAGCAGCGGATTTTATCCTCAGCAGATCCATCCCGTGGGCTCTGCTGCTGGAAGCCCTGGAACCAGCCCAGTGCTGTGACCACCCCACGTGGAGTGGATTTTTCACACGATTTGTGACGTAGGGAATCAAAGAGGAGATGGTTGTTTTTCACCTGTGCCTTGGCTTAACCTAAATTTACACCCAGAACTAGACCAAGGTTCCCAGGGCTCTCCTAAGGGCTGGGGCAGTGGGGTTTTGTGTTTTACCTTCAGAGATGCTGATCCTGTGCTCATTTACTTGTGGCCACTGGTTGTAGGACAGTCCCTGGGGGCAGGACAGCAGCTGCCAGGAAAATCTCCACTCCCTTGGAGAGGTTATTGACTCCTTCAGCTCAGCAAAAGAGAAAGAAATTTCAACATGAATCGACAGCATCGACCATGGGGTCATTTGTATTCATCTGCACCTTGTTAATAGATGTAATAAGGATACTCAATTAAAAATTACATTTTATCTGGCGTGCACTTCACAGGGCTTTATTGGCACTGACAAGGTCAAGTGGTGCTTAATAAAGGTTATATAAAATGCAGATGGCTTAGATCCTTTATCATCCCCCACGTCCAGTGCAGAGGAGTGAAGAGCCCCAGACACATCGTGGAAGGCACCAGGACAGCAGGTTTGGATCTTACACGGGTAAGTTTGTGGGTCCCAGCAGTGAAACAGCAGAAAAATAGGCTGGAATTTCACCTTATCCTCCCTTTTTGTCCGTGCCCAGCCTCTGCTTCCCCTTGGCCAGCTTTCATTTCACCTTTTGAGCGTGTGGCATTGTCCTGGTGTTTAATCACTGTCACTCTGTAGATTGTGGAGCAGATCTGGGCCATCCTGGTGCTGGCTTTTCCAGCCTGGTTATCAGGGTGAGCTAATGGAGGTGACACTTTCAATTATCAAATACAACCGTGGCATTAATTTTGACCTGTTTAAATTTCAGCATCTTTTCCCTTCTGTGAGTGCTTAGCTAGAGGGTGACATGGAATTGTATGAAATCAGACAGTGATCTTAAACTGGCAAGAACGGCCACAAAAACCTCCTGCTTTTCATTTATGCAGGGTCTTGTTATATTTAAGTGGCCAACTCATTTGTAATGGAAATTTAACTTTGTGTGAATGGGCACTTCACTGCTGAAAATGGAGCATATCACTAAAAACCACGTTAAATCCCCTGCTCTCCACTCCAGACTCCTTCCATGGGACCTTTGGGACCTACTGGGGCTATAAGAATTATAATTTAATTAAAATTGAAAAGCAATGATAATAAAATATAAAACACATTACCCCAGGTGCCAGGTCAACCTGGAACCTGCAAAATATTGGTGTTGTCACAGTCTAACAAAAAACCCCCATTAATTAATTCAGAGATCATCCTGAAGAGAAATCTTGTCTCTGCTCCAGTATATTGCTAGGTTTGTGCAGGCAAGTGGATATAAAATAACTTGGAAATATAAAATAGATGTACAGCATAATACAACATGAACATGTCTGTATCTGTTTGTATCAAGAGTACACCCCGAGGTTCACGTTAAACTTAAAATGACAAATACTGATGCCAAAACAAAGGGTTTGGTTTTACTCCCAAATACTACTCCTGACAATGGGAACCACTCAGGCTTTATTGTCACTTCATAATTAACTCCAGTGAAGGAATCTAATTACAAATGTTCAATGCTGCCCCAGGGCAACGTGGCTAAGAAAAGGGAAGGAGGATGGTCAGGCTTAAACAACTCAGGTAAAAATGAACTCCATGGTAATATTTGATAATTAAGGATGTCTCTATCAGCGTGTCTGGGTATTAATGAATTGGGCTGTTCTTTTCACATTTGATTACTGGGGTTTTATGATGCCTGCTCGCCTTTATTGCTCCTGGGAATAGGCTTGTCTGTGGGCTGAGCACCGGGAATGATGTCAGAGAGTCATGGAATGGTTTGGGATGGAAGAGACCTTAAAACCCACCCGGTGCCACCCCTGCCATGGGCAGGGACACCTTCCACTATCCCAGGGTGCTCCAAGCCCTGTCCAGCCTGGCCTTGGACACTCCCAGGGATGGGGCAGCCACAGCTTCTCTGGGCTGTGCCAGGATTTTGGGAGATTTAATTGTATTTTGAGAGCCTCAGGTGAAAGGCACTGGACAAGCACCAGGGATCAACCCATTCCTTAGTCCCTGCTGGGCACAGGGCCGGACACTCAGACCCCTGGTGTTTAGGTGCTGGGAGGTGGCTGGGGGTCTCTGGGATGCTGGGCAGAGCTGCTGGAGCTGCCTCTGGACACTCAGACCCCTCATGTTTGGGGTGGCAGTTGCTGTCCAGGAGCCACCAGGACGTGGCAGGGCTGCTGGAGCTGGCTCTGGACACTCGGACCCCTCGTGCTGAGGGGGTGGTGGGTGGCCAGAGCGGCCGGGGTGACTCCAGGTCTGCCAGAGGCGCTGTCTCCGCACGGCTGGAATTGTCATTCCGCTCCAGCCGCCGCTGCCTGCCTGGAGAGGAGAAAGCATTTTCTCTTTTGTTCGCACTCAATTAGGCTGAGCTTTGAGGAGAAGATAGAAATGCTTAAAAGTTCCCTTTTTTTTTTGCCGTGTTCAGCCTTCACAAAGGGAAGCGTGGGGGTGATCTCAGGGGGGGAGTCGCTCCCGCACGAGGTTTTAAGGCTTCTTTTGACGTTCATTTGATTCCTGCAGCGGGAACCCGCGATGTCTCTGAGCTCCCCACAAAGGCACTGCCTGGGGCTGTACAGGAGTTTAGAGCCTGGGTCACGGACCTCAAGCATGTTTGATGTGTGCTCCGACAGCATTTTAGCCTTTGACAAGGCCGGGTCAGAGCGGCAGCGCCCGTCCTGGGAGGGAAGTGGCCCACGGCAAGTTACATGGAACTAACGCGCCAAACAAACAGATCAAGCACCAGAAACGCTCAAACCCACCTCGGGAGGGACCTCCAAGGATTGCCCTGTGCGTGGCCTGGCCTCTTTGCCCACTTAGGGAGAAGCAGGAGGCTGGCCTGATGTTTCCAGAAGGATCGTGGGCGAGGATGGCTGCGAGGCTGGCAGCAAAACGATGGCCCTGGCCAGCAGCTCTGATGGTGCTGAAGGAGGGAATTCACCTCGCCTGCTGCAGAAGAATAAAAGAGATCAGTGTTCCTAGAAGGTAAAGCACCCCAGCCGAGTTAAATCACCCTCTGGAGACGCTGTAATTCCCTGTGTTCCTGTCGGAGCAGGAGCCGCTGGAGCTCGGTGTGTCCTGGCAGGGTGAGGGTGTAGGAAATGCACCCCCAGTGCTCTGAGCGCTGTGCTAATCACAGGTCTCAAACAAACACCTCATTTACACACACACACGAGTGAATTGGCTGCCTTTGGATTAGGAGCTGTGGGGTGGGGAGCTCTGCGGGGCAGCCCCCAGGGTTGCACCTCTGGAACAAGGCAGAATTCCCTCCCTCCCTCTGTGGAGGAGCTGCTGGTGGGGAGCCAATGCCCCCGGTGCACGAGCTGGAGGATTAGCAGGTTGGTAATGGATATGTGCAGAGTAATAATCTGTGCAGTGATTAATATGGATGTGATTTTTGGATTAATAAGGATGCAGCAGAGCTGTCTGCTCAGGAAAGGTGTTTGCACTCTCCAGCTTGAACGCAGTGACCGTTACCTCAATGCTGTGATTAAATCCACATTTAAGACACCTCATTAAATTAGAGTGTAAGAGTGAATTCTTATAACCCACAGCAGGAAATGTATTCAGGCCTGGTGGGTGAAGAATGCCAGAGGATCCCTGGAGCACCTCTGGGGATGTCTCAGCTGCCAGCCCGGCCCGGCAGGTAACCCTGCACTGCTCCAGGAGTTTGGCTGTCATCACCTTCACCTCATTTCTGAAGCTGCTGCCCTCCAGCGTGATCCTGACCGTGATCACACAGACACAGTCCCCTCTGTGTCACCTTCAGTGACCTCGGTTCAGCTGCAGGATGAGTCTGGAGCAGAAAAATCCACCGTTGAGCCACAGGCGTGGGGCTCCCGCCACGCTCTGAAGTGCATTGAGCTTTCCCACCTCTGCTGAGCCTTAGAAAAGAGGGGTTCTCCCTTCAAAGAGGGGTTAAATGTACAGGTGGATCCCTGACCTGCCTGCAAAGCGCTGACCTAGAAGGGAAGGAGACTTTCAAGTGCTTCATTACCTCCCCTGCAGCTCAAAGCACGGCTCACGTCCCCTCACTTGCCTTTCGCTGCTCTGGGGATGAAAGCGGCCTTTGGCAGAGGGGCTTGGAGACCTGAGGCACTGCAAATCCTCTCCTTCCAGCACAGGAAAACTGCTCCAACCCCGTGGGGCCGGGAGGGGACCCTGGGAGCCGGGGCCACCCCTGCCCACGTGTGTGCCCAGCCCCGCGCGCCCCGCGCGTTTGTACAACAATCTCCTCGATTTTCCGCCTGGTTTGGCACATCCCAGCTGCTCCTTGCTCCCAGCTCCTGAGCACGTTGGCACAGGTTCCCACTGACATTCGGGAGGGTTCCTCACGTCCTCCTCGCCGTGTGCTCCAGGGATGAACCGTCGGAAACCTGCAGATGGCTGGGACAGGGAATGGGGTGCGGGACACCCGGACCGCACACACCTCACCCCATGGCACAGCCTGGGTTGTTGGGGCTGCCCTGTGGGGGAGGATTAGGGAGGGTTTGCTCTTCACTTATTTTTGCTTTAACTCACTGGCTTTGCATTTACCAAGAGCGAGCCAAGGTGCTTGAGCATTAATTGATTCTCGCTGCTGAGCGAGGCTCATTAACCAGCAGCTTTGGGGTGCAAGGGGCCGCTCACAGAGGCTGTAATGAGCAGGACGAGAGCTCCCGGACCGCAACTTCTCTCCTCCAGCATCTGTTACCACAATTACAGCCCCCAAACCACGGCAGCAGCCACCGCCTCGCACACAAAGGAGCCTTATTAAAACAAACGGCTCTGGCCAACACCTCCCGCGGAGGGCACGGCAGGGATTTCTCAGGGAGCAACGCCCTGCAGTGGGTTAATCCCCGATGTTCGGGGAGCCTTTCCTGCCTCCCGGCCTCGCACATCCCCACGGAAACGGGATGGAACAGCTCTGGCTCAATCAGCAGCAAAACCTCGGGGAGGGGGGGCTTGGCAGGGCGCTCCCCCCGGGGCTGGGGCAGTGGGTACAGTAATTAGTATCCCATAGTGATTAATACGGTACAATTTGTGCGCACGCTGTAATTACAGGGATAATTTATGCACGCAGTTGATGATAGTGGAGCTCGCTCGCCGCTGGTCCCAGGGCTCGGCTCCGTCCCCCGGAGGCGTCCCCGGCAGCGATTCCCGGTCCGTGCCCCGCACCCTGGGATGAGAGGGGGGAGGCGGGGGACACCGGCCGTGGCACTGCCACCAGGGCGCTGTCAGCGCCAGGATGAGGTGCAGGGGACGCAGGAGGTGCGAGGGCTCGGGATGCTCCGGCTCCCGCCGCTCCGGCTGCCATCTGGTGGCTTCCCGGGGGTTTTTATTTCCCGGGATGCGCAGCTCCCGGGGCGGCTCCGGCGGACACCGTGAGCCGGGGTAGGAGCGAATTGCCGGCCGGGCTTTGGAGGGATCAGAAGGATTTGCACCGGGTGGGGAGCGACACCGGACCTTCATTTCGGGTTTATATCAGGTTGCTTTATTAAAGCCCTTTCTGATCTCGTTCGGCTCAGCTTTTCCCCGCCGATGCCCTGGGTGTGCCGCTGACCTCGGGCACTGACGTCAGCCCTGCCTCTCCAGCTCGGAGATGAACTCGAGGACAAGGGGTCTGGAATAACAAACTGCGATGTCCTGCCCTTCCAGCCCGGCTGGGATGTCGGATCCGGATTTGTAGCAGGGCAAATGGTAAACAAGACCAAAAAAAAATCCTGATCTCTGTGTAGAGGCAGTGGCCTGCAAAGGGACTGGCTTTGAAAAACCTAAAGCTTGTCCTCGTCGTGTCACCCTGGGGCTGGGACACCGCTCTGTGTCCTGCTGCTCTGAGATTTAAGGGGTTTGTCTCGTTTGGAAAAGAAGGGCAAAATGAAGTAAGATGTTATGGACTCAGTAGGGTGGTTCTTACCCCAAAACGCTTTAGAGACCGTGGATCAGCCCTTTGAGCTGCCCCGATGCTCTGCACTGCAGGAGCTGGGCTGTGAGGGACAGCAAGGGCTCAGTTTTGGGGATATGACCTCACTCCAGATGGGATGGGAGCCACTGGGAGCACGGGAATACAGCCACGACCCTGCAAGGGACAGCAAGGGCTGAATTTTGGGGATATGATCCCACTCCAGAGGGGATGGGAGCCCTTCAGAGCACAGCCACGACCCTGCAAGGGACAGCAAGGGCTGAATTTTGGAGATATAACCCCACTCCAGAGAGGATGGGAGCCCCTGGGAGCACAGCCATGACCCTGCAAGGACCAGCTGCTGCTGTGGCATAAAGAATCCTGTGAAATGGGTGAATGGGATAAAGGGTGTTTTAGCAACCCCATGAGCTGCTCCGAGTGTGCTCTTCTCCGGGGAGTGACGGGAGCCTCCCTCTTGAGTCTGAAACCCCTCGAATTCCCTGGAGGAAACATTCCCTATTAAAGCACAAGGATCCCACTCCCAGCTGGCTTCGTGGTGGTGTTAACAGAGGCTCCGGAAGGCACAGACATCAGAATAAATGTGACCCTCTTGAAGACGGCAGCTGATGCAAAGGTCAAAAGAAATGACTGACGAGGAGAAAAGTACATGCTAATATTTCTCCAAGAGGAAAAAGAATTACATATAATGGGTGTAATATTCAGGGAGAGAGAGCACGTCTGGTGACTGATGCCAGCATTTTAAAAGGCACTTAAGCCTTAAATTTCCCCTTGATAAAAGTTATGTCACGTCACTCTCAACGCTGACAATGGTTTATGGGGGAAGTGTCGCGAAAACAGAGCCAAAGGAGAGAAGTGCCAGGGAAAACAGCCGGAGCAGTGGGTGGCCCCAGCTCCCTGCTCTCCCCAGTGGAAACCTCACCTGCTCCTTGGGTGGGATCCCCCAAAAGGTGCGCTCTGCACAGCTCTGGGTGCTCAGATTGTGCCCGTGCAGGTTTTTTGTTGTCCGTTTTCCCACAAGCAAGAACGCCCCGATTCCCCTCTCTGCTCCGGCAGCTGCGTTTGATCCTCGCCAGCAGCATCACACCCTCAGCCTGGACACGGCCAAGGGTGGGGCTGCTAAATCCTGGGTTTGCCTCCTCTCCCAGCTCCCCGTGTTTGTGTCAGAGCCCTGTGTTGTGAAATGAGGAATTGGGGGTGTGGGAAATGCAGGGCTTTAGGCAGGGAGGGGCAGAGGATGCAGGGTGAGGATGGAGCACCAAGCACCAGCACCAGGGAGAAGTGCCAGCTCAGAGAGGGAGCACCAAGAAACCCTTCTGATTTATTGATCTCTGAACTGGGCACACAAAACCCCCCAGTCAGGGTGGTAATCAAAGTGATAAACTTCATGCTTCTCTATCACAAAAAATAATTGTTCTGCCTGAGCATCATTATCCCGACATTTCTCTGCTCCCGTGTCACTTCCTGAAAATAAAGGTTCATTTCTCCCATTATAATGAGCTACAGTTTCAATAATTCACAGGGATTTTTTTTACTGGGCTTTATTTTTTAATCTTCATCACAAGGTTATAAAATTTGTGCCACTTTTCTGAGCGTTCCTGAAGTAGCAGCAGAAGGAGAAGGGAAGTGCAGATTTGCTGCAGTTCATTTAGTGGGATTTTCCTGTGCTCTTTTGCAACAACTACTTCTTCCTTTCTTCTTTCATTATTGTTATTGTTATTATTGTTGTTGTTGCTGCTATTATTATTATTATTATTTCAAGTAGCTGCTACTGAGGGAATACTGAGACTGGGAGGACAGTATGGACCTGGCTTGGAATGAAATTTGGGCCCCAGAGATGCCATCCAGGCTGTTGGCTTAGAGACAACATTCTCTATTCCTGATTACTTGGAAGAAATTTATGAAGCATTGAAATCCCTGCTAAAGAAGTGCCTTTTTTCCCCCTCTCCTTCTACTGTTTCCTCCTGGGTTTGATGTATGATGCCTTCATATATGCCCTGCACATACATATTTAATTTTCCATACAGAAAGTTCTGCCTGTCTTCAGGAAGAGGATGTGGAACTTTTGTGACACTAATCTGGAAGCATCATGAATTATGGTGCTATTTCTGAACGCTTCCCTCATCTATATGAAATGATTATTTGACAGAACAGCGTTCAATATTGTTGGAATAATTATTATGCTTGTTTAATACATCAGTTTGAGCTGTTATCATGGATTCTTTGAAATGCTGGATAATTACATAAATAATTATGAAACAGCCTATCAATGGATTTTAGTGCAAAGCAGTGCTGCTGGTCTTTTATACACACAGGACTAAAACTTGGGAAAAGAAGGGGAATCCATGGCACTGTGCTGAATTGGTGGTTTTCCTTCTATTCTCACTGTTCGTTGGCTCCTCCTCGTGCCCTCCTCACACGACACACCCTTAAAATCATGGGATGATCTGGTTATTTCCAGATTTCCTGGTTATTTGACGTGTGTTAAAATGAGTTTTCTCAAGCAGAATGGTGTCTTGGATCTGGCACAAGCCGGGAGCTGGTGATTCCATGGGATTCCATGACCCACAAAGCCACTCCCTGTCCCGGGCCCCATCCTCTGCTGCTGCCTGGCAGGAATGCAGCAACTCTTATCGATCCTTGTTCTTCTGGAGCTTTATTAACACATTATTAATTAGCACGGGAGGCCGAGGGGAGGGTTGTTAGCACCTTCACCTGCCATTCCCAAGCTCATCACCTCGATTTGCACCGGAAAGGGCTTTTTTCCTTCTTTTTCAGAAAGAAACCAGGGCTGGGTGTGAAGAGCGGTGTGAGCAACCAGCGGGATGGAGAAGACAGGGCTCCTTAATTTGGGAATGATGAGGGAAGGATGGATGGACTCCTGCCGGCCCAAGGATGGACAGGAGAGGCTCTGCTGGAGCTGCAGCCCTGGCTGCCCCACTCAGCCCTTCCGCACATTTCATCAGAATAAACCAGCGGTTTGAACGCGGCCCCTCGAACATCGCGGGGGAGGATTTGAGTGAAGCTCTGGGTTTCTCCTGAATTTTCCTTCCCTTTGTTTAAACTCCTGGGCGGCGAGGGGAGGCGGCAGCAGCCCCTCAGCGGGCAGAGCCCCGCGGCTCTCGGGGGGAGCAGCTGGCGCCGCGGGCTGAGCGGTCCATCACGGCCCCGCGCCGCTGGCGCCGGCAGACGCGGCGGAACGAAAACAAAAGACGTGACAAATTTGTCCTTTTCTCTTTCATAATTAACCAAAATATCTCGTCGTGTAGCAGAGCGTGGCTCCTAATTAACAGCCAGGCGAGGGGCTATTTTTAAAATCCAGACCCCCAGTAATTATATTTGCGGCAGGGAATGATATTTCAGTCAAACGCGACAGACAGTGAGCCGAGCTCCCCTGTGAGGCAATTAATATTTCACACCTGCCAAGCAAAGCAGTGGCAGGGAGGGGAGGGGATGGCATTGATGCTGCGCTGGGGGGGCCCCGCCTGCACGCAGAAGACCAAAAATCCTCCACTTGGCTGTAGGTCGGCCAGGGGAGTGGCACTGGCTGCTGTTGAGGCAGAACGGTCCTCAAAGAACAGCTCTGGTGGGGAGAGGATCCATGGGAAGGCTGAGTCCCGCCACAGCCCCGCTGCAAAGGGGAGAGAAACAACCAGAAAGGCCCACAGTCGGCCCTGCCCTTTCCAGGATAAAGTTATTTTCCTTCTCCTGGTCCCTGGGGGGCTGGAGGACGCCGCTGGCTCGGGCTCCCCAGCCCTGCTCCTCACCCAGGGCTGTGCCCCGTGAGCTCCTGGCGGGTGGAGCTGCACCTCTCCTGTGAGTTGTCCCTATTAGCGCGCTCATTTTGCCTGTTATGGAGACAAAAGCGTGGATTTCCCTTCCCACTGTTTTCGCTGCTCAGGATTAATCTGCCCATTAATGGATAATCTGTCAGCGTTCGGATGCGCTGGAAGTTGGGAGGGGATTCACGGGCGTGTGATGCCATCTGCTTTATTAGAGGGGTTTGGAAACCTGGCGTGCAATTTGTTCTGCGGGATTTGACGGCGGATTATTCTCCGGATTCCGAAATAATTAAGGGAATCAAAACCCAGAAAGGACGACGACAAGGAGGCAGCAGAGGGAGGGGAGGCGGCTCTCGACCTGTCCTCTGGGTAGGACGGACCGACACGCCCTGGCTGTGGAGGTTTCCCGTCCTTTGTTCCTGTGCTTGGCAAGAAAATTCCACAAGCAGTGGCTGGGGGACCTCGGAGCCAGCAGGGCTGATCCTGGAGGACAGCAGAGCCACGACTATCTCTTATTCCTTGGTAATTTCGAAGGGTTTGTGTTTAACGAAGGAGCTGGCGAGGGAAGGTGCTTGTGTGGCCCAGAGTTTGCTCTCAAACGCTCTGTGGAAGGTGCCCCGGGCACTGCAGCTCTGGAAATTTCCCTTCCAAATTATGGAGGAATCTGGCTCAGGCAGGAGACTCTATTGACCTCCTGCCACCACCCTAATGAGAAAAGATGATGGTAAAACTCCAGGGGGAGCAAAAGCAAACAAACCTCCTTTCTTCCATGAAAACAAACCAACAATCCTGTAACAATTAATCTGAACCCGGCCAGGAGAGGTCCCAGGACGGGCTCTGCATTTCCAAGGCTCTCTCTGAAGCGCTCCTGGTTGGTAATGGAGCCTCAGCCCGCCCGGATCGATCCGTGCCCTGGGTCAGCCCGGAGCTTTCCCTAAATGATGCGGCGTCACTTCCCATCACCGACCTCTCCCTGCCACAACAAATGGTGCTGGGGGGAGCTGTGTCCCTCAGGAGCAGAGGAAAAGTTCTTTTAGGTGGAAAAGCAGCCAGTTCATAGCATTCCTCATCCCGAACTCCCCATGTGAATTCCCTCAGCCCTCCCTCTGGCCCGGCCAAAGCCCCGCTGAGCAGCACTCGTGAACCCGCTGTGGCCACCAAGGTGCCACCCTGAGCACGGAGAGAACAAAGGTGCTGTGCCTGGAAAGCTTTTCCTGGGCCTGAAATCCTTCCAGCTGCTCTGGGAGAACCCAGAGTCGTTTTAACTCTCTGTTCCTGCAAGAAGTTTTTCACCTCGGCCATTTCTAATGCATTTTTTTTTCTCTCATAAATATTTTTTTTCCACCGGAGATCATCACAGTGCTGAGGAGAAAGGTTTGGGATGGTGCCCACGATTTGGATGCCTTTTCATAGAATCACAGAGGTATAGAATGGCCTGGGTGGGAAGGGACATTAAACTCATTTCATCCCACCCCTGCCAGGGGCAGGGACACCTTCCACTGTCCCAGGGTGCTCCAAGCCCCATCCAACCTGGCCTTGGACACTCCCAGGGATGGGGCAGCCACAGCTTCTCTGGGCAACCTGTGCCAGGGCCTCCCCACCCTCCCAGGGAAGAATTTATTCCCAATATCCCATCCAAACCCGCTCTCAGTGCTCCTTTAGTCGGACCCTCTCAGCAGCGCCGTGTGAGATACGCCAAAACTCGTGTGGGGAAGCAGCACTGTGATTTGAAATGGTAATTCTGCGGGATGTTTCTGTTTAATGTGAGTGTCCTGGAACTCCCACCTCCCCCGTGGCACGAGCCAGGCTCCTGAGCTGCCCCTCGCTCCCCTTCCCAGGAGGATTAACTGGATAGCACCTACTTGCTTATGCACTTTGATTTCCAGTGATCCTGGAAGCTTTTTGTTCTATTATTCACCGTGGGCCTGTGTTGTCTGCGCTTATTATGAGCCATCAGAAGGTACCTGGGAGTCTGCAGCCTTCCCAGCCACTCCTATTGTACAAACACATCAATAAATAAGCGGTGTCTGAATTTAGCTGCGTGCTCACAACCGTGAGCGGAGCCCTGTCATTTTTCCAGGTCATCTGGCACTGTGCAGTTGAAATAGTTTTGCTGTTGCATCCTTCTCTTCAGGAGACAACCAAAGAAGTGGCTCTTAGATTTCCTTTTCTTTTTATTTATCCCTCTAAGAGCAAGGACACGACTTCAAACTCCAGACAAAAGGAGGTTTGGAACGCAGGCCCCGGCGGTTTCCAGAGCAGTGGGTCAGGAGCAGCAGGAGTCAGTAATGACCGAGGATGCTCCCGTCCCTCTATTTGAACAAATCCTCCTTTGAAAAATGGAAAGCCTCGTCCCTCTGGGACCTCATTTCCCAGGTAGAAAACGGCAGCACTTTATTATCTGCAATTGCCAGGGTGGAGACGAGAGCCCTTTGCAGCCCTTGTCCCCCGGTGCTGCTAAAGCTGCTTTTCATCGCTGCCACTGATGGGTTTTACACCTCATGCGATGCTCCGGGAACACCTGGCACTGATCTGGTGTTTACTCAGAGGAAAAGCCATTCCTTTATTTCCTAATTACAGTTTTGGTTTCTCTCTGAGAAAGTTTTTTTTTTTTAGGCTGTGCTTCCTTTGCATGAATTACAGCTGGAGGGGGGGATCTCCCTGGAAACAAAGGCAGTGTAAGTGAGGGGTTTTCCCTAATTCCCTGGGCAGAGGAGATGCTCAGCAGGAGCCAGCCAGGCTTCTGGCAACCCCGTGCTCAGCACACTGCGTGTAAGCTCGGGATCAACCCATCAGGTGGCTATATTTGAAGTATATTATTAAATACAATAAATAAACACATTAAAGCAGCCAGTAGGAGGCATTTCTTCACCAAAAGGTTGGGCAGGCATCGGCACAGCTGCCCAGGGCAGCAGTGGAGTCCCCACCCCTGGAGGGATTTAAAAGATGTGTGGATGTGGCACTTGGGGACACGGCCGGGATTGTGCTGGGGATGGTTGGGCTCGATGATCTCAAAGCTCTTTTTCGACCTAAACGATTCCACAGTTCTATAATTGCACCACATTTAAAACGAGCGGTGTTGCAAATAGAGTTTATCTGGAATTAAATTTCAGATTAAACACCTCGTCTCTCTGGGATCCCGTTCTCCAGGGTGGACTTGCTGCAGCCCTGGCGAGGGACGGGAGGCCCCGGCGATGAATCCACCTCGCGCGTTCCTATGACATCCATAAATGGGAGGAATAAATCGCAATTAGCGGGCTGCAGATCTGGATGGGGAAGCCAATCTTCGTCCTCCACCACGAGACTTATGCTTTAATGATTTTTATTGGTGTTTGGTGGCGCTGCTGTTTGTTATAGTTACAGTTAAGCACTTTGGAGGGGGCAGCAGTGAGAAGCAGTCAATGAAATCAGCCGGGTTAATGAGGCTGCGACGCCGTCCGGAGGCAGAGATGGATGGGCACAGAAATATGACTGGTCCAGCTCTGTCCTCTCCTCTCTGCTCTCTCACATTCCTGCAGCTCCTCGTCGTTCTTGGTATATCCAAACTAATGTGCAAATTTCCAGAAAAACAAAAAAAATCCCCTAGATTTTGAGGATATCTTGGTAACTCAACACCCTGAGAGTCACTGCCTTCAACCACACTTCATGCATCTGATGGTACATAGGGATACAGCTGCACCCTGCAGAGATGGGTAACTTATTTGCTCTTCCCAAGGGATTATCCCAGGATCCCAGAATGTTTTGTGTTGGAAGGAACCTTAAAAATCATCCGGTTCTATCCCCTGCCATGGGCAGGGACACCTTCCACTATCCCAGGGTGCTCCAAGCCCCATCCAACCTGGCCTTGGGTAGCAATTAAAATATTTTTCTTAGAATTAAAGACCAAATACATATTTTTTTTTCTTAACTTGAGCAAGTTCTTGCCTCTTCATAACCCTTGCAACTGCATTTAACTGCGCCTTGCCATACATCACCCTCTTACAGCTACTGCTTACTCATTTACACACAGCAGAGTCATTTCTCTGAGAGAAACAGCTGAAAAATGCCCTCAGAATATCAGCCTTCTGCTCTGTAGATCATACATTTATTTCAAAAAGCTTTTGGAAAGCTTTAAAAAAAAAAGAAAAAAGATGCACGGCTGCTGCAGCTCTCGCCCACCGTTAATAAAAATGGTCTATTAAAACAAATTGCTCGGGATGATCGTTCTGCTCAAATCAATATCCTTCAACAACAAAGCGAATCTGCAGCGCACACGGGACTCCATCCCAGCCAACCGTATAGAGGGGAGATTGCTGAGGAGTTTTCATGCCTGAAACTTTTATTCCAAGGCTGCTGGTTGGGATCTAACCAAGGCTGCGCTCATTTACCGCCTCGTGCGCGCTCAGCGCTCGGTGGGACACTGGCGGCTCTCTAATCCCGTGTTAAGGGGCGGGCCGCGATGTAAATCAAGGCACTTAAGTGTTTTTCCATGAAACTCCCCCCCAGGGGCAGGTTTTCCGCAGCGGCACCGGAGGTTGG
This sequence comes from Ptilonorhynchus violaceus, assembly GCA_013397565.1. Taxonomy (NCBI): domain Eukaryota; kingdom Metazoa; phylum Chordata; class Aves; order Passeriformes; family Ptilonorhynchidae; genus Ptilonorhynchus; species Ptilonorhynchus violaceus. The sequence continues at coordinate 79,390 of VZRJ01012707.1, read as the reverse complement.
ACGACTCAGAAGGAATTGCCTCGAAAAACAAGGCGAGGACGGGCAGACCCGGGAGCCGACAAAGAGCAGATGCTTTTCCCAGCCGCGGGAACGGGGGTTTGGATGGGAAGAAAGGAATTCTGGCACGGGAGGGACACGGAGCCGGGAGGTGCTGGCGTGACCTGGAAACGTTTGGTGGCACATGGAGCAGGAAACCGGCCCGGCTGCCCCAGCACAGGGGCTAAATAAAACCCTTTGTTGTCTTGGAAAGGAATCCCACTGGATTTGTGACGGGAAGAAGGAGGTCCTGGAGATGATATCTGCCCGACCGGACAGAGCTGAAGCTCTGCAGCCTTCCCGGCGCGGCAAAAGGGGCAGCAGAGGCAAGGAGAAAAGCCAACAACAGCCCTGAAAGTCATCTAAAAACCCCTTCAGATTGTGCTTGTGGCAGGGTGAGGGGACTGGATCTCAGTGAAGGCGTGGGAATGCCAAGGGAAGAGAAGAGAAAGAGAAGAGAGAAGAGAAGAGAAGAGAAGAGAAGAGAAGAGAAGAGAAGGATTTAGAGAGACCTTTTAGCACCTTCCAGTCTCCCCCAGCACCCTCCTGTGCCCAGGGCACTCCCAGGGCTCTTCAGGACGCTCTGGTGCAGAAATTGAGGCAGCAGCCTCTCCAGAGCAGCCTTCCCACAAAAGATGCCCTGACAGGAGGCTCGGGATGGAGTTTCTGGAGCACCAACAAAGGAAGCATTTCCTGCCCCAAGAGTTACGATATAATTATGCTAAGGTGCAAATCCCAGCACAATAAAACAAAGAGATGACAAGTTTTTAAGCAAGTCACAGTAAGGATGATACTGTCAGGGCAGCTTTTGAGCTCTTTGCCCTTTCTTGGATGAATCCCATCCGTTCATTCCTCAGGAATTGCCTGCTTGGAGCAGAGTTTGTGTCCTCCTGCAGGGACAGGAGTTGCCCTTGCTCAGCCCTGGGCAGGATTTGGTGCTGTACCTCCCGCTAGCCCGAAGGAGCTGTGACCCCAACAGCATTTACCCAACAGTGGAGAAATAACCCAAACTTCACTAAATACCAGTTTATTTGCAGCTTCATACTCTGCTCTGGCTGTCCCATCCTGTACAGACACCACTCCCAAAAGCTGGGTCTCCTTCTGCAGCATCTCCTCCTCCTCCACGGGCAGTTTTTGGGGCTGGAGGAGCTGGGCTGTCATTTCCAGAAGGAGCTGCTCTGACTGGGAAGTGCAGCAGTTTGGTTGCTAAGGCTGAGGGTTGGGATGCAGAACCCGTGTCTTTTGGGGTTTCCCTGTGGCGTGGCGCTGCTCCAAGTGCTTCCACGTGCCTCTGGAAGCGCTGTGAAGTGTTATTACTCGCTGACTTCCAATTTCAGGGGGAAAGTTGTTAAAATGCTTTGAAACTCGGGAATGGCAGTGGATAGGTGGCTGTAAGGGTGATTTATTTGATGTGATTTTGCACAGAAACAGTCCTCTACCCCTGCACATCCTCCTGGGCAGCAGCGCTGGTGCCTTGGGAGGATGGTGGGAATCGAATTATTTCATCTGTCCGAAATAGTAACTTTTAAGAGGTGAGGAAATGACTACACCAAAACCATTGTGTGCCATCTGCCTGCTAAAACACTTATAGAAAACATGTTTCCTGGCATATAACTTCCCAGCCATATGTCTATTGCATCACTCACAATTAAATTAAATCGCCCTTAAAGACTTGGACAAATTCCCAGCCCATGTGAACGAGCCTTCATCGCCGTGCCCTGTGAAATTGGGACACTTGATCCCGTCAGTGTTTGGTTGGAACGGGCTCAGGCGTTGTTAACCCGATACAGCTGATGCTGAGTGCTGTGAGATAATTTGAGGCCATGTTCCTTATTGTGGTCTCTCAGATTTTGGCCATAAAAACCGTGTTGGGGCTCTGAAAGAAAGGAAATCGTTCCGCAGGATCCGCTTGCAGCACGCTCGAGTCACTTCAAACAGCTTGGAGTGGAGAGTTGTGTCCGTGAGGAAAGGTGGTGTCTCCCACTCACGGAATAAACAGATGGAAATAGGTGAAGAGCCTGGTTGCAGCTGGATGTTTGGGATATCTGGGATGTGCTTGGAGGTGTGTGCACAGAAACATCCCACAACAAGCTCTGCCCTGCTCCTCGCTGGGCTGGCTCAGCCTTTGGTCAGCCTGGCTGCTCAGGGCTGGGGGGGCAAGGAGGGTCCCACTGCCCCCACCCCGTGCCCAGCATCCCCCTGTGGGCAGCACAGCAGTTCCTGTGCCAGAGGAGTGACCAGGCTCAAAACCCTCAGTGGCTGGAGGGATGGATGGAAGCATCCCCAGCTCTGTCTCCAGAAATCCTCTGAGGACGCTGCTTTCAGCTAAAGAGTCTTAATAAATAACTTATTTTGTGGTTTTGTGGCTCTTCCTTTGAGGAAATGTTGGCTTTCCCTGTGCTCAGCTGAGCCACCACTCCAAAATGAGTTCTGACATGGATAGTGCACACAGTGGGGACAAGTAGGAGTGAAATCCCACATCTTTGACACAGGAAATGTCATTCCAATCCAAACCAGCTTCCAGTGGAAACCAAACCCTCGAGCTTCCCATGCGCGGGATCTGCCAGACCCGGCCCCGGGGCTATTTTTAGTCCGGCTCTCTATTTTCAGTCTGGTTTTGAAAGGTGAAACAAACCCGGCAGCCAAACCCGGGTGATTCCCTTGGTTTCTTTCATCCAGGAGCAACCTGGGCTAGTGGAAGGTGTCCCTGTCCACGGCAGGGGTGGAATGGGTTGATTTTTAATGTCCCTTCCCAACCCAAACCGCTCCGTGGTTCTATCATTCTGATTTTCAGTTGTGTTATGCAAACCAAATTCTCACTTTCATAGACAAAAACATATCTGTTATTTAAATGAGACTTTTGTCTCACTCTGCCTTTCACATTTCATCTCTGAATTCATTTTCTAGGCTGATATGCAATGTAAAACTTGGTTCCACACTGAGTCATGCGCTTCCCAAAGTGTGTGTGTGTTTGGGAGAGGGAAAAAAGGGAAAATTCTGGGTGGGAGCTGCTGGAGTCAGCAGGGCCGTGCCCACCCTCAGGCTTTAGACCTGGGATATTTTGGTCTTTAATAGAGCTGTGTCTCTCTGTCAGTCAGTAATGGATTGCTGAACATAATAGAAATCTTTATATAGATGTTGGAGCCCTTGTCAGAGCTACAGATGTTTCCTTCCAAGAAACATTTTCCTGCCACAGAATCACAGAATGCTTGGAGTTGGAAGGGACATTTAAACATCATCTCATCCAACTCCTGTACTATGCTAAAAGCAAAAGCTACCGGAATTTTGTTCTACCAATAAATGTGGAAATATTATTTGAGGATTTCTTTGGATGTGACACCATCTTATCTTTTTTTTTCTGTCTTTTAATCCTTTTCTGGCTGTAGCCAAATGATGGTCATTCCTGCCCAGGGCAGGGGGGTGGCATGAGCTGAGCTTTAAGGTCACTTGTACCCAAACCAGTTTGTGAGTCTGTGATTCTGTGACTATAAGGGTGTTACAGGGGCATCCACAAAAAGAGAATACATTGAGTAAGTGCTTCCTCATCCTTCTTTCCACAGCTTTTTTCCTGTCCACCTCATTTTTTGATTTCCTGTTCCCAATGACTCCTTTAGTCACCTCATCATCCAGCTATAAAGGAAAAGGAGGAATTAAGACTTAACTGCAGTTTAGTTTCCCAAGTGATCATCTCAATTTTTTATATACCCAAAGGCCAAAATTCAAATCATAAACTGGTTTGGGTTGCAGAGGGCCTTGAAGTTCATCTTGTTCCACCCCCTGCCATGGGCAGGGACACCTTCCACTATCCCAGGCCGCTCCAAGCCCCTTCCTGGAACAATTCCAGGGCCGGGACATCCCCGTTTTAGGACCTGCACTTCCAGAGCTGGTCCCACGTGTGTCTGTGGTGCACTCACTGAAGAAGCAGAGCCAGGATTTCCACTTGGTGAGGCTCAGCCTGGTCATAAAACTGCAGTCGGTGTTCCTGGGCTGGTTTCGGTGCCTCTGCAGTGCATTCCCAATGAGCTCGGGGCACTCGTTACTCTCACGTCCCTCTCCTGCTCCAGGTTTAATGCCAAAGTTTTTGCCTGTGGGTTTTTCTCACCCCCAGACCTTCTCTAACCCATCTCCTTCGTGCTCCCCGTTTGACTGAAGTCAATTTAGTGGAGCTAATGGAGTTACTTCTCTCCAGGTCAGCGATGATTTCTCATCCTTGAGTTCCTTGCTTAATTTGCTGAGAAAATTTCTGATTCTGAAGCCCATTTTCAGCATTCCCCCGTTTTCCCGGGGCTCGGGGCTTGCTGGGCTGGACCTGGGGCTTCTCTGCTCTCCTCAGGCTGTGTTTGCTCTGCTTCGGGGGCAGCTCAGCCGCAGGCTCCGCTGTGATCCCTCCATCCAGCTGGCTCGGGCTGCGTCCCTGCCTTCCCTTCCCGGGAAAGCAGCGGCTCTCAGGAAAGGGTTAATCCCGGCAAGGCTTCGGGATCCTTTCCTGGGGAGAGGGCCGATCTTTTGTTTGTTTTGAAGCGCTGGCAGGAAAGCGGGGAGGAGAAAATTACCTAAGTGATAGTGAGGTTGCCACGAACTATATAAAACTGGGAAATCAAAGCGGAGAAACTCCACCTCACGGTCCCGAACCACAAGCACAACCCCTGAAGAGAAACCCACCCCACGAGCGAGTGATCTCAAAGGCTTGAACTCCAACCAAGCTGCATGAGCTCAGAGCTGCTGCAGGACTGAGAGCCCCGGCGCTGCCACGGGCTGATCCCGGTGAAGTGGGAGCGGGAATGCTGTTCCTGGGAAGTTTCACGGTCATGAGCTGGAGGCAGCTCCTCTGCGTCGCCGTCTGCGTGCTGGAGTTGGCTGGTGAGTGTTGCCTGCCCCAAACCCCGGGTGACACGAGGGACGGCGCATGGGGCGGCTCCTGGGAGCAGCAGCCTGGGGGGAATGTGCATTCCCGTGGGTTTGGAGCTGCAGTTCCACCCAAAATCCCTGCGGTGACATTTTACGGAGCGGCATTTGCATCAGCGTCCCGGCCAACACGCTCACGGCCATGTGCTGGGGAAAAACTGGAGACCGAGCTGGGGAAAAACTGGCTGCTGCTCTGAAAAGGAGAGGAATCGGGATCTAAACTCCCTCCAAAATCATGGATAACATGAGGGGATGGGAATGCAGCAGGCAAAGAGTGCAGCCACAGTTCAAGTTGTCTCTCAGCCTGTGCTGGTGTAAATGAGCCACACTTTTGTTTTGTGGTTGGAACCAAACATTTGCTGAAAATCAAATGAATCCCCATAAATATTAAAATCTCCTATTCCAGTTCTTCAAATATTCATCACATGAAGCAATGAATAACAGCGCAGAGATTTTCTCTAGGTACTGCCTTTTCAAGGGTTACATTTTAGGGAAATATTATCATTTTTGTCCCAAACCCAACAGCCATGAGGTAATGAAAAAAGGAGTAGAAAAGTGAAGCAGCACTCTGTGTGTTGCCTGGTGTGCTGGGACAGGAGCCAGGAGCCTGCGGGTGTCTCCTCAAATGTAATTTTTTCTTCCTCACACGAATGTGAGCGATGAGATCCATGGCAGGAATTTGCTGTGTTTTGTTCTCCTGTTTCACAGAGCTCTGTTCATGTTCCCCATGCTGCCCAGGAATATTGCTCACCTGAGCTGCTGGCTCACCCTCCAGTCTGTGTTCCTGTTACAGAAATTTAAAAAAACCCTATTTTATTTAAAAGAAATAACATTCAGGACTGTGTGGTTGGGCTGAACTGAGCGAGGGTGTGAGACAAAAGGGTTCGCCCGAGATGCAAACCTTGAGTTTGAAACCTTGAGTTTCTTGTGGTACAAAGCAAAAGTGATGGAAAAGTGAAGAAAAGCTTGGGTTTTGGAAGGACAAAGCTGCTGGGGATTTAATGCTGTAAGATGTCCTTGCACAGCCCACGCTCACCATTTCTGCAGGACATTTGTGCCTGGAAGGTGGAGGAGGTGGATTCCTCCCCGGTGTAGCTGCTGGGAAAAATGAGGCAGCTCAGCCTTGGGGCTCTGCGTGTTCCTCAGCTCCTTGGGGAGTTCCAGAGAATCCGTCAAAGGCTCCAGTTGTGCAACTCCTGATGGAAATCCCAATTCTGTGGGTTTGGGCTCAAGTTGCTCCTGGCAGCGCTGCTGAGGGTGGGACCATCGGCCTCCTCCTGCTCCCAGGACACCTTCGGCTAAATCCATGTGTTTTACGGGAAAAAACCCCTTGTGCCACACTGGGGCAGGGGCAGGAGTCCTACAAATCCACGAGGTGGGGAGGATGGAGTTTGGGTACCGGGACCCAGAGCCAGGAGCAGCCTTGTCCAACCCCACAGGGATCAAATCACCTGGGAAATCCAACCCCACATGGAGCAAATCCCCTGGAAATGCTCCTTCTGGCCTTTGCCTGCTTCTTTGGGGTTCTTCCCGAGTTTCCAGGAGCATGGGAGAGGTTTACACCCACCCCTGGTCTGCAGAGTGGGCTGTTGCTCCCGGACCCTCCCAGGCTCCTAGGAGGATGCTGTGAGCAGTTTGTGTTGGAAAATTGGGCATGGATGAACCACATGGAGCTGTCCTGTGCTTGTCTCGGAGTGAACATGGAAAAGAGAGTATAGATTATATTTGTACCTAATGAAAACGCTTTATTTCTTTAATTTAACGTTTTATCTTTCTTTCTCATATATTTTTCATTCATTTCTGCCAAACTTGATTATTAGAAAAATCCCTTTTCTTGCCATTTTCAAGCTTTCTTTCCTTCCTCCACTCCTTTTGCGAGACTTAAGAAAGTCCTAAATATCAGGAAAGGAAAAAGACACTTTAAAACTTCCAGCTGCTCGAGTTTAACATCCTTCAGAGGCTGCACGTTGTGACTGCTCCGGCCAGGAGAAATCTCAAGCCCCAGGAAGGTGCCGGGCTCCCAGGCTGCTGGAGAGGCCCCAATCCCAAGGAAAAGCCTTGGTGGAGCAGCTGGGGTTTGGTGTGGCAGCTCGGGGGGCTCCCCCAGCCCCCCGGCCCCGGCCCCACACCCATATCCTGTCTGGGCGAAGGAAAAGGGGGAGGGAAGGGGTTTTTATCAGATATTTCCAGAGGGAAGAGGGCTCCACCCGCTTGAATTCCTGCCACATGGCTGGGAGCTGGAAAGGCATGAGTAATGCCGGCTGGAGTCCTTGGAGGAGCTGCTGCGGGGAGCCTGGGCTGGCTTCAGCTCCAGAGCGCTGCATCCCACAGCTCCAAACCCTCTCCTTCTGCATCCCACAGCTCCAAACCCTCTCCTTCTGCATCCCACGGCTCCAAACCCTCCCCTTCTGCATCCCACGGCTCCAAACCCTCCTCTTCTGCATCCCACGGCTCCAAACCCTCCTCTTTTACATCCCATGGTTCTGCGCCCTCCTTTTCTGCATCCCATGGTTCTGTACCCTCCTCTTCTACATCCTATGGTTCTGGACCCTCCTGTTCTGCATCCCACGGCTCTGTGCCCTCCTGTTCTGCCTCCCGTGGTTCCTCACCCTCTGCAGCCCCTGGGACCAGCAGTGCCCCTGTGCCAGCTCAGGGCCATCCCTTTGCCGTAGCCCCTGGAGCGCTCGCGGAGTTTGGGATTAAACTTTGTTAAACCCAGAGCTGGAGAAACTCCCCCAGCCCAGGGTCTGTGTGCCCGAGGAGCCAAAGGTGGAGCCAAAGCTCTGCCAGAGGTTAACCCAGAGATAAGAGCCGGGATCAGCACGGGAGGTGCAGGTCCTGCCCGGAGATTCCCAGTGGGCTTCACCCCCCTCCTTGCACAGGGCAGGGACCCCCAGGTTTTGTTTGCTGTGGGTACAGGATTGGGCTCCAGTGATGGAAATTTTCTCCTCTTTCCTGAACCTTTGCCACTGCAGAGCTTTTTTGTGGCCTTGGTTTAGCTCAGGGATGAGTGTTGGACCAAGTTTAACATTTATATTGTTGCCTATCTTTTATTCAATCTGAGCTAAGATCCTTCATAAGCCCCATTATTAAAACGTCCTTAAAAACCATTTCCTTTTTAAACCTAGGTGGGTAAATACAACAGGTTCTGTGAAGTGCAATTTTCTTTCCCATGTCTGAGTGTTGCTCTTGCACGTGCTTGCACTGCCAGGTGAAGATTTAATAAATAGCTTGGCTTAAACTCCCAAACCCTCCACACCAACAAATTGACAAAGTGTAATAAAGCCATTAAAAATGGATGGTGCAATAAATAACCCATTTTAGCTGAGCACCTTGTGGATTATCCAGCCCACATCTGGATCATTATTTATCTCATGAGCCCAAAGATTTTTTAAAAAACCTCAGCCATGTTTTTTGGAAGAGCTCCTGCACATGCTCCAGGAAAGGCACGAAAAAGAAATACAGCGTGACAGCTCCTCTCCCAAATCACACTGAGCGACAGCCAGGCCTCCCTTTCAATATTCAGTGGTGAAAAGGCTTTGATTAGAAATCTCTCTGGTGCTTTAGAAACATCTGGAGGAGTTCAAAGGTGCTTGGGTGGCTGTGGCACTCGGGGAGGTCAAGCCCAGGCGCTGCATTGTTCTGCTGATGTAAAGTTTCCTGCTCATGTCCATGAAAACACAAAGTTGTGCGTAAAGCCTGGATTTAGCTCCGTGCTACTCATTATTCTGGGCGTGCAGTCATGCCTCCTGCTTTGGATTTGTTAAAAGTCGTCAGGAAAATGTGGTGATTTAACCAGTTGGAACCGAATTGTCTCGGAGAGAAGAAACTTCTCCCTGGAATAAAAGCGGTGCCAGAACCTGAATTCCGGCTCCAGACACCTGCACCCAGCCCTGAGCAGGGCCCCCCCCCGAGCAGCTGCAGCCCAGGATGGGGTGGGATGGATGGGATGGAGTGGGATGGGATAAATGGGATGGGATGGGATGGGATGGGATGGGATGGGATGGGATGGGATGGGATGGGATGGGATGGGATGGGATGCACCAGTGTAGGCAGCTCCCTGGGGCCCCTCTGGGGCACACATTTCCCCCTCTGGCCCAACCCCCCCCATCAGGACCAGCGGGGCAGCTCTGCCCCTGCCACCCACTGCCAAATCGACCCCCAGTGACCCCAGGCTCTGCTCCTCACAAACCATCCGGGCTCCCTGGGCCTGACCCAGCCAAGTCCTGACATCCTGACGCAGAGAAATTCCCACCAGGCCGGTCCCCAGTGCCCAGTGCTGCCGCTCGCCGTGCCCAGAGCCGTTTCCCTGGCAGCGCATCCCGCCTGGAGCCAGCGGCTGCTCAGGACCTGCCAGAGCTGCTCCATCTCTCGGGGTGCTTTGGGAGGATGAAGTAACTTTTCTTGGAGCTCGGGCTCCCCTGGGCAGAACTACAAATGAAACAACACATTTTGTATGATTTTCTCTCTAGTGCCTGGATAAGAATCTCAAACACCAAGAGCCCTGGGGTAGGGACTGGAGCTGTTTGTTAAAAGTGGGAATAGATCTTAGGAAGAGAGGAGGTTAAGGAATGGGGAGAAATGCATTTTCACTGACTCATATAGTTCATCTCAGAAGGAAAAGCTGGAAGTGTCATCTCTGCAGCACAGCAGGAAGCAATATATAAACTTTAAGTTAGAACAGCGAAGCATTCTCCAAACATTCTGCTTTACCTCCAAAGATGTTTTCGCTCATGAGTCAGGGCTGATCCCAAGCCAGTGGGAATGTTTCTATTTACTTTGAGATTGTGCCTGCAACTGTAAATCCAACTTATCTATCCTGAGGCACACAAGTGATCTCTTCCAAGGCTTGATTCTTTCCTCCAAGGATTATAAACCCAACCTACTATGAAATCCAGCTTTGTGCAGGGCTTTGTGCATCCATCGGTGAGCTGAGGATGGGGTGGGATGAGGGTGGGAAGGAGCCTGTCCTTCTCCTCCTGAGAGCCCTGGAGCCCTGCAAGGGCTGCACCGCAGTCTGCTGCTCACCCAGCTGAGACCTTCCATCCCTGAGCCTCTCCCAGATGTGCTCCAAGGCATCCTGCCAGTTTGGGGCAAGAAAAAGCCAATTTGTGAGAGCAGCTAAACCTTTCCTGCTTTCCCACAGGGGCTCAGGGCTGGGCTGGGGGGTTCAGCAGCCCCTAAGATCTTCCTCTTCCCTCAGGCTGCACTGCTCAGAGCACACCAGACACCCCCACAGCAACAACCACTGACATGGGAACAAAGGACACCGGCACTGGGGCAGCCACCGGAGCCACCAGGACCACTGGAGCCACTGGAGGCGTCACCGGTGCCAAAACCACACCTGGTAACCTCTCCCTTTGTGATTCCTGGTAGCATTTGTAGTAATAATTAAGTTTATTAATTGCACAGGCTCGCACCATTAAGGCATGGTTTGTGCTCTCAAAAAAAAAAAAAAAACTAGGCTGAGAGAATGGTCAAAAGCTTTAATTCTACCCAAAAAATCCCACCTGGGGACAGCCAGCCCTGCTGTCTCCAGGATGGGCAGCTTAGACCCATCCTGTTCGAAACAAAAGGCTCATTAATGTTTGTCTCAATGTACGTGTTGGAAAAGGCAGCTGGAAGAGGTGTCAGACTCTGGGAGAAGAGGACAAGGGGAAATGGCTTTAAGCTGAAGGAGGGTAGATTTAAATTAGATATTGGGAAGGGATTGCTCCCTGGGAGGGTGGGGAGGCCCTGGCACAGGGTGCCCAGAGAAGCTGTGGCTGCCCCATCCCTGGATGTGTCCAAGGCCGGGTTGGACGGGGTTTGGAGCACCCTGGGATAGTGGAAGGTGTCCCTGCCCACGGCAGGGCTGAGGCCGGATGGGCTTTAAGGTCCTTTCAACCCAAACCCTTTTGTGAATCTGTGATGAGGGGCCCAGCTCAGGCCCGGAAGGGCTCTGGAGCAGGGGTGAGCAGACGTGGGGAGCCTTTCCCTGGTGCTGTTTGGGATCAGCGCATCCTTCTGGAGCCTCGGGGTCACGGAGGAGCTGGGGCGGTGCCGGGGAGGTCAGCGGTGGAACCTTTGCCCTGGTGGCCCAGAAACGAGCCCGTTGTCCCCAGATTATGGAACCTGTGTCACACTGAGGGAGCTGAACCAGGGCTAAGGAGAGTTCCTTGGAGAGCCAATGTCTCTGCTGCTGCTGCTGCTGCTGGCTCCGACGGCTCCGTGCTGTGCTCCGGCCAGCGCAGTGCCACGCGCTGGGGTCGGGGCGCTTCAGCTCTCTCCTGCATCCTTTCCCCTGCATTTCTCCCAAACAGAAGCCGCAACCGGGTCCCTGGCGAGCGGCCACAGCTCCCCAGGGCCCAGTGGGCAGCCGAGGACGAGCCCCCAGCCCAGCCCGACCCCCACAGCACTGCCGGGCACCTCCCCGGGGCCGCAGCACGGGAGCTCGGGGGCGCCCAGCACCCAGAGCCCGGTGACACAGCCCGGGGCCAGCGCAGAAAGCCCGGGGCCCACGGCGGCTGGGAGCAGCTCTCCGGCCACCCCAGAGCATCCTTCTGTCCCGGCTGCCACCACACCCCTGCAGCCAGCCGGGGACAGCCCCAAGGTAAGCATGGGGCTGGGGCCGTGGGCTGGGGGACCAGGAGGGGGCTGGGTTTGTCTGCCAGCCCCCCAGCAGGGCACTGATCCCAGCCCTGGGTGTTTTCCCTTCCAGCCTCCCTCGCCTCCCATCACATGCCACGGCGTCAGAGAGGAGGGCGACACTGGAGCCATCTGCTTGAAGCTCAACAAATCCACAACCTGCGTGAGTCTGCACGGGGGGAGTGTGCAGGAGGAGGGGAATTGCAAGGGAACAGCTGAGGGCGGGGTCCTGCAGCAGTGGGGTCACCCGGCACACCTGGGGGGTCTGTTTGGGGTGGGGAGCTCACATCGTCCATCCCTCGGGCAGAGCAGCTGAGCTGTGCCAGGCTCATGGAGGAGGGGATGGTCCCAGCAGCCCCAGGAGGATCCCAAAGTGGTGACCACAGCTGTCCCAAAAGGATCCCAAAGGGGTGAATCCCAAAGGGATCGCAGCAGTTCCAGGGGAAGTGCAACCTTCCAAATTACATAAATCCTCCTTTTTCATGATGGAGCTCTGGGGTCAGCTCAGCTCCTAAAGGATCTCCCACCATGTCTAGCAGGAAGTTGCCTTTGTTCTTCTTCTTCCTCTTCCCTGTTGGGAACAAAAGTGCCTTTTTTTGTCTTGCCAACTGCCCTAGGAAAGAAAACAGGGCATTTGAAGGAGCTGCTCAGTGTCCACGTCAACTCCTGAGGGAGTCCCAGGCCTCTTGAACTGTCCTTGGCCTTGTGCACCAAAAATGAAGCATTTATAGAAGCAGAGAGGGGTCTGTTGTGGGTGGGAGGAAGAAACCTTTCCCACTGGAAAGGTGGAGGTACAACCTGCCATGGAGGGTGGAGAGTGCTGGATCTTGTGAAACAGCAGTGCCTTGGCTGTAAAATACGTACAAAATGCATTATTTTACTTGTATCATTCAGCCATTCTGCTGCCACTTGGGGTGAGCGAGTCTCACTTGGCTTTTCTCCGCAGATCAGTGATTAAATGGCATTTAGGGTTGTTCCTGTTTACGGGAACCGCACTCGAGCAGGAGCCCGCAGGGGAGCTCCTGCGGGAGCCAGCGATGCCGGTCACAGATGCCATCTAGCGGGCTCTGATCCCTTCTGGGCACGGCACGGATAAACGGATGCCCGTAGAACATACAGAGCATCCTACAGATCACATCTCACATCCCCTTAACCCTCCCTCCGCGTGAAACCGCTCAAACATCCCAAATTCCCACCGTGCTTCTCCGGGAGCTCCCACCCCTCAACAACCCCGGAGCGGGAAGGGGCGGCTCGGAGTGTGCGGGGGGAGCGGGCAGGGGGGAGCGTGTGTCCCGCTGCCCTGCCCGCCCTTCCCGAGGCAAATGAGCAATCAGCTGGCACCGGGAGCCGCTGGCTGCGAGGGGAAATTCTGACACTCCGACGAGTTCTTTCCACAGCACGGAGAGGAAAATACACGCTCGGGTCTCTTGTTCCATCTTGGCCTTCCTCCCCCCCCCCGAGCCAAGCTCTGCAGAAACAGCTGAAAATGATTTTGTTTGTTGTTCTCCCGTGGAGGAGTTTGTGCGGTTTTGTGCGCTCGGAGGGATCCGAGTGATGCTGGGGCGGGGAGAGGGAGGCGCTGAGCCCCCCTGGCCCTGCCCCACCCGCAGGACAAGGGGGTTCTCCTCTCTCACAGCCCCACCTTGGTGGGTTTAGTGGAGGGCAGGGGCTCAGCTGGAGCCGGGCTCTGTCCCAGGGGGTGGGCACGGCCCCGGCTTGGCTGCTGGCCCGGCTGGGAGGATGTCAGGGGGGCTGAGAAGGTCTCAGAGCAGCCGTGGGCTCTGGGAGGATGCCAGGGGGGCTGAGAAGGTCTTAGAGCAGCCATGGGCTCTGGGAGGATGTCAGGGGGTCTGATGAGGTCTTAGAGCAGCCGTGGGCTCTGTGTGCAAGCCTGGCTGTGGCTGAAAATAGCCCCGAGCAGAAAGTCTATCCTGTCTGCCACAGAAACCGGCCCACAAAGGCTGCAGCTCCTCACTCCTCTTCCTCTTCCACCCCAGAGTCCGCTCGGCTCTAAAATGTGAGAAATTTGTATTTTTTTACCTAGCCTTTGATCCGCAACCTCGCAAAAACATTGAAGACATTTCCCAAACAGGAAGGCTCAATGCTTCTTTGTTATTTCCCTCCTTTCCCAGCCCCTGCCTGGGACTCTGAAACAATAGGGCTCTTCAGTTGTTCCAGTCCAAAATCTGGGGAGACTTGCCATGCAATTCTGATCCTAAATTTAGCTTTGTTTAAATGCCATTTTCAAGAGTTGCTCATAATGTCTTCATTGAATTCATTCTCATTAAGTGAAGACACAAGAATTAAGCATCTCCGTCTCGAAGGTGTTGGTGCTGGGCTCTGGGCAGTGCTGGGTCTGACACCCAGGTCAGCTTTGCAGGGCACGGATGAGCCACCAAAACTCAAACGGGAAAGCACAACACCGCCACCAGCATGGCTGAGACAGGGAATTGCTCAGCTGGGTTGGTTCAACGGCTGTTCTTTCTGAAAATGCCGCAGGAACACTTTTTAAAGATGAAGGGATCGGATTTATGGACAGCAATATGTGGAAACAGAACCATCACCGTGGCCTCCCCCTGCGAGATCAAACTCGCTCAGTCCGAGCTGGACAGGGACTGTTTGCTCCTCATCCTCAAAGGAGAGAAAGGTCAGTGGAGGTGATCCCTTTGCTGTGATCCAGGGATAATGACCTTGATGTGGGAGAGGGACTGTGGGGAAGGGCTGTGAGACAGGTCCTGGAAGGAGACCTCTCTCTGCAGCTGCTGCTCTTTGTTCTGGGGGCTTGCTACATCCCTGGAGCCATGGAATTGCCTCCAGGAGCAACCTTGGCTCCCCAGTGGACAGCCAGGCTCTTTGGAGTGCCATGAGCCGCAGAGATTGTGATTAATGTACGCAATGTATATGTCTAATGTATGTAATGTATATATCTAATGTATGTAATATGCTCTCCTGTTTTAAACCTTGCAGACCCTAACACGCTTCTGAACACGCTCCAGAAGTCTCCCTTGGAAAAGGTAAATTCCTTGAGAAAATTCAGCTGCAAAAAACGGGTGGCCCAAGTGGCTGGAGAGATGAGGGGTTTAGATCAGTTGAGGCTGGGGGAGATGCTGACTCTTTGACCTGCCTGATGAGGGTTGGCACAGGAGATCCCTGGAAGTGTCCAAGGCCAGGTTGGATAGGGCTTGGAGCACCCTGGGATAGTGGAAGGTGTCCCTGCCCATGGCAGGGGTGGGACTGGATGATCTTTAAGGTCCCTTCCAACCCAAACCCATCTGGGATTCCACGGCTGGAGCCAACCAGCAGACAAACAGCGAGGCTGTGATGCACCACAAGGGAACCCATACCGCCCATGGAGGCAGCAGTGCTTGAAATGGTTCTGTGAAATGCTGTGGTGCTTTCTTAGGAAAGGTTTGCATCCCAAAAATACCTCTTGGATGCAATTGGCGCTCGGCTTCTTCAAAGGCCCGCGCTGCCGTTAATGAATTCCTGCTCCCAGCGCTCCCCCGAGGCTGCCCCTGGCCCGCGGAGCTGAGCTCCAGGTGCCTGCAGACCCACGAAGGGCAGAGCCGCGGCACACGGAGAGCTCAGCCCTGCACACGTGCGCTCCCAACCCCGGGTCTGCTCCAGAGGGGAAAACTCCCCGTGCCACAGGAGGCTCCGGGTGGGGAATGAGCCCGTGAGGACGTGAGGGCCGGGGCAGCGCAGCCCGGCTTTGTTTACGCGCAGTTTCCCAAGGAGGTGAAGAGCAGCATTGTTTGCAGCCGGGGCTGTGCAGCAGATGCAAATGTTTCCTGTTTGTCCCACTCCCGCCTCTCTTTGGTGGTGGTTTTGTTTTTTTCCCCCCCCCCAGTTTGGAATAGAATCCCTGAAAAAGGAGAGCGCGAGGAACCACCGGGACTCTTCCCAGAAGACCCTGATCGCCCTGGTCACATCTGGGCTGCTGCTGGCGTTCCTGGGCCTGGCGGGATATTTCCTGATGAGGCGGCGGAGCTGGAGCCCCGCGGGAGAGAGGCTGGTCAGTGCTTACAGGTGGCAGAGCCGCAGGTAGAGAGGAGCCTGCCAGCGTTGGGGGGGGGGTCCTGGGGGGGAGAAAAGGACG
>VZRJ01012707.1:39661-54582 GCA_013397565.1 Ptilonorhynchus violaceus | reverse complement strand
CCCCCTCTCCAGAGTGACGAGGATGATTTGAAATCATCATAATGTTGATAATAACAATGATTATTATCATAATGTCAATAGCGATAATAATAAATAGCAATAATAGTAAATAGGAATACTAGCAATAATAGTAATAATAATGATGATGATGAGAATGATGATAATGCTAATAATAATGCTAATGATAATAATAATAATATAATTATGTTAGATTTAAATAAAAGGATCCACATGGGTAATAATAATAATAATAATCTAATTCTCTTCCATTTAAATAAAAGGATCCAAATGGGTAAAATCTTAGGCAACTCTGCCCAGGCTCCCTCCTTCCTAGTGGATAAGTGGGAATGACAGCCCTAGGCCAAATGAGAACATCAGGTGGAATTTAAGGGGTCTCTCACTCCTTCCTATTTTAACACAAGGCCACGGGGGCTGGAAGGAGCTGCTTTACAGCTTCATATTTTCTCTGCTTTTCTATTTAGGGATAATTGCTCCACATTGCATTGTAACTTCCATGCCATGGGTTGTCATGTTCTTGCTCCTTTTTTTTTTTTTTTCCCAGAATATATGATGTAGTTTCTGTTTGTGGACTGTTTTAATAGCAAGGTGGCTGAGACAAAGTTTACTCAATAAACTTGCTTTTCCCCTTGAGCAGCTTTAGCTTAGATAAACGGGCTTTAAAGTCCCGGGCTAGCGTGGGACTAGGACTGTTTACCATTCATCATTGTTAGTTAATTGCTGTTTAGTTAAATATTTAGTTTGGATTAAGTTCTTTTATGCCCTTTTCTTGAAAAATAATAAATAAAGGTGTGTTTAGCCATGTGGTAAAAGGCTTTTTAGAAGGCTTTTTAAAGACTCTGCAGGAGGGAAGCTCCATAAAGTTCTTTTCTGTATTTTGCATTTAGATTTTCTTACTTTGTAGTCTGCTGGGTTGTTATATTTGTAATTAGCCAAGCTGAAGTAGCAAGGGCATTTGACTGTAGTGACTACAGACAGTTTTGTTCCTTGTTCCAAAGAAAAAAACCCACAGAATCACAGAATATCCCAAGTTGGAAGGGACCCACAGGACCATCCAGTCCAACTCCTGGCTCTGCACAGGACAGCCCCAAATGCAGTTTTCATTTTAAATCCACCAAATCCAGTTCATGGCCTGCAGTGGACTGTGTTCCGCGTAAGGGGACAGGGGAAAGGCAGTTTTGGGACTTCACAGCCCCCGTGAGGTGTCGATGAGCAGCAGGATGAGGAGCTGAGTGTGGGGGTCAAGCCCCAAAGCAGGGGGGGCTTTCAGGTTCCAGGTCCTGCTCCCTGCAGAGGTGAATGAGCGGGAGGAGCCGGTGGGGACACGGCTGGGGGAGGCCTGGCAGAGCCCGGGAGCTCACTGGAAAGGGCCTTTTTTGGTGCAAACTCCCGTGTTCTGCAGCAGCAGTGACCCAGTCGTTACATAAACAAGGGTTTAATTTTGGAACTTTAATATTTAACGGGCTACGTCTCCTTTGCTGGTTCTCACACGGTGCCCGCCTGACAAAATGCTCCTTACCCACGTTGTTGGTCACTGCTGACGTGTCCTGTGCTGGGTTCCTGTCTGTTTGAGTGAATATTTGTTCATTAATAATAATTCTCTGTCTTAGTGTGGCTCTGTCAGGCTGGGGCAGGGGTTTATAAGGTGCCACTGCCTTGAGTGGTTGAACAGGGAGGACAAGGAACACCAAAGGGTGTTGCCTTTTCTCTGCAGTCAGCAACCCTCCTGCACAGGTCAGTGGAGGTAACACAGGGGTCTCCTGGAAGGGGACAGAAGCTCCACCTGTCCCCTCTGTCACAGGCAAAGATGGTTTCTCATCTATGGTCCAGCCTTGACTGGGCTGTTCTAAAACCAGCAGAGAAGTCAGAGGAACAGGGGAAAAATGGCATTAAAAGTGCTTTAAGGAAGGAGTTACCATGGAGATGGGAAGTCGGGTGGTTTTATTTCAGGTTATTAGAAGGCAGGAGGTCCTTCCCAAATGAACCTGTGAGGTCTCCATACCACAACTTCTGCCCTTCCTGCTTTCTGAGCTGTGTGTTGGCTTTGGTGGTTCCCTCTCTGCCATTCTCTCCAGTCATGGAATGACTGCACCTCCAGCTTGGAAGTACCCCTGGACCACTCTGAGCAGCCCCTCCCAACACCAGTTCCTGAGTGGGATGGATTTCCCTGCCTTGTGTCTGTGAAATGGATTTAGAACCATAGAAAGGCTTGGGTTGAAAGGGACCTTAAAGATCATCCAGTCCCACCCGTGCCGTGGGCAGGGACACCTTCCACTACCCTAGGCTGCTCCAAGCCCCATCCAGCCCGGCCTTGGACACTTCCAGGGATTTACAGAAGGAAGCTTTTGTTCTTCGTGCTGTAGGAATTGCATTGGTATTCTGGGAAAGAAATATTTGCCTTTGAACTACACTGTAGCATTTCCCTTCTGGCCCTAAAACTTTCTCACCTGGGTCCCCAGGACCCTTCCAGAGCATTCCCAGCCAGGTGGCTGTCTCCGTAAAGCCCTGGGAGAGGGAGTAATGTAGGCTTTGCACCCTTTAAATATGATTTAATGGTGCATTTCTCGGCGCTGGCTACACCGGGCTGTGAAATGAGCAGGAACTGTGCTCGGGTACAGATGAAACCCGTCCCTGCTGTGTTTACCTGGCCTCCCACAGGCGCGGTGTGACCGTGGCCCGTCACGCCGCCTGCCCAGCACACTTTGTCACGTAACTGGAATGATGCAAATACAAGAATTAGCCCAGCCCTGCTGGGGCTGCGCAAATCCATCGTGCCAGGAGCCTGCCTCTCCCCCGCAGGGAGCACCCAGGGAGGAGCACCCAGGCATGGCAGGGAGCTACAATCCTTCCCAAATCCTGCAGCCGGCCCTGCCTGTTCTCCCGAGCAACACCGCGTCCACCACTCAGAGCGTCCGCTTAGGCTTTGTGGGTTTGGAGTTTTTTTAACCCATGGCTTTGAACCTTCAAATTCTGGATTTATTCAGATCATTTTTTCCCCAGCCACTGCAACATCACGAGCTCCTCCCTTTACTCCTCACTGTTTTCCCATGGATGTGCCTCGGTGATTTTGTATCATCTCCAAACATTGCCAGCTCACCACGCACTCAATTTTCCAAAATGTTTGCAGAATTCTCGAGAAGCTCCCAACATCCTGGCCTGTGTATTTATGTACGTTTGGGCAATTCAGTTTTCACCTGTTCTCAAAGTTTGGTGAATGGTCCTCCCAGGGCAGCTCTCATCTTGGACAACCTCGTTTTAACCTCTCTGTTCTGGGGCAGGAAAGGCTTTAGATAACCCAAAATCCACCCCTGTGGGTGCTGGGTTTGGCATCAAGGCCGTGCAGAACCAAACCCTCCCCTGGACCCTCCTGCAGCAGAGAGGGGAAGGAAAGCTCCATCTCCAGCGAAGGAGCTGCAGGTCTCCAGAAGGATCTTCCACAGAGCATCTGTTACATCTCACCGAGGGAATTCTGACAGGAGAGGCTGGAAAGCCAGCTCCTGGGAATGCCAGAGTTCCTGATGACAGAGCGTGTGTCAGAGGGAAGACCGGGGTGTAGGGCTCAGTCACTCTTGGCTCATTGATGTGCACATCTGATGGCCTTGTTCCCTCCTGTCACATCCTGTCTGCTTCCCCCCGTTCCCCTCGAGCACCTCTCCTCCCCTGGGGGCGACTGAAATGGGGCAGCCGAAATGCCGGAAGACACATTCCTGAACATTTCCCATTTCACATTCCCTGAATTCCAACGAACATCCCGCACCTTTTCCCCTGCCATAGACGCACCTCTTCCAAGGCCAAGCTTCCTACAGACCTGCTCTTTTCCATGGCAAACCCAGATGAGCCGTGTCCCTGGTGATGCTGCTGTCCCCCGGGCTGCGCTGTGCCCCTCCACCCTGGCACACCGTGCTCCCGTTGCCAAGGAGCCGCCGGTGCT
Organism: Ptilonorhynchus violaceus; assembly: GCA_013397565.1. Lineage (NCBI taxonomy): Eukaryota > Metazoa > Chordata > Aves > Passeriformes > Ptilonorhynchidae > Ptilonorhynchus > Ptilonorhynchus violaceus. The sequence continues at coordinate 50,633 of VZRJ01012707.1, read as the reverse complement.
GCAGGGAGCCCTGGGCTGCTCCAGCATTCCCGCTCATCCTCTGCCTCCTCCCCACCTCCCACTCGGCCTCTGCCACCCCGGCAGCGGGAACAGGGATGCTGCGAACGCCTCCCCGCTGCGGGGCGGGGTGGGATGCGCACGTGGAGCATCCCGGGGACCGAGCAGGGTGTTACTACCGCGGGGTGACAGGCACCTCTGCGAGAGAACTCGGGTTGCCATGGTTACAGGTGGAAAACTGGGCTAGGGGTTACCTCGGGCCAGTGGCACACGGAGCACAGCAGCCCGTGGCGTTTTGGGACACCTGAGATGGCGCAAGCCGGGCTGGCGGCCACCAGAAGCCCCTGAAGCCCCAAACTACAGCTGAAAACTTCCCCAAAGTTCCCCAGCGGGAATGGCCGCGAGCTGCGGCCTCGGGGAGGGCGCCGGGCTGGGGCAGAGCAGCTCCCGTGAGACTCTGGCACGAGGAGCCCATCCCAGCCCTGGGATCTGTTACCGCCTCTGGGTGCGCCCCAAATCTTAAGGCTGGAACCTGGGCCAGTGGAAGGTGTCCCTATCCATGGCACGAGATGAGCTCTAAGGTCTCTTCCAGCCTAAACCATTCCATGATAATTTATTCTCATTTTCTTGGGTTTTTCGGAGCAGAGGAATAGTATTACATGCTGGCTTAGAGGCCTAAACCCAGTCCTTGCCATTCCTTCGGTGCTTCCCGCAGGATGAATGTGAATCCTTGGCTCTCCATTCCCCTGTAAAGGAGTAAAAATGGCTGGGAAGGAGCTGGTTTATGTGGGGGTTTTTTAAGAGAAAAATAGTTGGCAGGAACATGAGCAAAGCTGAAAGTATTTTCATCTGTTTTGGTTTGTGATGTTTAATGTTTTGTTTTCTACTTTACGAATTATACAAAGGAATCACTCAAAACAAAGGTCTCCCATTCTGGTAAGGGGAAAAAAATCTATGGTGGGATTAATGTGACTAATGAGAATTGGCCAAGCAAGACAAAAATCAAAAATATCTTGAAAAAATGACAATATCCATTTTTTTATAGAAAAAAAAATAGAAAAGTTCATTCTCTAATTGAGATTTGTTTGCAAAATAATTCCAGGCTGGGAAGAATAATCAACTAGTGGATAAAAATACTGGTTTGAGATCAATTTTTATTTTATTAATGGTAGCTTGGATTTTAGAAGTTACTAATAGCTTTCAAATGATTATTGCTATGTAAGTACAAAATACCTGTTCTAAATTTGTGGACCTTTGTTTTATGAAAGGCTGTGGAGAGAATTGATCAAGAAAACACATTTTTTAAAAAAATAGATCTTGGCAGTTTGAGGACAAAACGGCTGTGAAAGGATTCTCATCCCGCTCCCTCTTTTTCCCAAGTATTTTAAAAGATAATAGCTTAGAACTACTTATTTTTAGAAGCCTCTAGAAGGCTCAGCTGAGACCCAGAGGCCACTGTGGCTCAGCGCTGCACAAGCAAATTATTTAGGCCAGTTTATCCCCGGCCAAAATAATTTACAATCCCAGTTTCCAGGCTGAGACAAGAGGCAGAGAGAAACCTCAGCCAGCGCTGCCAGCACCAATCCCAGCAGGAACAGCAGAACGCCCCGGTCAGCGCCGGCGCCGGCGCAGCCAGCCAAGCTGATGAATATGATAATCCCGAATATGATAATTTTCGGTAATAAAAAGCACTTCAGGAATTTTTTCAGATAAGAATAAATAATTTGTGGCAGCGAGGGTTCTCGTGCCGGGCGTTGCCCTGGCAGCCGGGGCCGGGTGAGGAGCCGGAGGCTGCTCCGTGCGTCTGGCAGCTCCCGGGCGCCCGTGGGTGCTGAGCCGGGGTGGGAGTGGGGACTGCAGCGGCTCGGATGAATCACAGCGCATTTCCCAATCTCTGCCGTGCTCAGAAAAGCAGCCGCTCCAGGAGGGGCTGGCAGACGCACACAGGCGGTGGGATGTGCCCTCCCGTCCGCAGGGGTTTCCAAGTCGGCCCCAAGGCTCTGCGCACGTCTGTAGGTGCATCCCATAAGGAGTGGGCACGGGGAGGAGGGATGCTCCTGGCCAGGGGTTGCTGTCGGCACAGCGATGCTAAACAAGATGCTAAGGAATGTCCAAACAAATTTTTTCCCTGTTTGTTCATTTCCCAATTGGAAAATATTGCTTTGTTGTATTAAGGTTGGCGAGAGTTTTAATGGGAGGTTTTCGTGTACCCAGGAGCTGGGAGGTGACAGCAGGAATGACAACCAGGACTGTGGAACGGCCATAAACTCTGCTACAGCACCAGCTGGGCTCCAGGAGACTGGCTCCGTGGGACTGTCTTTTGGGGAGTCAAACAGGGATGTGCGGGTGAATTCCTGCCAGCTCAGGGGAGCGCCCAGCAGCCCACAGGTACCGACTGCTCTGCACTGAGTCTTTCTCATTTAATTAAAAATAAAAAAAGCCAAATCCCGGATCTGCATTTCAGTGCAAAGGCCAAATGAACGCTAAAAATGTAAATCGAAATGTTTTCTGATCAGCTGTAAGCAAAAATACTGTTGCCCCCCCAGCACATCCAAACCTTTATCCCCACTCAGAGCAACCAGGGGGTGCCAGCCCCGGACATGATCCTGCCTCTCTCATGGCTGTGTCCTGGCATTCATCAGGACTTTTATTTTTAAATAAAACATCCTGCCAGGCTCAGTTGGACATTTAAATGAAATTCATGCTCTTCCCCCTGTACTTGCAGGAGTTGTTCCTCAGGTAAATCCAAGATATTGAAGGAGGGTTTGACTTCTGCCACAGCAACTGAAAGAAGCCCCAGAGCATTCACTCCTGGTTTCTGATTAAACAAAACTAAGTTGTTATGGCTGAAGGGATACATTTTCTGGCTAAATATTTAAATTGGTAATTAATATACGTCCTTCGTGGTGGGAAAAGGGTTGTTTGCCAGAGTTTCGTAGACTCGATGGGACAAATAAACTTACCAGAGTTTGGAAAACAGAGGCTTAAATCTGTTTATTTCATACTAAACATTTTGTAACTCGGCTTCTGAGGAGCAGTCAGCTCCGAGTGCGACTGTGGTGCAGGAGGGAATAAAACCAGCAGGGATTTATGGCACGGCCCCGCCGCGGGGGTTGAACCACGCCGGCAGCGCCGGCACAGGGCACGCTCGGGGAGCCGGGAGGGAGGTGCCGAGGCTCAAATCTCGAACCGGCGAAGCCCACGGTACCCGGAGCCCCGTTTTGCAGGGGCTGAGCTAAGCGGGCAGAGCAGATTTGCGGGCGGGAGCTGCGCTAAGCTGCGCCGGTCAGCCGGAGCCGGAGCCAAGGCCGGCGGGCGGACGCTGCCGTCACTGCCGCCGCTCCCTCCGAGCGCTCCGCGGCCCGGGTTATGCAATCGCGGGCGGCCGCTGCCCCCGGCCCCGCCGCGGCCACCCTGGGCACCGAGCCCCTCTCCATTCACAGCCTCCCCGTGCCCACGTGAAACGGGAAACCTGGGAGAAGCAGGAGTGTGGCTGTAATTGGGATTAGTCTATTTTTAGCAGGCTGTCTGCTGCCCTGTCCACGCTCCAGCTGAGATGTTTAATTCTGTCCAGCTCGGCTCTTTCTGCAGTGACACCCAGGACTGATTTTTCTTTTCTTATAAACCTTGAATTTGGTGTTTTTTTTTTTTGGTTTGGTTTGAGTGGGAATGGTGGTTTTTAGGAAAACCCTTTTTTTCCCCCACGCACAATAACTGGAAAATCCAGCACTAAAGTAATACGAAGGTTGCTGTATTTAAAAAAAAAAAAAAAAAAAAAAAAGTTATACAACGTTTACTATCATTATTATTCATTTTACTATGGAGTTTGGAAACCTCGTCATAGATCAGGAATGTGTTGTACCCTGTGCTGCACAAACAGCACAGAAGGAAAATTGCCTCTTCCAAGCTATATTGGATAAAAACACGCAGTGATACCAAAAGGATTTTTGTTAAACGGCAGCAGGACGAGATGTTAAAGACATCTCCGAGCACCTCGCCGTTTACTGACCCCGCATTTAAATGCCTGCCGAGCGTATCTTTAACCTTTTATGATGTATTTGCAAAGGGAAACTTCAAGATTAGCACTTAGGAAAACACCCTGAAACACAGTTGGACCGACATCAAGAGACTCCTCCGGCCCCGCTGCCCGCCCCGGGAATGTTTGGCTTCTGCAAATATTCCTGCCCCGTGCCAGAGCGGCCCTGGGGAGGCGCGTCCCCGTGTCCCCCCGGCCAGGGGAGCGGTACCTTTAAGGACAGAACGGGGCAGCGAGCGGGGCTGTTCGGGGTTTGCCTCCCACGGGTGGTCCACGGCCTCGGGATTGGGAAGATGCTCCTCGGGGAAAAGGAGCCAAAGGCCGCTCTGCCCCCGCAAACCCAGCCCGGGGCACGCTCAGCTCCCGGCACGGGCAGGGCGTGCTGGGATCCACACCCGCGGTGCCCCCGCCCGGGCTGGGGTGACTCACGGGGCTGCCGAGCGCGGAGCGGGAGCGTGGCTATTCCCGAGCTCCCACCGCCAGCCCCGCTCCTCCGGCTGCGCTGTCAGGCACCTCAGCACCCCCGCCGCCTCTATTCTTAGCAGCTAATAGCTGAAATAATTCCTTTTGTCTCAGCGCCGTTGGCTCCTTGGATTTGCAAGGGAGTGAAACCTGCCCCCACAGCCTCTCCCAGCGCTGGGAAGAGAGGTCTGGGGTGCCGGGAGCCGAGGGCAGAGCTCCCGTGCCAACCGGGAATGCTGATGTGGGCTGAGGGCCCCAAATACCCCGACCCCGACTCACACACAGGGCACAGGCTCTGCTTTGAAGCAGCTGGGTTGTTCATGGGGTGCCACGTCTTTGAAAAGGATCCTGGCTCTTCCAGCTGAGAGTTTCTTAGACTTCACTGGGTAAGCTCCAGGATTCCGGGGTTTCAAAGGGAGGGCCAGGTTTTCACCTGCAGGCTCCCATTCCAGTGCCTGCTTTGTAGCGTGGGCTGGGTTTGCACCGAGAATGCAAATGTGACTCCCCAATGCCAGCACAGCCATGCCAACACATCCCCGACAGCGCTTGGGAACGATCCCACACCTCTGGCACCACAGGCTTTTGATCTCAGCGCCAGCTGTTCCACACAATTCCCTTGAACCAGCTCCCAGAGAGGACTGTGAACCCCCCACCCTGCCCTTTGTGGCCTGTCAGCTGTGCACACCCAAACAGACGCACGGAATCAGCTTTAGAACTGTTTGAGAAGGGGTTTATTGCTCTTTATGTGCCTGCTGCTCTTCCTCCTGCTGCCCGGGACCCCAGCAGAGCAACAGCGAGCTCCAAGTGGAACAGGGTGCCCAGAGAAGCTGCGCCTGCACCAGCCCTGGAAGTGTCCAAGGCCAGGTTGGATGGAGCTTGGAGCAACCTGGGATAGTGGAAGGTGTCCCTGCCCGTGGCAGGGGGTAAAGGATGGGCTTTGAGGTCCCTGCCAACCCAAACCATTCTGGGATTACATGATTCTACCGGGCTGGTAAAGAAAGGACTCACTGGTCATTTCTCTGGAATTCACTAAAGCAGCTTGTCTGGGAAACAATAAACCTTGTGAAAAAAACCTAAACCTAAATGTTTGTTGTGACTCTGTAACTCTTCTGCTGTCACAGTGGGACAAAACCACGTAGAACATCCCTCCATGGACTCTGGTAGCTGTGTTAGTAAATATTCCCGTTTTGGAGTTCCAAGTCTCCAGTGTCTCCTCAAAAGAATTCCCTGCCCATTTTCTCCCAGAGCCACCCTGCTCGGGCAGCTCCTGTCTCAGATCATGGTTACATCTCACTAATTGACTGGGGTCCTTCTGGACAATAAGGATTATAATTAAGAGGCACAACTTGAATAAAATCTGGGAGCAAGGAACTCCCAAATTTCCCTATCAGTTTTGACCCTGATTCCACATATAATGTGAGTCAAATTATATAACCTTTATTTTACTCAGCCCTCCCATATGCAAAATTATATCCATTTTAAATATAGAAACATAAAAAACTTGCCAGTTTCCGTAAGTAACAAATAAAATTCCTTTATCTGTTGTTAATGCAGACAATTGCTTTACTACAGCAAAGAGTTAATTAATGTTTTTTTAAGGATGATTTTCTATTACAACAGTCAAATTAAAAGAAAAATTTAAAAATTAACCACCCCCTCACTGGTGAGGGTTAGGGGAAACAGTCCTGGCAGATGGGGTATTGTGTTCTTGTTTCTGATGGTATTCCTTGAATAGAGCTGGCTGGGAATTTTGTGCTGAATTAGATTTTTGTTGGAAATGGTCACTTCACTGAGGTGGTGTTTTGTAAGGATGAGGCAGCACTGACAAATTTAAAAAGAGCTACCCCACATCAGCACTTGAAAAATGGACTGTTTTGCATTTTAAAGCAGCTTTTAGGAGTGTGGGTTGGTAAAGTGAAGAAACTTTTCCACTGCCCTGTCCACCTTTGCCCGACTCTTTGCTGCTTCCGTTCGTGCCCAGCCACTCCCGGGGGGATGTGCCAAGACACCCCTTCCGTGGATGCCGAGGTCGAGGGGTTACAGATTTACAGCTGCCCAGACTTGCTCCGTCCGGGGCAGGAATTCGTTTGGCATAAACGAGGCCTTTGGATTATTTATCCGAGCCTTTTAGTTAAACAGGAACATGCCCTGATTTTAACAATCGTGTTTCCTGCACTGGAGGAAGGTGTGGCCGATGGCATTTAAACCGAAACCCGAGCCAAGGCTTCCCCGGCAGGAAGCTGGAAGTGCGGGCAGGACCACGAGGGTTTCCTTCGGCTTTCAAAACACCAAGGGCCTTTCCTCAGGTTATTTTATCGCCCACAGCAGCAATAATGATGTGCACGAGGGTGGGATTTTGGGATGGCAGCCTCCGTATGTTATTGCTATTGAGGTCATCGTAGCGTGACAGCAAAAGTCGCACGGGAGACGCCGGAGAACTGAGGATGAACCTTCAGGCACAGAAGCGGTGCAAGCCCAAACTTCCTCTGAACACTGAGGGATTGCTCCCTGATCCTTTCACGGTGCTGAGGGAACTGTCAATGACAGCAGACTTGGGGGTGATGCCTGGGGGGTTCAATCCCCTCCCTGCTCAAGAAATTGTATTTTTCCCCAACCATCCAGCCCTAACCATTCTGGTTGCAAGTCATGAAATCTCGTTACAATGTCCAGCACTATAAAAACTCCTTATATTTTGATCACCCAGGGCCCAGCTGTGATGAGCCACGGGGTCACTCCTCGTTTTGGAATGGATTCCTACACTGCCATTCCCACGGTGCCACTGATCTCCCGTGCCTCCAGCCACAGCCGTGGATTATTCCCATTTACCAAGCTTGCCTTCCTGCCCAGGACTTTGCACCCTCATAGGCAGTTCTTACAAAACCAAAGCTCTGCCTCCTGCTTTTAGAGTTGGGAAGGGGAAAAAAAAAAAAGAAGGAAAAAAAATACCCAAACCATTAACGAAACATGGAAAAGGGCTCCAGTTAAACCAGAAAAACAGCCTAGATTTTTACTGTGGAATCACAGCCTCTATTTCCTTACAGAAAATGCCAAATCCTGCCCAAGAGTGTCAGAAGACGACTTTATTTTTTTAGGCCTCATTACTCAGTTCCGAGAGCTGAAGTTTTCCATTGTCCCAAGACTTCTTACAGACTTGAGTGTTTCCCAGTGCAGACAGCTTTGAGTTCTACTTGGGAGCCTGAGTGCCAGCAGAAAGTACTTAGAGCCAGGTAAAGCTAGAAATGCTCCACGGCTGGTGTTTCAAATAAAAGCAAACCATAAAAGAAATGCCACATTTCCCCTGAAAGCAGCCAAAAGGAGTCATTTGAAATAAATCAAAGTTGGTTTCACCTTCTTAATGCACCACAGGACTGACAAAAGCAGTGTGAGCTGAAAGCACCAGTCAACTGCCCCATTTCTGAGGCTCAGAGTGTTTTATCTTGCTCTGGTGTTTTATCTTGCTCTGTCATGTTTGGAGCTCCGTGGATCTCGAGGTGGCCTCTGCCTGCCCACACAGCGTGGTGTAAACCACTGGGGAAAAGCGGGAATGCGGAAAATCCGCCCCGGCCGCGCGCGTTGGGGCTGCTGGGAGAACTCGGGGTAACCGCGAGCAGCGCGGGCAGCTCCGGCTCACAGCACACGCTGGCCTACTTCGGCGAGGATGACTCATTTCAGTAGCCCAGCGCTCTCTCCGAGTCATTAAGGAAGGAGTTAATCCCTGCAGCTTTGGCCACAAAGTGGATGTGTAAGGCCTGAAGTCCCATGGGCCTGATTGCATAAGAAACCCTGTATTGTGGCATTTAGTTGATCATGCACTACTTCTTCTGGTCACATGGAGGCTTGATTTCCCCTTGCATCAGCTACTACTGACTTTTTACATTTCTCGTACTGGTGTCTGACTGTTTGGTTCACCGGGGTCATCCCCTGCGCCCCACAGCAGAGCCTGTGCTGCTCATCCAGTCCCTGATCCACAGGATCCCATCCCATTTTTTGTAGGATCTTATCGGATAAACTGGGCACTTGTAATTTTTCTCATTTGTGTCTGTGCGTAACAGGTGTCATTTTCAGTGTAGTACAGACAAATCCCAAAATAGCTCAGGCTCTTCAGACGCTGCGAGGAGAAAAAATAGTGGTTACTTCAGCTTTGGTTGTAGTGAAAAACCCAACGCTCGCAGCCGGCTCTGAAGTCGGAATTAAAATGGCAGACGTAGGTGTGGAGCAGGGATCTCTCTGGATTCCGTGCTTTCTGATGGACTGCTCCTCGCTCCTGTGTGTGTGTGCACATGAACTCCCTCTCACAGCGCTGCCTCTCCAGCAGCTCCTTTGATTCCCAGAAGCTGCATCTACCACGGATCCTCCTCCACACTTCCCGCTGCCGGCAGAGCTCTGCTTCCCCTGCCTGGTGCCGGGGCCGGCCGGAGGCACCAGGGTTAACGCCAGGGATTTGGGGGGCAGAGGCAAGGAGAGAGGGCTCAGCTGCAAAAAGATTCCTGCCTGGTGACGATGCCTGCTGTGCTGAAATGCAGAGCTGCTTGTGGACTGTCTTTGTCAGGGATTATTGGATTCTGGTGACTCCAGGAACGCAGTTATTAGTTCCCCTGCCTACGCTGAGCGTTTTGAATCTGTGTGTGTGATAACACTTATTAATACTGCTCAGATTAAGAAGATCCTATAGCTTTCCAGCACTTTCAGCACCTTATCTCACACCACCCATCTGCCCAGCAGCCGAACCACGCTCAGATCAATGCTTTGTGGCCAGCAGAGCAGGGGCTTGTGGGGCCAGCAGTAGCCTCATGCCCAGAAGTCCTGCGTTTGTTCACAGCAGCAGCTCCTTTTAAGCTGCCTTGTGCTTCAGGGGATCTGCCTGCTCAGGATTTGCAGGACGTGGGCCTAAAATATTTTATTTCAGGAAGTCAAGCAGTGGTTGCTGTCACCGAAACAGTTAATCAAAAAGCACCAACTCTCTACTGCAACGTGTGTGTGCGTGCATGTGTGCGTGTGTGTTTTTGTTTTTTTAGAACCAGCAAGATCTGCTTTGGTTTTTTTAAAGCAGAAAACACCAAAAAAGTTGGCTGTGGTTTCAGCTGCTATCGCTTGAGATTTGTACTGCTGACTACCAATCCGAAAAGAGTTAACCTGGTAAGTATGACTCAGAAGCAGAGAAGGAGATGCGAGGCTGCGAGCCGGGGAGGAAGCGCAGAAACAGAGGTGAGGAACAGAATAATTGCCAAAAAAAGGTGCCGAGTCCAGGAGCGACGTTCCCTCCAGGCTGCCTGGCCCTGGCACCGCTGGCACGGGCTCCCTGGAAAGCTGCAGTTCCGCTCTTATAACACAAGGAGCAGGCTGGAGAATTTAGAGCTGCGTCACAGAGCTCAGCGAGAGAGTGAGAGAGCAAGCTCCGTCGATAGGTCTACCAGCAACAGCCCTGCTGCAGCAAGAGGGGAGAGAGGCAGCGAGAGAGGCACAGAGGGCTCCAGAAAGAGAAGTAGCCCCAACACCACGGACTGGGCTCCTGCCACCATCCACTGCCATTTCCACATCGTACCCGGGCTCGCTCGGTGTAGGAGGCTTCGCCCACTGACGATGCTGGAGACCCGGCACGCTTAATCCCGCGGGGAGGGAGAGTGGGCAGACACCGAAAGGGTTAACGGAAAGGAAATTTCTGGAACCTTCTCTTCTGCGGCGCTCCAGAGCGAGCGGAGGGCTGAGGACTGCGCAGATGGTGCACGGGCACAGCTCTTCGGTCCGGTTCGTCTCCCTCACGTACGTACCCTTTGATCAGGATGGGGCTGGAGCTGCAGCTACGTATTTGAATTATTTGCAGGGCGTCCCTTTCCCCCGGCGTCCCTAAGTTCGGATCCCGAAGTGCCTTTATTATTATTTTGGCTGGGTAGGATTGCTCTGTTCTGCGTCAGAGCTGTTTTCTCAATGAAGCGACGGCACAGGTTGTACTAATGTCACTCTTGCCGGCATTGCTGTACTGCAGAGGAGGGTAGTAGTCGTGGGGGAGAGATGACAACTTTGCAAAGACTGCCGTTTTCCTGGTTTGCCTGGGCTTTTTCTCCCCCCCCGCGTCCCTGAAGGCTGGCGTGCTGGCGAGGGGCTGGTGCAGGGGTTAACAGGCGCCCTGCGACTCGGGGCTCGGAGGTTTGTCACTGCGTAGTTCGCAAAGTGGCGAACGGTGACGCAGTGATCATTGCAGGGCACGTCGTCCAGTTTTTAAAAGCACTGGGGACAGGTACACGGGTGCCTTCCAGACGCTTCCACACCAGCTGAAAGGGGTTAAAGATGAGTCGAGCCGGGAAGCAAGCATTTAGGGATTAAATGTCATCATTTTGGCGTTGGAAAGTTGTTTACCTTGCTCTCTCGGTGTCTCCATGCTGGCAGGCGGCCAGCTCACATGTGATAGTCTTCCCTGGACTGCTGCATCATTAACGAGAGCCAGCGCCGGCTCCCATTGGCCGGGCCGGGCGCAGCGCC
>VZRJ01012707.1:0-39342 GCA_013397565.1 Ptilonorhynchus violaceus | reverse complement strand
CCGGCCGGAGCGCTGCCCCTGCCCTCTGCCCATTCCCTGCCCGCTCCCTGCCTGCGGCTGTCAGCGCCAGCGTTACCCCGGCCGGAGCGCTGCCCCTGCCCTCTCGCTGCCCTCTGCCCATTCCCTGCCCGCTCCCTGCTCCCTGCCTGCGGCTGTCAGTGCCAGTGTTATCCCGGCCGGAGCACCACCATTGCCCCTGCCCTACTCCCTGCCCTCTGCCCATTCCCTGCCTGTTCCCTATCTGCTGGTGTCAGTGCCAGCGTTATCCCGGCCGGAGCACTGGCACTGCCCCTGCCCTCTGCCCATTCCCTGCCTGTTCCCTGTCTGCGGGTGTCAGAGCCGACCGTTATCCTGGGCCGGAGTACCGCCAGCTGCCCCTGCCCATTCCCTGCCTGCGGCTGTCAGCATCAAGCGCTACCCCAGGCCAGAGCAGTGGCAGCTGCCTCTGCCTTGCTCCATGCCCGCAGGTATCAAATCTGGGCGTTCATTCCACCTGCTCCGAGTACCAGTGGCTGCCCCTGCCCTGCTCCCTGCTCTCTGCCTGTTCCCTGCCCGCAGGTGTCAAATCTGAGCGTTCATCCCAGCGCTGCAAGTACCGACAGCCGCCCCTGCCCTGCTCCCTGTTCCCTGCCTGTTCCCCATCTCAGAGTGTCAAACCCAGCGCTCCTTCCAGCACTCCCAGTACCGGCAGCTGCCCCTTCCCTGCTCCCTGCCCACTGCTCCTTGTCTGTTCCCTGTCTGCTCCCTGTCTGCAGGTGTCAAACCCCGAGGTTCCTTTTAGCACTGCAAGTACCAGCAGCTGCCCCTTCCCTGCTCCCTGCCTGCTGCTTCCTAACTTCTCCCTGCCTATTCCCTGCCCACAGCTCCCTGCCCGCTGCCCACTCCCTGCCTGCTCTTGCTGCCCACCACCCACTGCTCCCTGCCCACTGCCCGTAGCTCGCTCCGTGCCCACCTTGGATCCGGGGATGCCAGGTGTCCCTTGGGCAGCACGCAGGACAGGGGCCGGTCACTCCTCGGTGTGCTGGGTGCAGCCCTTCGCCCATGGGTGCTCTGGGGAGGTGTCATTTTGCCGTCCAGTTGCGATGATGACGTGTCAGAGCTGCAACCCACGGCGAAGCGGAAAGTACCGGGGTTCAGGGCTTTGCTCCTTGCTTCCTTCTCCCTTGTGAGATGGTGGAGTGCTGGCAGGACTGTAAACTGCTTGGGGCAGGGATTGCACCTGGAAATTATGTCGTGGGAATAGTTAAAGAATTGAAAATGACTCTTGCCCAAACCTAGTTTTTGTCTGCACAAATGCGACTTTGCCACAGGCTCAGTAACATCAGGGAGAGCTGAAGACTGCTCAAAGTGAGGGGTCTGTAAAGGTTTGCGAAGGAAATAACAGCGTTAGAAAGCAACGACTGAAGGATTGGGAAGGACTGGTTAAGGATGAATGGGAGACTGAAGGCAGAGAGCAGCTCCAGAGAAAGGCTGAGGAAATGAAGGGGAGAACCCTTTTCTCTCTTAATCATTTACTATACTATTTTTTCACCTCTCTTCCTAAAGCGACCAGCAATGAAGATGGCAACTCTGCCTGGAAGTGCTGAGGACACAACCAGCCTTGAGCTTGGTCCTTCTGGCCGAGGAAGTCTCCCGATTATGCAGTGGAGTGGTAACTTTGCTTTCTCATATGACAGGCAACATTATTCCATAGCCTCTCATCATTCCAAAGCTTACCCAAGTTTCAGGATGTGATAGCGCAAGTGTTTAATCCCTATTACTCACTGGTTGACATCTCCAGCGTCAGGGCTGGTTGTTTAGCAACAACCGCTGGGCTCAGCACCGGCTCAGGCACCGCGCGGCCGCCGTCCCCATCGCCTCGGCTGCAGCCCGTCCTCTGCAGGGTGATCTGGGAGACAGGGAGAGAGGGAAGGGCTGGATTTACACCCCGACCGAATTTCGGTGGTTGGGTTGGGAAGGCCGCAGGCGCTGCGGGTTTTTTCGCGACTCCGTCTTTTGCGCAGGGCCGCCATTTCCGACGGCAGTGCGGTGTAGGAACGGGCAGGGAAGAACGCGACAGACAGCACGTGCCGCTCCCCACTTTCTTTCCCTCTTGCCCATCTCCATCTTTCCTCCTTCCCCTCCTTTTCTGCCAGATTCCATAGGGAATTTCAGCCTCTTACTGCAGTCGTCACAACCCCTCCTGACTCACTGAGCCTTCGCTGGCTGTAGCTGGCTCCCTTGGAGCATCCTTGCCTCCTGCAGCGCCAGATCCGCAGAGCAGGGGAACAACAGGAATAGCAGCGACGACGGTGGTCCCTGCAGCCAGAGAGACAGGCATAAATACACACACACACAACAACAGTCCCAGGCAGCTGTGGAGGAAGTTGTGTACAGCCAGGAGCTGGACTAAGACACGATGCTCGGTTGTGTGGATGCTGGGTGGGTTGAGTCTGTTTTCCCCAAGTTCTGGCTGCATGGACAACTCTTTGCGGTTTCTCTGTCACCGTCGTGGGGTGGAGAACCCCTTCATTTGTAAAGACAGAGCTGCCTGATGACATTGCTTTAAAGGAGGTGCCATTGGCAGCTGGTCTACCTGCTCAGTGTGTTCAGTGTAGGGATGTATTTGGTTTAATTCCTTTTGCCACCGTGATGGTTTAACTGTGACTAAACAGGGAGGGTAAGGGGACAGATAAAAGAGGAGTTATTTCAATGTTAAACTTCAGCTGTAAATCTCATTACTCAGGAATTGAGGTTACTGTCAGCAGGTAAATCTGTGGGACTGGTAGGAAACAAGGCTAAGAAGGGGACATGGCTTATTTCTGTAGGACAGCAGTGATTGTGTGCACAGGGATGGCACTGTCACCGTGAGCTGTACCTGGGTAACTGTTCCGTAATCGTTTTCTGCATATTGCCGCAAAAGGACTGGGGAAAGCTGTGATTTCTTCCTCCCTCTGACACTTGTGTGTGTGACACTGTGTGAGCTGATTCATTTTCCTGTATCTGGGTTTCCCTGCTCTGGGAAGTGGGGTTTGCTGTGCCTCGGCCCTGGTGCAGCATTGTGACGCAGCGTTGGGGGATGCGCCGGCTCTCGCCGACAAAACACACGCAATTTTCTTGGGCATTCTGACCGCCCCGGGACCGCGGGATTTGGGGAAGGAAGGGCAGGATTTCACATGCTCATGATATAAATTTAAAAGCATTACCATCACCTTCTCTGCTAGTGGAGGAAGGCTCTGTGAGGGGCGAGACAGCCATGATCTCCTCCTGCACTTGTTTTGCCGATGGTCATGTTACATCTGTGACGCAGACGAATTTTGCTGTTGGTTCTGTCCGTGCTTTAGGGAGTGGAGCTGATGAGGGCACAAGCTTGAAAATGGTTAGAAACAATCATTTAATATTGATATTAAAGTTCAAACCACACCTGAAGGGTCAGCGGTATCTGATTCATCTACTGACCCACCCAAATGGTGGAGGAATTCGGATGAACCACAGCACCCCTGGCCATTTTGCTGCTCGCAGAGCAGGCTCAGAGGCTGCAGCGCTGCTGCTGCTGCTGTTCATTTCCATGTTATACAAATACAGCGTTGGGCTCTGTGTCAGGAGCTTTCCTGATGCTGTGAGAAGCTTAAAGTCTACAAATGTTTTTCTTTTCTTATTTGGGAACATTCATTAAAACGTCCAAATGCCAAGTGTTCTACCCTCACTCCTCTGACAAATCACTCCCAGACCTATCTAGAAAATTCAGTGCTGCTGCGTAGGATTTTTGTAACTTCATCATGGTGTTTCCTTACAGCTTGGGGGGGGGGGGGAAGTAAGACTTAATTTGGTTAAATATCTGTAATGCGGATGTTAATGGACAAGGATGTAGGCAAGGGACAGGAGTTGTCCATATCCTATCTATACCTGTATATGGATATAGACAGTCCCAAGCCCAGGCTGTGAGGAATGAGGAGGAGTGCTCTATCCCATTCCCACCCACCCAAACATTTCAGTGCAAAGGCAGCAGTAGAAAAGGCCAAGCTGGAATCTCACAAAATGGTTCCACCAGCTCTCAGAGATGCCAGTGCCGTTTATCCTGGCACGGCTCCGAGAGCGGCACCGCGAGCTGCCTGCTGCAAGGTCATTCCCCTGACTCATGGTCAGCAACCAGTTGGTTCAGGAACTCCCAATCCACTTTTCTTGCAACTGTGCCCATGCCTGAACCTGGAGGGGAGGCTTGAAAATTAACATTAGTGCAGTAGTGGGGGCACTGAGCCCAAAACTGTAGCTCCAGAAAAATCCCACGTCTCTCAAACATTTTAAAATCCGTATCTCTAATTTGTTTTTTTGCTAGCTAGAAAAACTTTACACTAGTTCCCTCATCTTCCCCCAAGACTTCAAAAACTTTGCACTAGTTCCCTCATCCCCTTTTCCCCCAAGACTTCCTCTGGACTGCTGGGAATCAGGAGTGGTGTGTATTTAAGGACTTACACTCTGTTCTAGGGGGAAAAAAGTCTGTGTATATTTGCATTTCTGTAGCAGTTTTATCAGGTGGACTCTGCAGACTCCCCAGTGTCTGTCAAGCCAGTGGTGTCTCTCAGGTGCTTTTAGTTTCAGATACCTCACAGGAGCTGTCTTGTCCCCTCCCAGGTTTCCCCATTTTTCCATGGTGTTCCTGTTTGTCCATGTCACTCGTATTTTTGATTGACTCGGGACAACATCAGCCATGGACGTGCTTAGGGCTGGCTCTCGTCGTCTCAGCTCCACCGGCAGCAGTGGAGTGGTTAATGCCTCCGAGCAAAATAATTTATTTAGTCCCCAAAGTTCAACTTGGGGGCACATTCTGTGAACAGAGAGGAGCAGGGGGAGCAGTGCAGGCCAAGCAGGGCCACGAGCAGACCCTTCCTGCTCCCATCCCACCTCCCCAGGCCCCCAGCCCTGGGCAGCCTGACCCTGCTCAGAACAAGCCTTAACCCTCACCATCATTATTCCCTGGTTTCCAAAGGGAGAGAACCTGGCTGCTAATCCTGATGCCAGTGACGACTCCTCGCCTCCAGGGAGGCAGATGTGATGGCTTGTCTGCTAAAAACTGAGCCAACACACTGTGATTCAGCCCTCCAGCTTTCCAAGGAAGAGCTATTTCTGAGTTAAGCACATCTCTTCAGCTCCCCCCACAAACACTCACAGTGCTCAGGAGTCCAACAGCAGCCACTGGGTTTGGATGTGGATATCCAGCTCAAATGCTTCTTAACGGCTCCTGAACATACAGGGATATTTCAGTGAAAGCATGATGGAAATCCTGGGAGCAGGTACAAACCAGCAGCTCACATGCTCAGGGGAGTCAGCCAGGAGTGTTTGGTCAGTGCTTTTCTCCAGCTGTTTGGCCAGGTCCTCCTACCGCAGAGATTTAAAGGAAAGGCTCGTTTTCAAATGTCTGGTTTAAAGGCAGGTTCCACTTCAGTGAACATCTGGCAGGGTTTGTTTCCTTATGCTCCTCCCTGGCACAGGACATTCTTTTGTCTCTTGAACGACACAGAAGAAAAATATGACTTCCCTTGACATTACCTAAAGGAGCTGGCACGGCGGTGTTGGGGGAACACCACGTTCCTGAACTGATTATACAAATCACAACAATCATCTCCCCGTGAGTGCTTTCAAGGCCTGCAATCAGTACTTTACATGCTAAAGTGATGCTTAGAATGTACAGAAGTTAGGAATAGAAAATGGCTTTTCTGGTTTCAGCTCCTTAGGTGGATCATTTGTTGGAGTGGAGTTAGTTTTGCAATGTGCTGCTCACTCAAGCTGTGCAGGGCTAAATTTGATGAGTGTTCATTGCTACTGCCCTTCCCTGACCTCGGCCATGTAAGTGCAATGCTTTTCTTCCCCTGTGTGAGTTTGCCCAGTTTCACTTCACTGTTCCCTGTGACACCTGAAATCCTCCACACGATCCAGTGGTTCAGCAGCTCCTGTGCCCTCCAAAGAGGCTGGGGGTTTGCCTAGGAACTCTCATGAGAGCAAAAGTGGAGAAAAACTGGATGACTCCAGGCAACTCCAAGCCATTTCAGATGAGCGGGGGGGATCACAAGAGGAGAAGCTATAGCACTAATACTTAATATTTAACAGCACTATATATAGCACTAATATTGGTATATAGCACCAATACACCTGTAATGGTCACCATGCTAAAACTGCTCCCTTCAGTTCAGAATAGCTTTGGGACAAGCCATAGCAATTCCATGTTATTTATAGTTAACAGTCTGAAACAAAGTTCTGAGATTTTAAAAAACCACGAAAGGTCTTGTGAATAAATCTTGTTACTTGAGCGATGTTGTTCTGTTCTGAGCTCTCTCTAGATTTCTTCAAAAGATCTGCACTCTACAAATCAAAGTCCTCATGCACTCTTTTAGCCCACACTAGCAGACCTTCAGGGCTAAGGGGCATCTCTCAGACCTCATCACAACCCAAAATTCAGCCAGCACAGGCACTCCCCATCACCCGACCTGCCCTAAATTAGCTGGAAAAGCTGCTTCTCCCTACGTTAAACAAACGAGCAAACAAAACCCCTGACCCCAAACCCCTGACCCATTGTAAAAGGTGGGTCAGGAGGCTGGGCAGCTGCTGACAGTTCAGCACAGGCACTGCTGAGTGCTCTGACAGATTCCCCTGAACACGAATTGAAATCAGTGACTCAAATGTCAAGCAGGCCCAATTGTTCCATTGCTCGGAGTTAAATGGGACACAAAGCTCCACAGGCTTTTACCCCCATCCTGTCCCAGCCCAGTGTTGAGCCTGCCTTGGGGTTTTGGGGGGTTTCAGACACAGAGTGTCTGGCTTTTAACTCATCTATACTGCAGCTATAAGGCTGCAATAGCAGGACTAAAGGAATAGGCTACGTTCAACTCAGGACTGTGACGAGGAGTTTTTATTGTGGTCTTAACAAAGAAAAAAATAATCTCCATTATGCTTTCAACTCAGGAGGGAAGTACCTGGTTTTGCTGCCTACAACAGCAGTGGCATCTCCAGAGCCACCTTCTAGTCACAGGCATCAACTTTCCTAAGCAGTGCAGCACCTGCTCTACCTTTACTCAGCCCAGGCCAGTGCTGCTGCACAGCAAGTGTTCCAGCCTGAGGACTGGCTCCAAATGCAAGTCAGAGCACATTTGTCCACAGCTGACCCACGCAGCACCAGACCCGCACAACAAAGAGATGCAGTTACAGGCTCCCCCACGCCGAGGAGGCTTTTTTGAAACCTTAGAAGTTCACTCATTTCAATTCCCCTTACAGGTCACCACTTGTACTGTCACACCCCTTGTCCTGCACCTGGCCTTGGGCTGATTCATTCCTTCCCTGGGAGGATGATGCATCAAGCTCAAGTTTTCAGCATGTAAAACAGGAATTATTTTCTCCAGGGGAGACCAGAGCCCGATGAACCGCGAGTTTCACTCCGTGATGTGAAAATGGAGGAAAGAATTTATGATGTACACAGAGAACTGTTTGGCTTCCTGTAAATGCCCCAGAACTGCCTTTATATATAAGGGGTAGGTTGTAAAAAATCAGATCTGTGACATCCAGGCTTGCCTTGATCCTGCAGACCAAAGGTCTCAGGGTAGAGAGGAAGTTCCCTTTCACAGGGAAGGCAGGGATTCCCTTTTTGTCTTTGTGTCCTATAGAATGTATAAAGCAGTGTGAAATCCATGAAAGGCTTTGAGATGTTCCTCTGAAAGAACTTACAGAACAGCACTGCCACTAAAACATCCGAAAACGAGGGAAACCACAGAATGAAACTGTACTTTTCCTACTATTATTTACTGGAAAGTCCAGACCACTGTGACAAAGCCACAGGACAGGTGACAGTATCTGCTTGTCTCCACACACCTCTGTGTGTCCATAAGTACAAGTTCAACACACACACACAGAGCAGATGTTTGAGACAAGCACTGCTTCATTTTCTTCCCTGTGAGGGTGGGGAGCCCTTGGTACAGTCTGCCCACAGAAGCCGTGGCTGCCCCATCCCTGGAGTGTCCAAGGCCAGGTTGGACGGGGCTTGGAGCAACCTGGGGTAGTGGAAGGTGACCCTGCCCACGGTAGGGGGTAGAATGAGATGAGCTTTAAGGTCCCTTCCAACCCAAACCATCCTGTGATGCTGTTTTCCTGTGCACATTCCCAGTGGGGTGCTGTGGATCACAGCATCCCGAGCTGCTCTTTTTCTCCCGCCCTCTGCCTGCCCAGACATGCTGTGAGCTCTGGAAAGAAGAGCACAAACAGATGAATCCTGCCCAAAATGTGTACCTGCACCTTGGCAAGAAGGGCTGACACCTTCTGGGGAGCTTGTTAAGGCAATAGGACAAACTCCAGGTAGCCTGGAGGAGGGGCAGCAGCATCTTAATTATGCTGAAGTGAAACCTGGTTTTATCAAAACTATAAATAATAAATGAGCCACTGATCTTCATCTGCTGCATGTATTTCTGGAAAGGCTGGTCTCCTTTGGAGAGGGGAGGAAGTGCAGAGGTGTTCAGTCCTTATAAGTCTCATACTTTGACAGAAATTCCCATTTTCAGCAGCACAAAATTAATGACATTTCCTCCAACTATTTTTCAAAACCCTAATAAAGGTTTCTTTTTAATGCTTAGTACTGAGACAAGAAAAAACCAAAGCAAACCCTACTTTGAGCCTGTTTCTCAGGGATGCTGCTGTGATTCTGTGATCTGTGCTGCACCTGTCTCTCCTCAGCAGAAACTCTTGGTCCAGCTTTTCAGGAGTAAATCTCACCCGATAATAGAGGGTGCCTCATAAATAACTGTGCCAGCACGACAGGCACTGGGGAGGGAACCTGCTTTCCACTTGTCTTTCACCCTGTTGCCCCAGATAATGGATTTAGAAACTACAGTAAATACCCAGACACAGTAATCTAGTCCAGTTATCTCCCCTTCCTCCACCCCTCTTTCTTGGAAGGACGTGCTCTTCTCCCTGAGCTTCTCCTCTGCTGCCCGTGAGTGTGCATTGGGATGGAGGCACCGGAGCAGATTTTTGGATGTGGCTGCAAAACTAAGACAGAGTCGCCAAAACTCCGGGGCATCAATAAGTGAAACTCCTGACTGCAGTTGTGCTTTATTCCATTTCACATCAGCCTCTGCACCAGCACGGGTCAGCCACTTATCCAGGGTTGATAGCTCCTGAATTATGCATGTGTGGAGTAGTTCACAACACCCCATCCATTCCCACTGCTCTGAGACACGGACACTGCAGGTTAAGTGCACTGCTCAGCCCTTTGCAGATCCAGGAGCCATCAGCCACTCATTTTCACACTCTCTTTCCTCGACAACTTCCACTGAACCATTTCCAGTTCGACTGATGAACGCTCCCTTTCTGTTCTGACCCACGCTCAAAGTACTTTCAATCCCATTTATTTTCATTTTGCCCGCAGAATTTAAAAGTTGCTTCACAAAAATCTCCAAGTCCTTGCTTATTTAAAGCACAGGGACTGCTGACAGAGGAAGTTCTATCAGGACAGTCACATTTCCTTTCCTTGTCACAAAAAGCACCTGATCTGTCCTGTACTCTGTGATCAGTGAGTGACAGAAAGCCAGAACACTCTCTGTCTTGGACAGAATGAGGTTTATAGCCTGGTTTCATCTGCAGAGAAATGGAAAAAGTGTTCCTGTACAACACAAACTTCCCACACACACCCCACCAGCATCGTGCTCGGCACTACCAAGAAATAAAACCTTTATCACCACTTGCTTCAGTTCCCACAGCTTCAGTGCATCCCCCCCTGGCTAGGACAGGAAACAACAATCACCACCAGGCTGGGGGCTTTCCTCATCACATACTTAATTTCTCCTACACCAGCCTCAACCATTCACAAGACGCCAAAAAAAAGTGTGTCCATAAAGTAACTGAGCCAAAGGTAACTCTCTTACTGTCTAATAAAATTAAATAAATGACTTTTTCTCTAGGTACGGTGGAGATGAAGGATTTTCTCCCTCAGCCTGCAGCCATGCACAAGATGTGTCTTCCTCTGGAAGCTGGTTTCACATGGTGGCTTAGATTTTCCCACTTTGTATCTAGCACCATTTGAAATCAGTGTTCTAGGAGCAAGAATTTCAGCGTGGGAGGAGATCAAGCACCTGCTCACTTCACCAACAGCCTCTTCTCCTCAAATCAGCCCTTTTCCCAAAGGTCATTTTTTTGCCAGCCATCCACTTTGTAACGTCATCTGATTTCTAGACACTTCTCCAACCACTGTATACACCCTCCCAAGCCAGGGCCACACCACAACAGCTTCCTTCTCATGTACTTCTACTTAATAAACAATGGATATGAGTTCAAGTTGTCCAGAGTAAAGTGATCCGGAAGTTGCATGAAAACCAACGTGGTACTTCTTGCATCTTGACAGGCAGAGTACTTTTAATAGCCAAAAACCAGGAGTAACATTTAATTTACTGCCTCAGAGCAAAAGGATTTCCACTCTGTGCTTGGGGACTCCATCGCCACAGAATTCTCATTCCACAGCTCCCAGAGACTTGCTCTGCAAACACACCAACTCCCTCCAACAGTCTGACCTCAGCAGTTAAACACAGGAGTGCCTTCAGCAATCATAGAATCCCAGACGGGTTTGGGTTGGAAGGGACCTTAAAAATCACCTCGTTCCAACCCCCTGCCATGGGCACCGTGACGATGCCACAGAGCACACACAGAACCCACTCCTTTTTCTAGGATTGTTTTTCACTGCACACAGAACCCACTCCTTTTCCTAGAATCATTTTTCAGTTTGCTGCTGGTGACTTCTAACAATGTTTCAATTTTCCACCCCTGCATCCCAACCACTAAAGCGAAGCTGAACTATTTTTGTCTGCCCTCACTGATGTCCAACGTGTTCTCAGACACGGAAAAGATGATCCCTGTGTGGATGAAGGTTTGATCAGAGCACTGAGTAGTCATCTCTAAAGAATGCATAGCTGTCATCTACGAGAGGATCCTTCTCTGAGCCAGGAAACGTCTCTTACACAGGCTGACCGATTTCTCTTGGTGTTCAGAGTCTCAGTTTTTGTCTAGCACCATTTGAAATCGGTTATGATGTAGGGGGAAAAGCAACACTAATGGAACCCTCCCTTCCCCCACCCCCCAAGTCCCAAATAAGCACCATCCAGAGCACGGCCTGGCCTCACAAACACGAGTGGTTTGCTGTTCTCTCACCAGAAGTTACCCCCACAGGCCGAGCATCCTGCACAGAAGGAGGACAGTCAGCACCCCCTTCAAGTGAGGATGGGATGCTCCCAGAGAAAAAGCATCTCTTCCAACATCTAACTAAGATTCTTCAACTCCAGCAAGCCAGGGCCTGGGTGTGACAGCACAGCCACCCAACATTCCGACTTCTATTCCATGTGCTGTTTGTTTGCCTTAACCTGTTATTTACACAGAGGTTTTTTTTTTCCTTTTAAATAAAATTGTGTGCTCTTTGCTCCTGGGCTCTGTCCCAGGTAGACAGATCACCTGTTTCCCTGCTGGACAACACCTAAGTGCTGCAAGTCTCTTCATTTCAGCCCCCAGCTCCATTTTCGCCACCCTCAGAAGGATTTAGAATCACAGAATCAGAATGGTTTGCCTTGGAAGGGACCTTAAAATCACCCAGTTCCAACCTCTGCCCTGGGCAGGGTTTAATTTACACTGACTTTGAGTGTGACACTGATGAATCCATCAATCACTGACACTTCACACTGTTTATCACTAAACCAGGTTACCCTGGACCTGTTTTGTTTCTCTCACTGCTGTTACCAGTAGATGGCAACAACACATTTTTATTCTATGCAGCCTTTTCCTCAGCACAGAGTTCATGTGTTCATGTCTCTTTAATTATCAGTTCCAGACTCCAAAATTAAATAATTCATGCAGCACAGGGTTTTAGAAAAACAGCACAGGACTCATTATAATTAGGACAAATTAATTTGTAGTGTTTAAGTCAAATTCACAGAATCATAGAGTGGAATCACAGAATGGTTTGGGTCGGGAGGGACCTTAAAGATCATCTCATTCCATGCCCTGCCATGGGCAAGGACACCTTCCATTAGAAAACTTGTCTGTCAGCTGCTTATCCCATCAGTGCCCACGGAAATCCCAAAACTTCCAAGTGTACAGCTGTGCAGTCTGGCATCACTTCCCGTCCACACCAACTCATTTCGAGTATCACAACCACATATTAAGTTATTTTTCCTATTCCACCCTCTGAAAGACTTGATTCTGTAAGGCAGCTGACTCCACACACGGCTTTGCCAAGAAAATTAAAAACATTTTAAGTGTGACACTCATAAAATTCATAAACCTGTCCTCCTTAACATGTCACCTAAAACCAGCAGAGATGTATTCCCTAGGGATTGCATTTGTCACACACTGGACAAAAGTGCCAGAACACTCTCTGGGCTTTGCCTCAAGTGTTCCCTCAGAACAGCCCCAGGATAATTTGCCTCTTCTCCATCAAGTTTTCACCAAGTTTTTCAGGAGTCAACAATGTAAAGTTTTGGAGGTTCTGGGAAATTCTCTGCAGTTCTAAAAGAAAGTCCTAAAGGGCTGCTCAGCAAATTAAAACACATTCCCTACTCTACCATGGAGTAATTCTGTGCACAAACTGCAAGCTTTAATCTCAGCAGTTACCACCTGTTTGGGACACGAAAAATCATCTTGATAACAATGGGAAAAGAGCTGCTCAGCACATGATGAATGAAAGACAAATTATTTAGCAGTAAGTGTTTAACATTTTTATTTGGAATATTACAAGTCATCACTAATCTTTACATCCAGAAAAAAGTGTAAAAATAAAGCCAATTTTTACAGTTACTTCACTTCCCAAGCAAGTGCATTTCAGTGTATTTTAGCACATTGCAGATGCCACAGAAAGCAAGCTCAGCTCCTGACCACCACACTCAAGCCCAGTCACACGTCACAGTGTTTACAAACAACTCTCAAACTAAGACATCAGCCAGCCCATGAACAGCAAGTCCTTCTGCGGAGCCAAAGCCCCTTTTTAATAACCACAGACTATTGTGAACTCAAACAATGCAACTGCTGGGATTGTCCCAAAAAGCCCCATAAAGCCCTGAACAGTTCTGTGCCACTCCAACACTCTGCTGATGACAGGGGAGAGCAGTGCCAAGGAACCACAGACAAGCCAGAGTAGTTTCAATGCTGCCTCAGGCATTTGAAGTGAGGCCATTTGGTTTTTCCGTCAAAATTGGTTCTTAGAAGATGCCTGTATGTTGACAGGGAGATTCACGAAGCCAAAACCTGTCCTAATTAAGATTTGGGTTTTGCTAAGGAATTAGAAGTAACAATGAGTCTCCATCAATGGCAAACACTGTGGTGGGAGCTCCTGGAGCCAGAGTCTGCACTAAAACATTTGATGAGCAAGCAGCAAATGAGAGACCCCTTCTACCAGCACTGCCAGTCCTGCCCTCCCACAACTCAACTGCTTTGGTTTTCCTTTAACACGAGAAGTGAGTCTGACAGGGAAAGGCTTCTGCTTCTAAACAGGAATCTGATGCTAAATCCAGCCCGTCCAGGCTTGATTTAACATCACAGTCTGCATAGAGAGGTTTGAAATACGGAATACAGGACTTCAAGTAAAAAAGGAAGGAAGGCGGATACACACAGCACCCATCTGTATCTTTAAAAGCAACAGAAGATCTCCGGAAGTGACATCAAGACTCGATAAAAATCAAGCACCCTAAGGAACCTGTGCTCATGACAGGACACGGCCACCGCCGAGCTCTCAGCAGTTCCTTTATTCAGGCACCTCCTGTCAACAGCCCAAGGAATTCAAAGGGATGCCTTTGCTACAGAATCCTTCAGTTTTCTATTCCAACAAATCCACTTTTGCAGTCTTTCGTGGGATTATATTACAATCAGAAATAGATATGGCTTTTTTTCCTTCTTAAAAGCAAAGGAAAAGCTATAAAACTCTGATTTAAAGGCACACTTTTAATTCATTATATATACAACAACCAACTTTGGCAAACAAAGAGGTAGAGTATATAAGATCTAAACTGTGATAGTTTCAAACAGACATCGCCTTCAAATGCACCAAACTCTTCAGGGAATGAGTAACAACACATTTCAGAATACAAAAAAACAACAGAACCATTTACACCTCCTCAACCAGAAAAAGGAGTGAGAAGGACAGTCGGGTTTGAGTGAGCAGAACTACAAAGGACAGAGAGGAACACTGGCCATCTTCTGTAAGCAAAGAGGTGGCACTGAAGGCAGCAGGCAGCAGCAGCTGGCACTGGGACAGTGACACTCCAGCAGAGACTCTGGCATGCTACAGGTATTGCCTCTTCCCCAGCTCACATGCACAGAAAAGACAACGAGAGGCCCAGCAGGAAAAGCAGGATCTATCTGTATTATCTATATATACACACACTTTATCCTATTAAGCATCTCCTCCAGTTCATCAGCAGAGCAAGACATAGCACAAGGAACTCATCGACAGCAACTCACTGCAAGTGCAATCATTTTCCAGCTCTGACAGGGACATTCCACTGCAAATCCCCTCCCACCCCCCAAAAGGGTCATTCATGCTTTACAGATCTTATATTCGCCAGTACAGGGAGTGCTGTCACGTTTCCTACAAACAAAAAAACAAGGCAAATCAGAGATTTCGCATTTAAATAGGTTTTACATTTATACTGAAAGCACAGCCTTAGTTTTATCATTAAATCAACAGGTAAAGTCACAAATCTCAGTATTCTTTATCCTCTCTTTACCAAGCAACTGCTGGACTGAGGAGGTTTTAGCTTCATTCATCTACTGAACTGCTAAGAATGACCCAAGGAGTAGCAGAGCCTTTGACCCAAATGGATCATTTCAAGTGATGAACAGACCATGCCCGAGTATTATCAAAAATCAGCACCAGAACAGTTACAGGATTCCTGGAACTCATCTGCAGACCACACCAGGTGCACCCCTGTAATTCATTTTAACTACAGTGTGTTGTTTAGTACATCTTTTCTAACTAGAAAGGAAATTATTAGTTTGTCAGACTTTTGATTCTGCAGTCCACTAACAGCAATGTTACAATACTTAAAAGTACAAGAATTAAAATTCACAGTAACAGTCTTATGTATGTTTCAAGTTCTTAATTAACTCCTGTTTTGCTTTACCAAAAAAAGACCCCTATACCAAACCTCCATTGTGCTATTACTCCAAGTCTCTAAGGAGTTCCATATTCCATAAGAAAAACTCCAGACTTAACAGTGTTTTCACACACCAGACCAGTAATTTCCCTTATCATGTGTAAAGGTAACATTGGAATGAAGAACTCTATTCTATTCTCTTGATTCCTTTTGTCTCTCCAAAAATAAGCCCAGAACCCAGAAAACAAATCCTATCTTAATTAGAAACATCTTTCTTCAGAGTTGAAGATGATATTCCTTAATCCATGCAGTATTTTGGAAGAAACTCCAAGCTTAATCTTCATATATGCCATCTCAAACCTACCAAAAATACTGAAAAGTCACTTGTCCTTTACAAGTCAATAAAATCAAGACTATGCACATGAAAAGACCTTTGCATTAAGTTGAAATAAGAGAACCCATCACCTTCACGGAATTTGTGCAGTGGAAAAAGGCAACAAAAAAAAAGAAGATACTGGTTTAAAAAGTATTTGTAGTTCCAAATGACAAAAATACTGGCAAGGAACAGTCAAACTAAGCTGTCCTGCCTTAAAAGCATTCTGTTGAAACAAGGTTCAAAGAGACAGATTTTGGAAGAGCTCATTTGACCCTACTCAAGTGTAGGAGCAACCCCAACTATCATCACATGAATCTCACTACTGGACTGAGCACTAGGTTAAAATACAGGAGAGGAAATCAGTTGCAAATAAGCAACTATACTTTGATCCGTTTTAGGGCTACAGAACTCTGAATTTCAAAAAGAAATCACCTTTTCCTAAGAAGGTTTCAAAAGAAGATCTTGTTAGAACCTTCATTTATTTATTTTTCTTCTAGAAAACGAAACTGCAGATGAATCAGTAATTCTGAAAGACATGATACGGTTTTCTCTGAAGGGATGCACAACTACCTTTAGAATTTTAGTGTCCAAAGGTGGTTTCCAGCTTCTAATTAGAGGGAATTACACTGTCAGCTAAGAAAAGTAACACACCAGTGGAATCCACTCCAAGTTACTGAAACGGGTGCAAACATTCATGTAAAATCTGCTACTCATTCTCCAAAGACCAAGAAATGTGATTTACAATCACTGGAAGTTATTAAGGACAATACTAAATGCTAATTATTTATATATTATATCCTATTCTCCCCAAAAGAATGAAAGGTTGTGATATTCTTTCCTACAGGAAACCGATGTTCACAGCCAGCTAAATTCCACACTTCTGAAATTCCAAGTAAACCACAATATAAAAGACACTTAGGCTTCATTGCAAAAGTCCAAATGAAGTGGAAAGTTATACCTTTTAAAGATTCAATTAATTCTTTTGTGCAGTTTCTTCCATCTCAGCTGGGACATTAGTTTTTAAAATACATGTTTCCTTGCAACTCTCATCAACTGTGTACGAGCTGAACAGCAGAAGGGGAAAAAGGTCTAATTGAATGTCCCATCCAACTGGCATTTTAAACACACAAGAAAGAGAGGGCAAGGAAAGATTTGCTGTCATTTGAAGACTACAAACCAGCAAGGATCAGGGGCTGGAAGCACAACAGCTCACAAAGGCTCAGCTACATCAGGAACTCAGGGAACTGAGCAGGGAGATGGAGGCCTTAATAACAGATTAGATCAGGGCACTCAGACAAGAAAGAGCTTTAAGAGTCAGATGTTCACAGAGAGCAAGATAAAGAGAAGCACTGGGCACAATAAGGCTTTTCATGCTGTCAAATATTCAGGAATGTAATATTATTTAATTTTTGATCATGCTCCTTTAGATCCCTTCTGCTTTCCACACCCTGAGAAGCCTCTCCACGGACGAGGGCAGGAAGTGCTGCCCTGACACTGAGAACTGCCACGAGCTTTTCTCTGGCTCATCCACACTCCAAAAGATCCAAGTCCTGGATGAAAAGCAGTGGCTCAAAAGCACCAAATTACTCAGCAGCACACTCTGGCCCTTGGATTGATACTGCACTGCCTATTTAAAAAACACTAAGACTAAAACCTCACTGGATATAAACCACCTTCAGAGTTCTCCCAAGCACTCTTGTGTGTGCTTCATCACAAATACGAACCATGAGAATATTCCCTCTGGTTTCCTTCATTTAAAGCATCCCCTCCTCTGTTTCACGTACCCCAGATAAATTCCAACAGATTTTGTTAGAAGATAATTCAGTTTTGATGAGATGCTTATCCTAACATTCCATGTGTACCACCTAACCTGCTCTGGATTTTTGCATGTTACAAACTATTTCTCTGACAAAAAGAAGATAAAAGTCAGATAAAATCAGACATCACAGCAAGAAGCAATGCACAAAGAGGCATTTAAATCTCCTGCCAACCCTCCATGAAAAACCACACACAAAACCCAGTTGTTTTGAAGATAAAGTTTAAAACATCCTATATGTCTCATTACAAAAAGAACACTACGACTTGTTTATGAATCTAATATTTTACAGTTGATTTTGCAAGTCTTTAACATAGGGACACCAGCATTGCTGCTGCAGGAGGAAAAGGAAAACCTGAAAACCTTCTAGCAGCACAAGCCCACACAACCAATACTCCCCCTGGCTTTAAGAGGTAAAGTGACAGGTTTTAAACAGATGGACAAAAGTACTTTCCTTGGAAAGCGTCCATTTGCCAAACACAAGCTTAAGAACAGGGATTTTTCCTTTCTTGAAATTAGTGCAAGTGTTAATTAGCAGCTTAGCTGAACAGCAGATACAAAAACAAAGTCAAATACATGGTTAAGCTTTAGCTTCCATCAGCTGCTGGGAGAAGCTCACATAAAATCATCAGGCATTTGAAAAAGAAAGGGCACATGAAGCTCAAGACACTTACACAGCTTTTGCTCAGTCATTTGGAAATTTGCAGTAATAACAACATTAATAAAAAAGGAAGCTTACTCACCCATTTTGTGAAAAGAATGTCTTATAGATCCAGAAGGCTGCCAGGAGCACCACAACTATCACAATCACTTCAGGAAGAATTAAAAATAAAAAGTCTTAGAATGATAAAGATCATCTCCAGCTCACAAAAAAGCAGGAAATGTTTTTGCAGAAATAGCCTTGTTTTCATCCACAGCTGTGTACCAACCCTACCCCTCAAAAAAACCCCACAACCCAACTTATTTCTGGAATAAGCCTTGTAAATGAAGTATTTGATGCTTTACTCAAGACAGTTCACTTAAGAACAGTGACCACCAAGATGGCAAAACCCCTCAGCTCAGAAACATTAAAACAGGAATGACAAGGCCCCAACATTATTTTTACAAGTTTACATAAATCTGGATAACAAATGCAAGGACAGAAGACAAACTAAACAATTCTGTTCAAGATGCCTCTGAAACGTGACCTCACCCACATGAAAAAACACACATTTTACACTAAATTAAACTATAATTGCTAAGCAGTTTTTTCTTGAATTATGCAGCTTTAATTACTGCAGTCACAGGTGATGACTGGGATCAAAAATAGATTTCCACGTTAAAAAATTCATTCATATCTTATCTTGTTAAGGTTTTAGAAAATACTTACCACAGATGATGGCTATGATATATCCACCTAAAAACAGAGAGAATCAGTATCACAAGAGGAACACACGTGCTTCTTATTCAAATGTTATTAGAAAAATATTCACAGAGCTATTGCAAGTCATCAAGCACTTCTGTCAACATTCTCTTTAACGCAGGCCAACTTAAATCCTAACTTTATTTAACTCAGAATAGGAATATTTTCATTGATTCCATTAAACCTTATTTTTTATGTCAAAAGGAAGAAGGAAGTTGCATTACATTACTTCTCCTGAATATAAAATAAATGTTCTGAGCAGTAAAGCTTCTCTTCGCTGTACTTTTATCCTACTGGAAGTTTCTGCTGTCCATACTCACTCAGCTGGCAGCTCGGCACTCCAGGAGCCCACTGGTTGTTTCCACTGTAGCGAATCTGAGCTTCCCCATGCAGGGTGTACCCCGTGTAACACTCGATGGTAATAACATCCCCCACGGAGTAGGAAGGTTTCTGGCCAGCAGTTACTCGACCATTACTTATGACTGGGGTGGAACCAGAACCTTCAGGCTGACCTGGAAAGAAAAGGGGAGAGGAAAAAAAAAATAAAGACCTATTATTACATCATATATTTAGAACTTCTCGCTCTGCCCCAAATTATGAGTTTTACTCACAAGCACAGTCTGGTAAAGGACCCCATGAACTCTGCTCTTGACAAGTCACTGTCACCTCTCCAGCGCCATCAGGAAAGGAGCAGCCAGCATTGCACCTGATCTGGACAGACTCTCCTTTTCCATAGGCAGGTCTGGCTGGAATAAGGACTGCATTTGGGATCTCCGGGGCAGGACATATATCTGCAGTAACTAACACAGGAATTTAAAACCAAGTTTAGTGAGAAGAAACTTTATTTCCTAACTCAGTAACTCACTCCACACATGCGCATTCTCCCATAAGAATCTCTCAGTAGTTTAACTTCGTCCCAATTTTAAGTACAAATATTCCCTTTAGAAGACTTAAAAAAACATCACTGGAGGTATTCATTAAGGTAATACAATCTTATGATGTGCTAGCTCAGAAATCCGGATTGGTTAATTATTTCTCTAAGCTCTAGAATCATTTCCAGGTGCCTTATCAGACTCATTCATTATGGAACACCCAAACACACTCTTTCCAAAGTGCCTCTCACTCTTGGGAACTCATTATTAAACCATTCACGTGAAAAATTATCTCACTGTACTCTACAACAACATTCCCTGTCCCTCTAGCACAGGGAGGGAGGAGAAAGGTTCAGAAACACTCCTGTCATGTCCCCAGCCCTGCAAATTAGCCCTGATTTAATAATTTGCCTGGTCATAATCTAACAACATGCTACACAGCCACAAGATGCCTGGAAAGCAGAGCTGAAGAGCTGCATAAAGCAACACACACAAAGATTTTCATTACTGCAGAAGGACACTACAGGTTTCCTCATTGTGCCTACTCCTAATTCTCTTTATCAGACTCAGAAACACTTATTTCCTCCTGCATTCCGCATCTTTTCTCCTGTGTTTACCCATGAAATCACTAGAACACCACGATGCTCTATTTTAGCTAAAACAGACTATCAACACACAAGAGAAGCAGGAATCTTATGGGAAGTCTTACTTTTCTCACAAGTTGGTTTTGGAGGAACCCAGGTGTTATTTGCCTCACAGGTAATGATCTCTGCTCCAACTATGTAATAGCCTGGATCACACTGAAACACAACTGAGCTCTTGTAAATATAGGAAGGCCCAAATCCAGATTTTTTTCTGCCATTTTCAACTCTGGGGTTTTCACATTTGACCACTGAAAGAGGCAAAAGAAAAACAACTCTGAAACATTTGTTAACACAAACATTGCAACAAACACAACATCCTTTCCCTACTTGCCAATTTCCCAGTCCTCAAGTTGTTTTGGAGGGACTTTGTAAAAACATTTATTCCTGCACTTCCACAGTAGCTGTGCTTTTAGGAAAAGGATTCTTCCTTAGCTGTTTACTATTCCTAATTTAGCTTCCACATCCTTGCTCTTGACAAAATTTTTCTACAGCTACCCAGGATTTATGGTCCCTCATTTCCTTCACTTTGGCCTTGTCACTTCTACCAACAAGACACTCGCACATGAATTTTTGAAGTTTTAACTTAAATTCTAGCCATATTCTGTGTCATAATCCATCAATATCCACCATGCTGATGTGATTTCCATTGAACTGTATCAAACCTTACACCAGAGGATTTGGTTCTTCTTTTCTAGAGGAAAACTCCATTCTTCCCACCCCAAAAAAGGGACAGACACTGTAATAAAAAAAATATATTAAAAATCCCAACAACCTCTACATTCTGGAGGTGGTTCACTCCAAACTCCATTCGAGTGTGCATCAGAGGTGCAGTAAATTGTGTTTGAGCCAATGAGGGAGAAGGGATCGCTGCCCCTGGGAACACTGTCACACGTGTAGGTCACTGAGCTCTGGTACACGTAGCTATTTCTTTCCACGTAGTGGCCATTGGTTATTTGGGGAGGTGGCTCACAGGGAATTACTGTAAATAAAACACAAAAATTGGTCAAACAGGGTTTTGCTGTGTTAGCTGGTTCATCTCAAGGCTTGGTTTTCAAGTAATTTCATTAAAATCTGACACAGCTACTCTAAGTCACACTACAGAATCTCGATTTCAACAAGAGGTTGACTTCAATATGAAATAATTACCACAGTAACTGGTATTTTTCAGTCCTATTTTACCATTATTTTTTGTACTGGAAAGTTTACAGCACAGCTGTTTTTAAATGAACTACACCCCTCTGAACAGAAAACTAAACACAGGAGTAATTTACTTACTTTCACAGAAAGGCAGAGCTTTATTCCAGTCAACGCCTCCGTTCTTAATAACACAGGAAATCTCTTCATTACCCTGTAATCTGTATCTAGACAGGTAAAAATTTTTCAAGAAGTGAAACTTTAATCTCTCACTTCTCCAAAAAGCACCTAAAAATTGGTTTATAGAATTCTGTTCTGTGATTATGGGGACATAACACACCAGGGTTTTGCTGTAATGAGAACAGTACCACGTTTATTTTGCTAATAGCCTCACCCTGAAAGCAAAACAGAAGCAAATGAGACTAAAGGAACTGTGGAAGTCTCACCATTTTCAGATGTGTACTCTCTAATATTAAAGTCTTAAAATTACTAATACTAAAGGAAAATGAGAAAAAACCTTGGTGCTTTGGACTTAATTGTTCAATAATGAAGGATGATGAGTACATATTTACTCCCTGTGCCACAGGAGCATTAGAAGAAGTCATTAGAGGTAACACTCTAGCTCTGCAGAATCTCACTAAAAAGCTTTAGGTTGCTGCAAACAGTAATTAAACCAGGGAATCAAATTAAATGTAGCTGTAGCTTCATTTGCTACAGGTAGAATTCAGTTTTCAGGTTAGAATTAGAATGGAACCTGCTTAGACAATTCAGGTTTGGATCAAATCTGACGTAAACAGAAAAAAAAAAAAGAAGAAAAAGAATTCATTAACATCACCAAAATACTTACCCTTCTCGACAAGAAAATGTCAATTTTGAACCAAATGTAAGATCTGTCACATGAACATAACCATTTTCCAGTTCTCCTGGGTGTTTACATCTTCTCGCTGGGGGAGTGGGAAAAAAAAAAAAGAAAAAATCTACACCTCTGTAGTTACATACAAAGTCTTTGGCATTTAGTGCTCTTACCAGCACCAGCGTTTTTCAAGCTTTGTTGAAAATACAGCAAAACAGTAATTCCCACTTGCAAAACCACCAAAATTGTTGAATACCAGCGTGAAAAAGCAAAAGGGTACAAAAAAAAGCACACATCACCTGTACAGAACGCGTCTGTGGGTGACCACTGCAAGTCCTCACCACAGGTACGGGTCAGGGATTTCCCGGGGATTCTCATGTACCCCGGCCGGCACACGAAGGAGATCTGGCTCCCAACAGGAAAACTCTGCATTTCCCTGGAGCTCCCGCTGAGCTCTGCGTACTGCAGCCGCTCCGGACTGGGACACGTGCCTGGGAGAGGAAGGAAAAGGAACACAGCAGCTTAGCAACAGCAGGAGAGACACACCGGGCTCTCACAGCACACCAGCCAGGGTCGTTCGGGAGGCTTTGAGGATGTGTTTACCTTGTTTCCAAATTTTTAATATGAATTTTAACTGCATCCACCGTCCAGCTCTACACGCATATAGTACAGGTTACTTGTTTTCCCACGTTCTTTAGCATTCTACCCAGACAATGCACTTCCTGCTAGATTTTTTGTTTGTCTGCCTTTTTTTGTAGTTAGATCCGTGAGTTAACTCCCTGTACACCCACCGGCAGGGAAATCCCTATTTAGCTTCCTACATGAAAAACAAACAAGCCAGCCCCACTCACGGAGTTTATGTCCTTTCTTAAGGAAATGAGAAAGCGAGTCTAAGGATCACAAAGCGGAGTTTTAAATCAGCTTCAAGGCCAGGTTGGACGGGGCTTGGAGCAACCTGGGATACTGGAAGGTGCCCTGTCCATGACAAGGGTGGGAACGGATGGGATTTACGGTCCCTCCCAACCCCAACCATTCCGTAGTTCTACGACTCAAACCCGCCCGCAACCGCCTGGAACCTCGTGGTGCCACCACCGCCCTCAAACCATTTCCTCCATCCCTCCCTTCCCCCCTAGCAGGCCCCGAGGGCCCCCCCTCAGCCCCGCAGCATCCCCGGGACCGGAGCGGGGAGCAGAGCACGACGCCGACCCCGATCCCTCCTCCCGCCTTCTCCCCGGGCGGGGCCCCCGCGGGGGCTCGGCTCCGCGNCCCCGCCGCCATGGCCGCGCCCCGCGGTCCCTCAGAGCACCTCGGCGAGCTCGGTCGTTCGCTGCACCCGGTGCGCGGTGACATTCCACAGCCCCGGCTCCCCGCGCCGGTGCGGACACGCAGGAATGCCGGCGTAGGTCCCTTTCCAAGCACAGCCCCTCTGTTGTGAGGAATAATTCCCACGCAAATGACGCAATCGCAGCCCATACGCATGCTCAGGGAAGGGTCTGTTTGACCTGTAGGGGTGATTTTTACAGGGTAATGAACGTAGTTCAGCTGTAGGATACACGGAGCTCGAGTATTTTGCCAAATTAGCAAGGTGTACATAGATCTACATCAACAACTTGATTTACTACACCCTTAAAGCTTGATAGTTCCGGGACGTCCTTGAGTAAGGGATGCTCCTGCTGCCTGTTCCACTCATTAGGTCTCGTTTTTTACAGATTAGGATTGAAATTATACAAAAATCTTACGAAGAACGCTCTGATTTTAAAGTGATCTTGACATATTCCACATTTTGCAACACGCTCAGCACGTTACAGCCCTGGCTGTGGGGAGATCGGGCCCTTTCCCGGGCAGGGTCCCCACAGAGCTGGAGGAAAGAGGAAAAACCTCGAAATGTGTTTAGTTGTGCAGGTGCGACGTTTTGAATGCCAACAATGATTAATTAAAAACAACAGGCGGCTCCGGATGGACACCTCTGTGCGGGGCTGCTCGCCTTTGAAAGTTAAATCCCATGTGGTGCAGAGCAGCATTAAAATGGAACACCAAAAAAAAAAACCCAACACAAAATACTTAAAATTCTGGATGGATCTTAAAGAAGGCACAGAGTTGTCATCATCAGCTTTTATTAGGTTAAGCATTCATAGAGGAACGCTGCACATAAGCGGTGCTGGAAGGAAATAAAGATGTAAATACAACTCTTATTAAGACATTAATTAACATGTGACTCCCACCCCTGCACAGGAATGTTGTGGTGGGCACAGGGAGATAGGGAATCGGGGTTAGGGTCAGTGCATTACACGTTGTTTCTCCCTGCCAAAGCTTGGGGTTATGCGCGTGGTTATCCAGATTTTTAGGGGTAAAGAAAATTCTTCATCAGAAGCAGCACACAGAATTCCCTCTGAGGCAGCATCCGCACTGTGTGCAGTCTGAGCCTCCTTAGATCCTTACAGTAAGTAACGGGAGCAGAAGGAGCATTAAACATTTACAGTAAAGTGTCTTTTTTTGCCACAGAATTCCAGTCTCAACGTGAGCGGCGCTTCCTCGCTGCAGGAAATGAGCCCAGGGCCTGGTTAGCAGCAGCACGGATGCCCAGCCTAGGGAAGAGATGATATCCTGGAGTTAAAATTAGAGCTTTCCTGTTTTTATACTGATGCCTAGAGATTCCATCACCATCAGCAGGGAGGAGACAATTTCTGGGAAGTGCTTTGTTTCAAAGAAATCACCCAAAACAACCCAAAAGTCCATTGTTTACATGTCCCACTTTCTCGTCAAAGTGCTGCTAACAGTGAAAATTCACTGTTGGCTGCAGTAGATTCACCATAGAAAGTAGATTCATCTGTAAGTAAAAATAGCATTGTAGTAAGTGTGAAAGCAATAAAAAACCCCAAAGACTCAGTGCAGTGTCCTCTTCTGACTCCACTACTGCTAAGGCAGGTTTTCAGAGAGAAGTTCTCCCATAATCCATATAAATTAAAAGCAGTTTTCTGTCAGGAGCAAGGACTCGTCTGGAAGTCTGACCTGTGAACACCATCCAGATTATGGAAAAGGAAAGAAACACATTGAGGGTGGTATCAGAAAGAAAAATAGAATGTTTTAAACCCAGTATATTTAAAACAGTCTGTTTTATTCAGCAAAAGAAAACATCTTACCGGAAGATTAAGGGGAAAGAGTTTTCTACTTGAACTAACGTATTAGGAAAATAGTCATTCAAGCAGACAACGTAGTCAACAATATAAACAAATGACAATGTAGTTATTGCAGCTATAACTGGTATTTTGTGTTGAGGAATATAAATCCCTACCTTCTATGGAAGACATGAGCCTTTCTGTTCAGTTGATGGGTTCAGGGGGGTTCTGTAATTATAGTTTTCATATGTACGATAATAGCTACGTGAAAAAGAAGAGAACAATGACTCTATTGCTTTGTAAAAGAACACTCAGGTTGGCTTCCTTTAAGGAAGAGAGCCTTGAAATAAGATGATGTAACCACACCGTGGATTCCAGGTTGTGTCATTTGCAAGCCTGAGCTGAAGGTACAAAATTAGACGGCCCATGCACCGTAAGGTTGAGGTAAATAGGATTGAGGTAAATATTTCCAGCATATAAAGCTTGGGACTTATCAACAAAGGACATGAACAAACAGCCAGAAGCTGCCTTACCCTTCCTTCTGCTTGGAAATGATTTTCCAGACAATGCCTGCCCCCAGGAGCAGCAGGACCCCCGCGGCTGCGACTCCTGAGGGAGGAGAGCCCGTGTCATTGTCTCTGCGTGTTGGAGAGCACACAAAACACAACAAGGTGTGTCTGCCAAGGCAGCAGAGGGAGGCTGGGCACTGAGGCCACTGATCCGGGTGCAAAAATGTTTGTAAGCTGCTTACCTAGGCCTAGTGACCCGGGCTTGGGGGACGCTAGAGGGAAGGGGAAAAAAGAAAAATCAGCAAACTCTTCTACCAAAATACAGTGGTTTTTAACTGTTGTTAATTGCTTTACCAATACACCTTTTAGAATCACAGAATAGTTTGGGTTGGAAGGGACCTTAAAGCTCATCTCATTCCACCCCCTGCAACAGGCAGGGACACCTTCCACTATCCCAGGTTGCTCCAAGCCCCATCCAAGCCCCTGGCCTTGGACACTTCCAGGGATGGGGCAGCCACAGCTTCTCCGGGCAACCTGTGCCAGTGCCTCACTGCTAAGACCTACAACACCAGATTTCTTAAAACCACACCTTTATATACTTTTTTTTTTAAATAAAGAAAGACATTTGCCTGTTTAAAATGCATTTGCAAGTTTCTGTTTGGTCTTTGCTTTGTTCCCATTCCACTCACTCAGTTTACAGGCTGGCACGGGAGGGTCCCAGCTGAAATCCTCTTGGCACTGAGTGTGACTGATGCCTTCCAACACGTAACCATCGTCACATTCAAGAGTGATGTTGGTCCCAGGGCGGTAACTGTTTCCTTTAATGGCTTTTTTAACACCTTGGACATCCGGGAATTCACATCTGATCTCTGAAATTGGAAGTAATAAAAAGAGGGCATTTAATTAGAGGGAACACAAAATATGAGAAACACGGATATGAGTTATTTAGGACATTGCTCTTGAATTCCTTCTGAATGTAGCTAGAAATTAATTCTTACTCCACAGGGTAGTTCCTTCCTTTATGGCTGCAGAAGTGGGTAAGTGTCTCAGTCCCACATGTGATTCCAAACAACAGGAGCAAAGGAAGCACAGACCCACCTTTGCACTGAGGGAGGGGCTGGCTCCAGGTCCCTGACACCGAGCAGTTGATGAAAGCATTCCCAACGAGTGAATAACCAGGATTGCAGCTGTAGGATACTGAGGCTCCATAGGAAAAAGTGTCAGAGGTGTTGCCTTTGAGCCTCCCATTGGTGATGTTTGGAGGATGCAGACACTTCACAACTGGAAAGTCAGGGAGAGACAAACAACAGGATGCTGAAGGATTGCCAGAGAGTGACTAAAGCACTGTACCTTCGCAGCCTTGGTTGTTCCCTTTGAATTTCTTCCTCTGAACTCAGCAATCTGTAACCTGTAACTCCACCAGGCTTTGGAAAGGCTGTAAACTTGAGCTTGTTCTTATCATGCAGTCTGTACTCAAATATAGACCTTTTACAAACCATCCCCTAAGGCAAGACTTGTTAAGTGTCCTTTGTTCTTAGCTCTCTGCAACCAAAACACACCTTCACAGACGGGAGGAGGATGGCTCCAGGCTCCAGATGGTGTGCAGTAAATGGATGCTGTCCCGAGGAGAGAGAAGCCAGGCTCACAGATGTAGTTTACAGACGTTCCAGGAGTAAAAACTGCTTTTGCTGGGCCACTGAAAGACCCGTGGGTTATATCTGCAGGCTTGGAGCAGTGCAGCACTGAAAACAGAGACGTGCAGATCAAAACAGAGCTCAGAGAGGCAAGAGGGAAAACTTTTGAGCAGCTGGGAAAGGCTGAACGCTCATTCCCACAGACTCCCAACACACAGAGCCAACCCCACCCAACCCTCTGCAAAGTTCCCTCAAAAAGCAGGACAGTTTGGGAGGAGAAGTTAGTGATGAGTAAATCTTGCCTCTTCTTACAAGAGACCTACCTGGCTTTGTTGTGGTAGCAGGATGATGATAAGGTTCCGCCACTCCATCTAAATGCAGCATTAAGAATTAAAAAATGTGGTTGAGCAAATAAAATGCACAAAATTTACCTTCATTTCCCATCATTCTGCTTTTACATTTCCAGAAAAAAAATCACTTCTCTCTGATAGTCAGTGTCCTGAAGCTACCAAATTCCTCACTTCCAGGAAATGAAGGGAATGTGGATTATGGATTGCGACAAAGCAGCGTGAGAAAGTGCAGATCATGCCAATACTTACAGCATTACCCCAACCCTGGCTCGTTTGCGTGTGAAGAGAGCCATAACTAAAATGAAAAATTTCTGGTTTCTCCTTAAAGCAGTGGGAGCAGACAGGAAAAATAAAGCCAACTTTGGCCTTGGTGAGCGGGCAGGAGAAATCCGGAGGAATGTGCAATCCTGCCGAGCCCAAGGGCTGGTTCTTACCCTGCTCACAGACAGGTACGGGTGGGTGCCACGTCCTGTCACTTTGGCACTGGGACGTGTGGTGGCCTCGCAAGGTGAAGCCTCTGCGGCACTTAAAGGTGACGGAGTCTCCGTAGGTGAAGCGGGGCTTAGGGACAGTCACCCTCCCATTCCGGATCTGTGGCACGGGACACACCACCTCTGAAAGAGAAATTCCTCTTTATGGACACGAAGCCGTGTGTGTGCTGTAATTAACACATACCTAAAGTCCATTCTCAGTGTGCTCGGAGGAGTTTCACAGGTGGTACTCAGAGACTCAAAAAGGGATAATTTCAAGAACTGAGGTGGTTTTAGTTAATTTAGGCACCTTAAGATTACCACAGTTATATATATAAACATAGATTTGTGCCTATAAACAGAATAGAGCAAATACATTCTAATAAATATATGAAATGGGGTAGAAATCTGTAAGCACGATTAGTCATTCTCATGGCTGCTCTACTATCCCAAACTCATGCCTCCCAAAGCAATTCCATCTGAAAGAAAGATTAATAGCAATGATCAACCCCTGCAAAACATCCTTGTGGTTTGGATAACAGTACAGGATTTGGAAGATTCCACTTCAACCTTACTCAATATCCCCACTCTTCTACTGCAAAACACATTTCTTCCTTAATTTCTTATCGATGTTTGTGAAACAAAAGGGACAACTCCCTGCAGGCATCTCACAACTATTCAGTCTCCATTGCTATGACAGATCAAAAGCTTGCATCCAGAAGATTTTTAGAAGAAACCAAACATGCAAGCATAAAAAAAAATCCCAAAGGAATATTATGTTTTAAAAGTCTTATTCCTCTAATTCTAAATTCTATTTATTTAAAGGAAATGCCACTTTTGAATTTTAAGGACTTAATTCACCAATTCTGGTCCCGATTTAGTGGTGACCTACTTACTCTGGCAGATGGGAGGGAGACCCCTCCATGCAACATCTCGTCCCAGAAGCTCACATCTCCTGTGGGACTGTCCAACCAGTCTGTACCTGGAGTTACAGAGACAGAAATACCAGCTCATACCAACTCCAGCTTGAATTTTGCACTCCCACTCTGACACTCCCCCCAGAGGTTTCCTTCTGCAGCCTCCTGATTCCAGCTGGTCACTGAGATGTCTCTGCTGCTTTGAGACATGGGAACGAAGGACAACAAGTTAATTCTTCCTAGATCCAAGAGGAACAATGATCCCAAACGACTCTGACTTAGATTGGTCAGGTGCTAAATCAGGACTCGGAGCCAACTGATTTCCAAAGGGCTGCACGGGCTTGCTCCCACTCTCAGCTCCTGCTCGTGGCCATCTGAGAAGGCAAACTGGAACCGAAATTTGCAAATTAATCTACTGAGCACAGGAGGGGAAAATGAAACACTTCTTCCTTTCTGGAGCAGGCAACTACGGTGAAATTGGAACCAAAATTCCAGTTCTGGCCTGATGTGAGACAATGGCCAGATGAGAGGATCTGACCCTTTACTGGAAGTTGCCCAACACCAAGTTCAGACACGGAGTCGGCAAAGGCAGGTGGGACTCACCCTTCATTGCACGTGTGGCTCACTGTTGACCCAAAAAGGAGATCTGTCAGAACAACAACTCTGCCATTCTTGGGCGTTTCTGGGTATTTACATTTCTTCCCTGGGAAAGAACAAGGCTGAGTTTACACTCCTCCCTGGCACTTGTGTAACACACTATGAGAAGATCTTAAGGTTCTGTCCACACTCTGACACCAATAAAGACGTGATTTTTCAAAGGCCCAAAGTGGCCCAGACTCTGTGACTAGTGAAGCCATGTATGAATCTTTTGTTCAAGAATTGCTCTAAGAAACCCACAAAAGAGACAATTTCCAACAACCAACACCAAACTGATGGAGCTATTCACTT
Source organism: Ptilonorhynchus violaceus (assembly GCA_013397565.1). Classification (NCBI taxonomy): domain Eukaryota; kingdom Metazoa; phylum Chordata; class Aves; order Passeriformes; family Ptilonorhynchidae; genus Ptilonorhynchus; species Ptilonorhynchus violaceus. The sequence goes on along the minus strand of VZRJ01012707.1, from coordinate 9,215 downwards.
TTACAGAACTCTAGGGCTTCAGACCACGTGTGGTTTTGGAGGCATTTCAGAGTTGAGAGCACTCTGGGACGTCTCGAGTGTCCCGGCCGGCAGCTGTAGCGCACTGTGTCCCCAACAGCAAATTCCATCTGATTCCTGTATTCCTTAGCGAGCTCAGCAAAGGTGAGGTTTGGAGGTGCACCACAGCCACCTGTCAGGAAAGAAAAGAGGGAGAAACAGGGGTGTCAACTACAGAAGTTGTTTTAAAATGAGTTTTGAGTATGTATAGGTAAAAATTTATGTGCAATGGGTGAAGGATTCAAAATTTTGGGAAGGGTAAGGATGAGTCCTACAGGCAGAAGCTCCCAGACTGTCCGTAACTCCCAAGTTAGACCCACAGTGTACCTGCACACTGAGGGAGAGGGAGGCTCCAGTTGCCAGAGTCGGTGCAGTAGATGGATGCCTCTCCCACGAGGCTGTAGCCAGGGTCACAGCTGTAGTTCACAACCATCCCAGTGGGGAACACCTCCAAGCCCTGGCTGCTGTGGTTTCCTTTGTCAATACTTGGAGGTGAAGGACATTGCAGCACTAAGGAGGCAGGACAAAAAATTGAGAAGATGGTAAGGACGTGATGCTCAGAGGGCTGGAGCAGTTCTGTGAAGTCAGGCTGGGGAAGTTGGGCGCGTTCAGCCTGGAGAAGAGAAGGCTCTGGGGAGACCTTAGAGCTCCTTTTAGTGCCTAAAGGGGCTCCAGGAGAGCTGGAGAGACACTTTGGACAAGGAATGGAGTGACAAAACAAGGGGGAATGGCTTCCCATTGCCAGAGGGCAGGGTTTAGATGGGATATTGGGAAGGAATTCTTCCCTGTGAGGGTGGAGAGGCCCTGGCACAGGTTGCCCAGAGAAGCTGTGGCTGCCCCATCCCTGGAAGTGTCCAAGGCCAGGCTGGACAGGGTTTGGAGCACCCTGGGATAGTGGAAGGTGTCCCTGCCCGTGGCAGGGGGTGGGATGAGATGAGCTGATTTTAAGCTTCTTTAACTCAATGCCATAGGAAGAGGATCTCTCTTTCTGGGAGTCTGCCCAAACCCTCCAGAGGAGGGAGTAGTAAAGGAGAAATTATAAGGCTTCATCACACAGCAATTTAAACAAATTAGAAGCATCTGCAAAACATACATATGCAAAACTCCTCGGCTTCAGACCACGTTTGATTTTCAAGACATGTAATAGTTGGTGATATCTGTGGCTGTTCCACGTATCCAGGCCGACAAGTGTAGTCCACAGTCTTCCCAACAGGAAACTCAGTCTGATTTTTATACTCCTCGCTTAGCTCAGCAAATAATAACGGTGTTGGTGTGCCACAGCCAGCTGGCAAGAAACAAAATGGGCGTGAGAAATGTCCTTGGCTGTGAAATGCAGCTAAGGACAAACCGGTACATTGATAGGCACTGTTAAACCCCAAGTTATTAATACAGCTTCTATGTATTCTGACATTTGTCTACATAAACTAACACACAGCACGTAAGGACACAGGCACCTTAATTTATATGCTCTTAAAATAAACCCAAACTAAAACAAGGACCCAAAAAATAGTTTAGCCAGTGTGGTGCCTTCACGTCTTTGGGCTGTAGAGTACAGGAATCTTGAATTTCAGGATTTAGAACTCCCAAGCCTGTCTCATTTTGGGAAACCAAATTAGCAATGCCACCAGCTTATTCCAAATGCCACCAAAGTGAACACAGCTCCTGCGTGTGCTGGGAGCTTGTTTAGACCTCTGGGTGTCACTGGATGCGTGGTTCCCCACACACGCCAGTCCTGCAGGCTGGCAGGTTTGCCTGATCCGGGATCAGCCTGGCACGGGATGGATGCTGAGCCAGCCCCACCTGCACAGCGTGGATAAGGAAGGCTCCAGTTGCCCCAGGCCGTGCACAGGACGGAGGGGTCCCCGAGCAGGGAGAAGCCGGGCTGGCAGCTGTAGCTCACGTAGGTGCCACTGGTGAAGTTTGTCCCCGGCTCCGCGCTGAGCGTGGCGTGGGCGATGGCAGGAGGAGGAGGGCAGAGCAGCACTGCCGGGGCAGGAGCAGAGAGCAGAGTTTTAGGGATTTCGCCCAGCAGAGGAGCAATGTGCCGCAGCAAAAGCCTGGCCCGTCACACCTGGCTCACCTGGCTCACAGGTGGGGAGCGCGGGCACCCAGCGGCCATCGGGCTGGCACTTGGCCCCACGGCTGCCCCGCAGGACGTAGCCCGGGTGGCACTGGAAGGTGACATTGGCCCCGGGGCGGTACACGCTGCTCCGGCCTTCGGCCACCTCCCCGTCCTCGATGCTGGGGCTGGTGCAGGTGATCGCTGCGAGGGAAAAGCAGCAGAGCACGGGCTGGGGAAGCGGCTGCCAGAGCTGAGGGTTTCCCCTTCGGTTTTGTGGGGTCACGGTTCAGGGGAGGCCGTGTGGGCACGGTGGGTAACAGCATGTACAGCTCACCTTCACAGCGGGGGTAAGGGATGCTCCAGGATCCAGATGGCAAACAGGAAACCGTGGTTTTCCCAGTGAGGACATAGCCCGGGTCACAGTAGTATTTCACTGACATTCCGGGGATGAAGTCTTTCACACCCTTGCTGTCATGATGGCCATTTCTGATATTTGGAGGGGAAGGACATGGTGGCACTACAGCAGGGAAAAAAGTCCCAATTAGCCAAGAGCTGGCACCATAAACCCCCACTGTAGGGTGAGGCAGCCTTTTAACGTTGTTCTTTCCAATTAACTTTTGCCAAACAGCTACGAGGGCTGTCACTGAATGATATTTCCATCCTACCCTCACTTACCTTCCAGCCTTCATGGGTTTTGAGCTTATTGACATAAAAAATGACAATTTCTCACTGTTCAGGCAACTACAGTGGTTTGTTTCCATCTGTGGCCCTAACAGCTTGCTCTGGTCTTTCTGTGGCTGTGAATGATATCAGATACCAGTCTGGCTCATTGGATTTTGTGGATTCGTTTAAAGAGCCCTACATTTAACAAGGGTGTGAATCACAGAATCATTTAGGTTGGAAAAGACCTTTAAAGACGTTGAGTCCAATAGCTCCCCCAGCACTGCCAAGCCCACCACTAACCCATGTCCCCAAGTGCCACATCCACATGTCTTTTAATCCCTCCAGGAATGGTGTCAGACAATCCACACACTTCCTCAGAAAGCCATTTCCAGGGCTTGAATGGGGATCATGACGATGGGAGGACAGATATGTGCATGGTTTTCCTTTCCAGTCCTTGGGAGCAGCCCCTTCACCTCCATGGTGAGGTGTTTCACCCTCACACAGTGGTTCAAAAGAAGTCAGCTACCACCCTGCACCTCATTTGCACTTACACTTCTCACAGGTGGGGAGTGGAGGGTCCCACCTGCCCCCAAACTGGCACTGAGACTCCTGAGAGCCCTTCAAGGCATAACCCAAATTGCATTCGAAGACAACTCTGTCCTCCAGTCTGTAGGTGGTCTCCAACCCAGTGGTTTTTCCATTCTCGATCTCTGGCCTGGTGCAGCCAATTGCTGGAAGTGAAGAGCACAAGGATGTGAGGAGCTGGGGATGTGAAACCATCCTGGCTGTGGAGGGACACTGAGCAGGGACAGCACCTGCTGCTGAACCTTGCCATCACTGTCATGGGCATGTCAACATTACTGACTCTTATTCTTACACAAAATATCATCATTCAGCTATTCCTGGGCGTTTGTACTCAGTGGGAACAGAAAGCAAAACCCACAGATGGAGTTGGGGCTCCTCCTGCCTGTGGGACCTTTTGTCTCTGCCTCTCCCTGCAGATTTGGTCTGCAGTGATTAGACCAAGAGCCATGAAGGAAGGAAGGGGACACGGACAGGAGAAGGCGACACAAACCTTCACAGCGGGGCTGGGGCCGGCTCCACGTCCCCGCAGCAGTGCAGTGGATGGAGGCGTTCCCGACGAGGGAATACCCCTCGGAGCAGGTGTAGGTCACAGCCGAGCCCGGGACGTGCCTGGCCGAGGGGCTGGCACTGTGCTTCCCGTTGGCGATGCTCGGAGGGGCAGGGCACCCCAGCTCTGCCAAGGGCAAGGAAAGGCGGGTGAGGAACGTGGACAGGGCAAGAAAAACAACAGAAATCCAACCCTCTAAAAGCAAAGGAGGAAGCAACTCCATTAAATCCTGTGAATAAACACCAGTCACGTGAGCTGTGGCGCAGGCCCCACCACAGCCATGGCTGTTCCTTCTGCCAGTGACAATCAGAGCTCCCTGGCGGGGACACACCCAGCGCCCTACCTTGGCACCGCGGCGCTGGCCCGCTCCACGTGCCCTGCTCCCCGTCCGCAGAGGTGCAGGACAGGGAGGGCTCTCCAGCCAGGGAGTGCCCGGGGTCACAGCTGTAGGTGACCACGTCCCCGTAGGAGAAGGTGTCCCTGGAGCTCCCACTGTGTGTCCCGTGGGCGATGGCCGGAGGCGCAGCACAGACGATACCTGCGGGCAGGTACAAGAGGACTCTCAGCACTGCCCAGGGCCTGCAGGACACACACGCTTCCCAGGAAGGGAATGACCTGGAGGAAACCATCTCAGCGTTGATACAATGACTCAAAATCTCCAGGAACAAACCTTGCAGGGAAAAAATCGCATGTGGGAGGGAAAACCTGTGCCCTCCTGTGAGTCACTTCCTTGTGACTGCCCCTGTGTGGAGGTGGTGGGACAACTCTTACCTCCCTTTCCGTAACTATTGGTGACACAGAGAGAGACTGGCCACACCATTCCTACACAGGCCCAGGGAGAAATACTTACCCAGGAACAGGAAATTTAAAATATTAATGTTTCTCTGCAGTTTGGACCAGAATAAATAAAAGACCATTGAAAACATTTGCAGAAGCATCCACAACAAAACAAAATGAAAAAAAAAAAGGAAAGATTTTACACATTCAAGGACTTGAGAAATCTTTTGCAATAAAACCTTCGGCTTGAAAGATGTTCCACTTTATCTTGCAAATCATCTCCAAGAGCCTGTTGTTGTGGCCTACTTACGCTGGCAGACAGGAGGATCCCCACTCCACGAGACACGTGTGCCAGAGACCTCACAAGTTCTCTGCGAGCCTCCAACCAACTTGTACCTGGACCACACAGAAGGATTTATTAATTTAACAGTGAGAGACTTGAGATTTCTTTACAACCCTTGTAAGTGGCAGCCAAGAATTCTGACTTGGAACCCGGGTTGTGTAAAGCTGGAAATCCACTGCCACTCTCACCTGGCAGCTGAATTCAGCTGGGGCAAGACTCACCCTTTGTCACAAGTGTAACTAATGTTGGAGCCGAAGAGGAGGTCTGTGAGGACAACAACACTGCCATTCGCTGGGTTCTCTGGGCTGTGACACTGCTTCCCTGGAAAGGAATGCCAGCCTCTGTTAGCCCTCAGCTGCTTCTCCCATCCCAGCCATGGATGTCACCACCAAAGAAACCCATAGAGCTGGAAAAACGTGGAAAACCAGCCCAGCCTGACACGTTAGGTTTTTCAGCACTTGTAGGACATACTTTTACAGAACTCCAGGGCTGCAGACCATGTCTGGTTCCTGAGGCAGGTGATGGTTGGTGACATCCCCAGGAGCTGGCTGTACCCAGGCCGGCACTCGTATTCCACCGTGCTCCCCTCGGGAAACACCGTCCGGTTCCTGTAGGGCTCCTTCAGCTCGGCAAAGCCCAGGCTGGCAGGTGCTCTGCAGCCAGCTGCCAGGAGAGAGAACCAGCCCGGGTGTTAAAGGAGCAAGGAAAGGTGGATTTGGGAGAGCAGGGGAAGGTTAACGCCCCGTTGGGACACTTGCCCTCCTCGCAGACCGGCACAGGGGGCTCCCAGGTGTTGTTTGGTTGGCATTGGACCTCTCTGTGGCCACGTATGGCGTAGCCTGGGTCACACTCAAAGGCCACAGTGTCCCTGTGTGCGTAGGCAGACCTGGGAGCCACGATCCTCCCGTTCTGGACCTGTGGGACAGGACACCTTGCCTCTGAAAAAGAGAAGTGCAGGTGCTCAAAACAGGCCCTCAGGCAGAGCTGTGCAGCTGCAAAGCCACAGAGGATTGCAATCCCTTTTAAGAGACCAGGCTGAAAGTAATTTTCCTATAGATGATGTACTGCCTGCATGCAGTGATACCAGACATCTTGGGAGAGATCCAAGGGGAAAGACGAGAGGGATGTTGGGGCAATGGGGTGACCTTCCAGCCTCCCCCACTCTGCCTGGCCAAAGCTGCAGCTTTGAAAATCCTGGGGCAAGAACTCCAGCTGGCTGGAGTTTCCCAATCTTTCCCAACCTGAAGCAGCAGTGCCGGGAGGATTGCACACAAATCCCTGCGCCCGCACCCAGCCCCACCTCCGCACGTCGGGAGGGGCTCGCTCCACACCCCGTTCTTGCCATCCCGGGTGGTGCAGTGGATGGAGGGCTCTCCGTGGAGTGGGAAGCCGGGGTTGCAGGTGTAAGTTACAGATGTGCCGTAGTGGAATTCATTCAGCAGCCTGCCCGTGTGCTTCCCGTTGGGAATGTCCGGAGGTGGCTCACAAGGGATACCTGCAGAGGTGCAGAACGAGGCTCCTAAATTCAACAGCAGCACCAAAGCAACAGAAATCCCTCATTCTGTGGGGCACAAACTTCTAGAGATGGAATGAAATGACCTCCCAGGTGAGACTTTGCTGGCAACAGGATCCCACCTCTCATGCAATGGGCTGGTGATGTCAGTCAGCAGCACGATACTCAAGTGCTGCTGGAAAAGCTCCAGCTGAGACATTGCTTTCCATAATCCATTAAGCTTTGGGATCTTGTACCTTTTCCCAGACTGCTTTCTTACGACTTCCAAACTTTCTGATAATTTTCATGCCCACAGAGCAGAGAAATTGCCTGTGAAAGCTCTGATTGGAAAGATGTGGCAGACTCTGCTGGAAAGTATTTCCCAGATCCATGCAGACCCCTGGGGCCGTGAGCTACTTACGCTGACAAACAGGAATGTCTCCAGTCCATGCAACACGTGTCCCAGAGACCTCACACCGTCTGCTGGATGGTCCAATTAACCTGTGCCTGGTGTTAAAAGGATTGGTCATTCATCACAAGCCATTCCAGTTGGAGTTACTGCTCCCCCCACCAGCTGGGATGTGGGATCAGCGCTGCTGGCAGCAGAGCTGTGGCACTGAAGGGGAAGGTCCTTCCTCGCTCTGCCTGACCCATTTCACAGGATTTATATGTATAGACATGATAGTGAGCACCTTAGGTGCTCCATAGATACAGGACCCTGAGCAGTGCCTTCTCTACGGAATCCATTTATTGGGAGTGAATGAACAGGAGGAAAAAAAGGGCAGACTTACCTAATTCATCCTTAAACCAGGACTTACCCTTCTTCACAGCCATAGACCACTGTTGACTCAAACAGGAGATCTGGCATGGAAATAATTTTCCCATTCACAGGTTCACCAGGGTGACTGCACTGTTTCCCTGGGGGAGGAAAACATCCTTATTTTAGGCTTCTGTCTCTCCACACCACAGTACAACAGATGCAAATCTTTCTCCAGTCATCTGCCCACATTCCCAGTTACCCCCAACACGGGTTTCCAACAGCAAAGAGTTACATGGCTTTACTAGTCACATATTCAGAATAACATCGAGGTTTTTGTAGCATGGACAGAACCTAGGACCTATTCCTTGTGGAACAACGGACACCAAATCAAGGAGCTATTCACTTTTACAGAACTCTAGTGCTTCTGACCACACTCCGCTCTCAAGGCACGTAATAGTAGTTGTCATTCCTGGGACATTAGCATATCCAGGTCGGCAAGTGTATTGCACAGTCTTCCCAACAGAAAAATCAATGGCATTTCTATGCTCCTCACTTAGCTCAGCAAAGTGTAAATTTGTGGGAGAAGCACAACCACCTATTGAGAGAGAAAAGAGACGTGAGAACCAGGCAGGACAGGTACATCAGGGGCAAGCACACAAAGAGCACTGTCAGGAGGAAAGGGGGTTGATTTGCCTTGCAAAAATGTTTATTTTGAATAATATACCCATTATTAAACAAACACAACATATTTTGCCAAAGGATTGCAGAGGATCAGGTTCTTATTCCTGGGGTAGACTTAAACCTTCCACTCACAGGGTTTAACAACATTTTTTAAACAGGGTTAGGGGACATAAAATAGCAGTGTACCCTGAGGCAGCTATGTCATCGTGTACCTGGAGACCTGTTTAAGGAGTTCTGGTAATGCAGTGGTCTCTCACAGACAGGAACGGGAGGCTGCCAGCTGCCATCCTCCTGGCAGGAGACTCTGGCACTGCCCTGCAGGCTGTAGCCGTGGTGGCACTGAAATGTCACCGTTTGCCCAGGTGCGGAGAGAAGTCCGTGACCATCGACTTGCCTCCCATTGGTTACCATTGGATTTATGCAGACAGTCACTGGAAATGAGGGTGTGCAGGAGTCAGAGCAAAAGAGAACAAAAAACCACAGGCTGTTAACACTGCAACAACAAAATCAGCGTGATGTCCACACGAACCTCCCCAGCCCCACCTTCAGCATAGGAAGGCTTCACATTAATCGATGCCATGCAGCACCTTACAGGGGATTAACCCTCTTGGAGGATCTGTTTGCCCTGCTGAGGGTGTCCTCTGTGCTCAAAGCCACACTGTGAGTTTGTCCCCTGAGGGGACAGCACAGACTCACCTTCACAGCGAGGGTAGGGCTGGCTCCACTTCCCTGATACTCTGCAAAACACAGCAGGATTTCCAACCAGGTAATAGCCAGGATTGCAGAAGTACCTTACAGACATCCCAGGGGTAAAAAACGCTTGGCCTTGGCCATTGTGATTTCCATGGGCCACCTCTGGAGGCATCGGGCACGGTCGGACTGCGAGAGGGAGGTGGGAAGTCTTGGCTCAGTGAGAGAGCAGGGAGCAAGGGGAAGGCAGTCGGTGATGCTGCACTGATGGGTTAAAGCCCATCCCAGGAACAGCCCTGCCTGCACACACCGTCCCTGCCTGCACACAGAGAGCCCCTGCCACACCCCCCTGGCACCCACACTCACCCCTCTGGCAGACGAGCACCGGCGGGTCCCAGGTGCCCCCGGGCTGGCAGTAGCTCTCGTGGGTGTCCTCTGCTGCATAACCAGTGTCACAGTCAAACTGAAGAGTCTCTCCAGCTCTGTAGGTGCTCTGCAGGTTGTAGATCTTCCCATTCTGCACCTCGGGTGTCCTACAGCCAGTTGCTGTGGGAACAG
>VZRJ01012706.1:192608-205776 GCA_013397565.1 Ptilonorhynchus violaceus | reverse complement strand
GAGGGGCTGGCTCCCGAGCCCACCCCCAGCCGGCCCCTCGAGCTCCGGCCAGCGGCCAGCGGCCAGCGTCCTCGCCCCAGCCCTGAGAGCCAGCGCTGGCTCTGGCCGCTGGCCTGGCCCGACTCTGGCGCGCCGACCTGGCTGCGGGCACCTTGACCCCAGGTCATGCCCACGGTGGTACTGGACCGCGGCAGTGCCAGGGCCACTGTCTGGCAAGTGCTCCCTGTACCATGGCCTCTGGCACCTGCAGAGCGATGCCATACACACTGTCAGCCCATAGGCAGTGTGTCCCCAGCCCCTGCCCGGCCGTCCCCTGCCAGCCCTGGGTCCCGCGCAGGCTGGCACGGGATGAACACGGGGTGCAGGAGCTGGGATGGGAAAGGCAACCAGGGGTGGGTGGCACCAGTGCAGTGCCCGGAGTATTTGCAGAGGGATGCCAGTGGGGTCCTAACACCCCAACATGCCCCACTGGAACAGGGTCTGTGCCCAGGAGAATGCCTGGGGCAGGCAGGAAGCAGTGAGGGCAGGCATCCCTGCAGGGATGCATTCCTTGCCCCTCTGTTCCCAGGGCCCGGCACCCCACCTGCCCGCCATGGACGGGGACAGGGGGACACGGAGAGGCACGGGCAGCACTGCCGGCAGCACTGCCAGGAGCGTTTCCTCCCGCCCGGGAGGAAGGTGTGCGCCGGCAGTGGAAACACGGAGTCTTTTCCTGAGAGGGGAGAGACGAGCTGGCAGCAGCGGGAATCACCGGTGTCCTGGGAAGGGCTGGGGGTGGCCCCCAGCCTGACGGTAGCTCCTGGGCATCCCTTGGCACTCAATACCACAGACAATGGCCCTGGTCCTCCTCACCACGGAGGTCTATGTGGGTCCCACTCTGCCTTCAACCCCCCAGCCCCAAACCCAGCACTCCTGGGAGCAGGCAGGGGGGCAGCCAGCTGAACCAAGCAGGCAGGAGGCTTCCTGCCTGCCTTCCTCCCCTTCCTCCTCCTTCACGTTCCTCCGATGCTCCAGGCATGATTAGGTCAAGCAGCAAAACCACATAGAGGGCAGGACCTGGCTCCTGGCAGATGGCCTCAGGGCTGCTGGGGATGTGGCTGGGGGACTTGGCAGTGCCAGCTGCAGTCCCCACTGTCCAGCTGCTCCACTGCCAGAGGGAGATGCTGGGGGAAACCTTGGAGGCTTGCCAGGGCTGGGACAGTGGCCGTGGAATGCAGCAGGCATATCACAGACCCCACAGTGAGGTGGTCAATGGCATGTCCTGGGGGCCATGGGATGGGCTGGCGTCATATTCCTTAATGCCCTATGGCCAAAAGGGGCACTGGGACTGGAGCTTATGGTGTGGCTCCTGGGGTCTGGGTCCCCCCAGGGTCTCTCCTCGTGCTGCCAGAGCTTGTGGCTGCTGGACCATGGCAGGGGCAGCTGTGCTGCCTGGCACCAGCACTACTTCACTGCCTCCTGTCCTGCTGGCTATGAGCAAACGGCCCCTCTGCCCCCCGCGGGGCACAGGCAGCCCCCGGCTGGAGGGACCCCCCTGCCCTGTTTTCCTTCGCCATTTGTCTGCCTGCGCAGAGCCTGTAAATCACGCGGTGGGGGGCAGAGAGCTGGGCTGGGGGCTGGAGGTCCTGCTGGGGACATGTAGGGCTGCACCAAGGGCCGGGGTCCCACTGGGACTGGGAACATGCAGGGCTGAGTGAGAGGAGAGAGATCCTGCTGGGGCCGGGGCTGAGGGTGGGCATGGGTCCACGCTGTGTCCACACTGCACCTCTCACCATGCATCAGTCCCCACGAGGGACCCTGACCTTCTTTTGTAACCCATGCCCAGGCACAGATGTCCACAAAAAGGCACGTGGTGCTGGAGGCAAAGCTCAGGATGGGCAGGCCCTTGGCACGACAGGCAGGAAACAGGCAGGAAACAGGCAGGGAGCAGGCAGGTGCCTGCACAGAGAGGGGAACCCCCACTCTGCCCACCTCTCACCCCCACATCCCGCTGGACCATGGCTGGGGGTCCACAGCAGCCCCCAGCCCTGACAGGCAGCAAGACGGATGGCAGGGGCTGTGTACTCAGCTGCACGCCCCACACATGGCCACCACCTGACGGGGACGGGCTGGGGGATCACCCAGTCCCCACACCCAGCCAAGCTGCCCCGGGGCTTTTCTGGGGGGCACAGCCACATGTGGGGTGCTGGTGGTCTATGGGGTCTGGGACAGGGTGGGGCACAGGCAGGGAAGGAGCAGCAGACAGGAGATGGCTCGGTGTGGGGTGGGGACAGCACAGGCATGTGCTCACATGTGAATGCGTGTGTGTGCATGGGTGTGCAGCTGTACACATCTGTGCATCCAAGCATGTATGGATGTGCATATCCATGTGTGTGCACATGGATATATGTGAGTATGGGGGTGTGTGCACGTGTTTGTGCAGTTGCACATGTGTGTGGATGTGTGCATGCGGATGCGTGTGCAGGGTGCCATGTGGACCCCAAGTACCACCACCTCCTGCTGCAGTGACGTTCCCACATCGGCACATAGACCCTGCACACAGAAAGACGGACAGACAGAAAGAGCTGTCATCCCTGACTGGGAGAACAGCAGGAGTCACAAGAAGCAGGGAACGCTGCCGGCTCCCTGCCTGTGCAGCTGCCTGAGGATGCTGCAGCCATGGAGAGGGAGGACATGCAGCAGCAGCCGGATTTTCCTGTGCTGCCTGGCGGGTGTGTGGTACAGGACGTGTGCTCCTGTGCCTGGACCCCCCCGGCCCCCCCAGGAATGTGGCCTCAGCTCCGACTCAGCCAGGCAGCACGAGGTGCAGCCGAGGCTGTGGCATCACAAACCTCCCGCCGGGTTGAGAGGGTGCCAGGACATGGTGGGGTTTGGCATTGTGGCTCTCCCGGCTGATCCAGCCAAGCTAACTGACCCCTGGGCAGAGGGCAGCGCCAAGCAGTGGGTCAGGCATGCACGGGGCCCTGCACGGGACACACAGCATGGAGGGGATGTGGCCTGAGCCCTGACCCCAGGCCGACCAGGCACCTCCTGGTTGGGGGGTATTGTGGGGTTGGGGTCCTGGGTACCCCGAGGGCTGGGGTCCTGCCTCTGCTGCCAGGGAAATGCCCCCTGCCCCCCACTCCGGGGAGTGTTTATCTTCGAGGTGATACTTAAGTGTAAGAAAATAAACAGGGAGCAGATGGGCCAGGGGCCAGGGCTGCCCCCAGCCCCGTGGGGCTGCTCCAGCCCTGCTGGGAAAACACCACAGCCGGCGAGGCAAATGGATTCCAGATCCGCAGCAACACTGGAACATGTGGCTGCCAGGACACTGGGCCTGACCCTGTTGAGCCCTTGTGAAGCAATGATGGACTGACCTGTCCAACCCCACCCCATCCCATCCCATTATATCCTATCCATCCCATCCCACTCTGTCCTATCATATCCCATCCTATCCCATTGCAACCCATCTATACCATCCCACCCCATCTTATCCCACTGAGTCCCCTAAGTCTACAGCCCCTGACCAGCCCCTGGCACTGGGGAATGTCCAGGAATGGCCCCTCTGCCTGTGGCTCCCCAATTTCAGGGTGCTCAGGTCAGCGAGGCCACAGATCCAGGAACTGCCTCATCCTAAAAGCACTGTCCTGTCCAGCTGGGCACACGCAGCCTCCAAGCCCAGCTGCCTCCTGCCCGATGCTGAGCCCAGTGGGGCTAGGGCCTCATCCCAGGGGAATCTATCCCTGCTCCCCAACACTGGGAGACCAGGGCTGGCAAATCTGGGAGCCCCTAGAGCCGCCCTGGGTGGGGAAGAACAGTGAGTCTCAGGGGGACCAGGCATTGTGAAACCTTTGAGGTAGCAGGAGAGCTTCCTCATTTTCCAGGATCAGGGCTGTGTCAGGGAGACTTGGTGGGTCTCCAGGCAGTGTGGGAAGCACCAGGCCCCCTCCGCCCCCGGGCTGTACCTGCGGGCTGGGGCTGCTGGTCTGGAAGGCATTATACGCCCGTCACGCGGGGAAGTCTGTCCCAGTTCCGGAGCTGCGACCCCCCCCACACCCCGCCCGGGCCGGGGGGGAGCCCACAAAGCGCCTTTGTTCCTGCCCTGGAACGAATGGATTGGAGGCAGCCGGATCGGCTGTCAGCCGGCGACACCAGAGACCCTGCGGGTCAGGCAGAGGGAAGGGGGACAGGTGGAGGACGGATGGATGAAGGCAATGCAGGGCTCTGGAGAGACCTGCTCCTGTGCCAGCCAGGGGGTTGTGGCTCCAGGAGCCCCAGCTGGGGACCAGCTCCCACTGCCCACACCATGCCAGCCCCACGGATGCTCCAGTTAGCTCTGGAGATGCTCACACAGCATTTCAGACACAGCGCCCGGTCCTGGCTCCCAGCCGGTGCCAGGAAGCTCTGGGAGTGGTGTCAGGACACTGCGGGGCTGGCACAGACCCCTGGCACTCTTTGCAGGGGACAGTAAGGTGGAAAAGCTGATCCTGCAGCAGGCTTCCCAGGTGGAAGAAGCACCCATGGGATGCACGGAGAGGAGTTGCAGGATTTGGGCAGCCTCGGTTCATTCCCACTTGTGGAGTCCCAGCTCTGCTGAGCTGCCTCTCATTCGAGGGATGAGGGGCACAAACCCGGGAGAGTGGGGTAAGCAGAGTCTGTGCAAGATGCCCAGCACTGGAGGCACACAGGATATGGGCAAACACCAGCCCCTGCCATGGGACACTCATTTAGGGACACCCTGGAGATGTCCACACTTCACAGGAGCTGCCGCAGGAGCTGCTGCCTCCTCCCTTCACCCCCCGCTCTCTAACAAGAGGAAACTTTTTAGCACGCCACAATTCTTAGGAGAAATTTATGGCCCATCAGGGAGCCGCGAGCCAGGGCTGCTCTCCGCGAGCACTTGCAGGGCTTCCTCCCGGCACACAGCTGCTTTGATGCAGCACATGCAGCTCTGCCGTGCCCCAGCCTCCCTCCGGTCCCTTCCCTCATCCAGCACTCCCAGCCCACCCTGCACTTCCTTCCCAGTGGATCCTGCAGAAATGCGGTCAAGTGTGCCCTGTCCAGTGCCAGCACTACCAGGTCCTGCCATGCACACGACCCAGCTCTCCCAGCCTGCTTCTGCCCTAGGAGGACAGGATCTGTCTGGGGAGGAGCATGGCTGAGGGGGCAGAAGTGTCCGGCTGTGGTTCCTGTCCCAGTCCTGCTGCTGACTCATGGTGTGCTGGGTGAGTCAGTGGCCTTTCCCCTCCCTGGACGGAGGCTGTTGACTTAGAGGGATGCTGAGTTGCCCAGGGGATGCTCGAGGCATTTTTTTCCAGGCTGCACGTGGGGTGATGACGTGGTGCTTGAAGAAATGAGAGCATCTCAGTATGGCGGGACCGCATGTGCCCCCACAGCCAGGCCAGAGCTGACCTTGAATTCAGCTGCATGGCAGGGCAGGCTGGCAGAGCATTGTCCCCTCACAGCATCCATCCCCCAGCACAGCATCCATCTACCTGCAGAGCATCGTCCCAGCACAGCATCCATTCCCTCGCAGAACATCCATCCCCTTGCAGAGCAACTGTCCCTGTCCTGTGTGTCTGCAGCCAGTGCTCTTGCTTGTGCCAGGCCACCACGCCGTGCTGTGCTGTGCCATGCCAGACCGCTGCATGCCTGCTCCCAACCCCAGCATTCCCCCGTACCAGGCCCAGGAGCTGCAGGGGTTTTGATCACCTTTATTCCAGGTGCAGCAGCGGATGTCCCCACCACAGGATTTTGGAGGTGTCCCCCACGGAGACGGGGACGACGGGATGTGTCCAGTGATGGGCCGAAGTTTTTGGGGCAGGCACAGCCCAGGGTCCCTCCCATCCGGGCACAGGGTGAGCCCAGAGTGGCTGGAGGGAGGGCTGGAGGTGGCCATGCCGGGTCGGCTCTGCCTCCTCCCGGTACGGCTGTGTCCTGATTCTATTGTGTCCCGGTTCGCCTGTATCTCTTCCCGGTTCAGCTGTGCCCCGAATGGGCTGTGACTTGTTCCAGTTCCAGTGTGCTCCGGTTCATCCATTCCCGCTTGAGCCGTGCCCCGGTTAAGCCCGTTCCATCCCGGTTCAGCCATTCCCGGTTGAGCCGTGCCCCGGTTCAGCCTGTTCCATCTCGGTTCAGCTATTCCCGACTGAGCCGTGACCCGGTTTATCCCACCCCAACCGGTTCATCCCGTCCCGGTTCATCCCGTCCCGTCCCGGTCCCCGCGCTCGCTCCGGGCGGCGCAGCGCGGCACAACAGCGTCACCTGCCGGCCCCGCCGAGCGCCTCCCGGTACCGGCCAGACCCTAACACACCCCGGCTGCAGTGACCCCGGGGACTCCCCAGGGCTGGGGACCCCGACCACGTCCGCACCAAGACCTCACGGGTCACAACCAACAGGAACAGCGGGGCCTGCGGGGCATCCTCGGGGTGCTGGGCTAGCGCAGGTGGGGTGTGGAGGAGCCCAGGTAGGTGCGGAGGTCGCTGAGAGTGGAAGGGATGATCTTGGCGGGGATGGTCTCCCGGCGGAGTGCCTGGTGGGCAGCGAAGCGGTGGCAGCCCCCAAAGGAGTAGAAGTAATCGCCACCCTCACTGCCTTTGACCCAGAGCACGTCGATGGGGGGCACCCGCTCGGGATCCTCCTGGGAAGGGGGAGAGACATCCAAGAGTAACACACCCCGGCTCCCCCAAACTGCCCCAACACCCCGACCTGATTGTGCCAGGGCTTGGGCTCTGCGAGCTTCCGCAGCAGTGCCCCCTGGCTGGCACGAGTGGGTGCAGGAGGGGCTGACTGCGCATACCGGGGTGGCTGTGCTCACCTGCAGGGTCTCCATCAGGCTCTGCACCTTCCCCGGCTCCAGCTCTGCCGGGATGGGCCGGATGAGTACACGCATGGGCACGTTGTGCACGGCCGAGATGTGCTGCGTGTGGATGCTCCGGTCCTCGGCCTCAGCCATGGCTGTGGCTGCCGGCCGGCCTTGACTTTCTTCCGTCCTGCTCAGCTGAGCCCTCCGCTCTGCCCCGAGCAGCGCCGCGCCCAGCCGGGCCCCTCTGCTTCCTGCTGGCCCAGCCATCGTCATCGTCACTGCCACCGCCCCACCGTTTTGCAGAGTCACAGTGAAGGGGCAGGACGAACTTCCGGGCCGGGTGCCAGAGCCAGCTGGCCCGCTGCCTGCTCCGGAGAGCCTGCGGTCAGGGCTGCCCTCAGCTCCTCTTTCCCATGGGACACCCATCGGCACGCGGCAGCTGAGCCCCCCACCATGTGTGCTGGGGGTACCCATCCTGCCCCCCGGCGGTCTCTGCTCCCACCTGGCCATGCTGAGGCACTAAGGATCATCCTGCAACTGATAGTTGAGATATGCTCCCCACCTGCCTGGCTGTACCAGGAACACATCCTCAACGCAGAGTACCCTCCCTGCTGTGCTGATGCCCGCGGGGTCCTCAGTGACGAAGAAGAGTCATGAAACAGCTCCAGAGTGAGCAGTGATGCCGGGATGCTCCACAGCTGGGCAGGCACCAGAGGACTTCAGCCCTGAATATTTCTAGATCATTTCCTCAGACCAGTGTCCCAAATGGAGAGAGGCTCCCCAGAAGAACTGGGTCTCCCACCCCACAGGCTGGTGCAATCGGAGCACCCTGGATCCACACCAGGGACATCATGCCAGTGGATGGCTGCTCCCAGTGCCCTCACTCCGGCTCCTGAGTGGCAGGGAGAGTCCCCAGCCCCAACATGCTCAGAAGCATGCTGATGATGGCCAGGGATGGGTTTGTGAATCTCTGAGATTAGTTTTTTGCAAGCTGAATCTGGTGATGACTTCGTGGGTGAATGATGCACCGATGTCACTGTGAGCGCAGGGCTCAATGAAGGCTTTGCTGACATGCTGGATGCTAAAAATAATTTGCCTTCCCCCATTGGCACCCACATGTGGAAAGGATGAGCAGAGAGGGGTGGGGAGCAGGAATGCCTGTCTGCCCGTGGGAGCAGGGACTCTGCTGGGATGTCCCCATCACCCCGACCACATCCCCTGGGAGTGGATGCCAACACGGCGGCAGTTGAAATGAAATTTGCTCGCCAAATCCTCCCCATTAGGTGCAGCGGAGCCCCAGGGGTGCATGAGCACTGTCGGGGCCCTCCCCGGGCTGTGCACCAGGCTCTGCGCCTGCTGCCGGGATTTCACACGCTGCTTTACTTCCAGGTCAGTGCTCTGCCGTGCCCGCAGCCCCTGGCGCTCTCACGAGCAGGGTGGCATCGCAACCCCTCCTTGTCACAGCAGGGGATTGTCTGGCTGCTGTGGCACTGGCCGCGGGGCTGGCAGGGCCACGCGGGCAGCGTGGAATGCTCCGGGCACCTCAACCACCTGCTCCCAGCAGGCTGCCAGACATCACCCCTTGATTTGGGGCAGTTCCCTCTGTGGTGTTCCAGCCCAGGACGGGGTGTGGGCCCAGGGCACCATGGGATGGGCAGGCTGGCAGCTCGCGTGCCACCACCCGCCACCGTCGGCACAAATCCCCCAAGACACATGGTTAGTGGCAGAAATCCCTTTTATATCCCTGAATTGCGTTACAAGTAATACTGCGGGTGGCCGGATCTCAGTAGACTTGTCATACTGGGGCTGGCGAGTACAAAACCTGGCAGAAAAAATCTATCATGCACGGAAAATTATTGCTGTAGTATCTGCTATTTACAGGAGAGAGGGGCAGCGGCGCGCTGCTCCAAGCCTGCCGGCCACAGGACACGGGGCCCCGCGGAACGGCGCCGGCATCGTGGGGAAAACCCGGTGGGGTGCTCGCGTAGCCAGGGCAATGCTCGTCCCCTCTGTGGGGTGCAGGGGACTTGTGGTCACCGTGCCACGGCAGCAAGGACCATGACAGGGACATCCCCATTGAACCCGTGACCAACACAGGCACCGAGGCAGCGGTAGGAAGACGGTGCAGGGAGGAAGACGGCGCAGGAAGACGGTGTGGGGGTGCGCGAGTGCTGCCCCGTGGGGTGCCGCGCTGAGCCCCGAAGTGTCGGGGATCGGCACGGGGTGATGGGGCTGGGGCAGCTCGCGGCCCGAGGTAGGAAGCGGAGGCGTGGGTGGGGCCCCGCTCCGGAATGCCGTGCGCGGCGCTTGCTCCGGGGCCGGTGCGGGGATGCTCCGCCGGGAGGTTGCATAGAGTGGCTGGTTTGTCCCCACTGGGCTGGCGCGGGGCACGGAGCAAAGCAGGAGCCCGTGGCAGCGAGGAAGACGAAGGAGAAGGGCTTTGCCTTCAGGAGAGGCTTGCAGGGCATGGAGCCCGGGCTGCCGGGCCAGCTCGTGCCCTCTTGCCTCCGTGCCCACCACACAGTCCGCTCTCGGGGTCCTGTCCCCGTCCGTGTCACCGTGGCTGTGTCCTGGGCACGGCAGCTCTGCTGCAGCTCTGCCACCTCCTGCGAGCCAGCGTTGGCATGGCCCGGCCAGTCTTGACAAATAAATAGTGAAGAGCATAAGTTATAAATAATATAAATAAGAACATTTAAATAGACTCACCCAAACTTTACAGCTACTCTGACCCTCTNTGGGGGTTCGGGTGCTGCCAGTCCCAGGGCTGGGTCTCCAGCCCAGCTGCCAGCCCAGCCGTTTGCATGGCGAGGGGGGCTGCACCTGCCGATGTGCATATCCACCCAGCCCATCACCGTGGCAGGGGCCAGTTGTGCCGGGCCAAGCCCAGAGCTGGGAGCCAATGGAGGATGGATCTCTGCTGGGAGCTCCTCGCTCTTCCTCTGGCTCTTCCCCTGACTCCAGGGCTACGGAACCGCAGTGCCAGTGTGAACACTGTGCCACGGGGCAGAGGGACAACGGGGTGCCTTGGGTGGTGGGCTGCAGGGACCCCAGGCTCCAAGGGTGACTGGCAGCCCTGCCCTCCATCAGCTTCAGGGGCTGTCAGTCCTGCCGAGCTGGCAGTAACACCAGCCCATGGTCCCATCAGGGTTAGGGTCAAGGGGAGGGTTTGCTCCTAGCGGGGAGCAGAAAAGTGTCTTTTCTCACCCGGGATCCCCCGGGAAGAGAAGCAGCAGCTCTAAATAAATAATAGTAATAAATTAAATAAATAGAGGTGAAAGTCACGAGCTAGGGGAGGAAAGTCTCTCCTGGGTCTGGAAGAGGTCCCCAGGTGAGTCCCCCGCAGAGAGACCTGCCTGGCTGCGGGGGGGCTCTGGGACCCATGGGAGAGGAGCTGGGTCCCACTGTGGGGGACCCCTTTCCCAGGGAGCAGGTGGGGAGTGAGTCTGTGGGGATGTGTCCTCCAGCCTCAGCACAGCCACAAACCAGATGGCTGCAGCTGCAGGAGTGCTGGCACAGGGACTGGGACCAGGATGGGATGGGCATGGGGACAGGCTGGGATGTGTAGGGGAATGGGGACAGGCATGGGATGAGATGGGGATGGGGATTGGATACAAGGATGAGGATGGGGATGGGGATGTGCCACAGGGGGCTGCGGGGCTAGTTCCCTATTGCACAGCTGTGTTCGGAGCCCTTGAAGCAGGCGGACTCGTAGTGCTTGTTGAGGTACGACTTGAGGGCGAAGGTCTTCTCACACTGCTTGCACTTGTAGTGCTTGAAGGCGGAGTGGGTCTGCATGTGGGCGCGTAGGTTGGAGCGGTCGGCGAAGGCTTTCCCGCAGTGGGAGCAGCCGAAGGGCTTCTCCCCGGTGTGGGACCGCATGTGGCCCTGCAGCAGCCAGGGCCGGCTGAAGGCTTTGCCGCACACGTCGCACTTGTGCTTGAGGTTGTGGGTGAGGACGTGCATGGCCAGGGCAGGCATGGAGACGTAGGCCTTGCCGCAGGTGGGGCATTTCCTCGCCATCTTGCTGTCCAGGCTGCGGTGGGTCTGCTTGTGCCGGCTGAGGTTGGAGGAGGTGGCGTAGGTCTTGCCGCACTCGGGGCAGGAGTGACGGTGGCTGCCACGGCGCTGGCTCTCGCTGCGCCGGCGCGACCGCCCGTCCGTGATGAAGAAGGCATCCATGGAGTAGCTGTCTGTCACCGCTGCCTCCCCGTTGAAGTAGCGGGCAGAAAAGCTAGACTGGGGGCTCTCGGGATCGCTGTACTCCTCATGGCCAGGTGCGTAGGCTGGGTCCGGTGGCGGCGGTGGCAGACCTTGCTTCTTGTCGGTGTCATAGCCAGCTGGAGCCAGGCAGTGCTGGAGGTACCCTGTGAGGACAACACAGTGGGGTCACTGTCCCTCCAGGCCAGCCTCACCAGGGACAGGGGAAAGCCACAAGACAAAACTGCCCATTGGAAATGCAGAACCAGGGTTGTTCCCCCCACACTGGTCCCTGTCCCCACTGAGCCACTGAGCATCAGAGCTGCCTTGTCCTACCCTGGCTCCTGTCTGCATCCGTCAGCAGGATGGGTCCCATCCCGCAGGGCTGCCTGGGATGGGAAATGGGGATGGAGCTGCAGAACGTCCAGCTGCGCCTGCCCCGGCTGCAGGCAGCCCCCGGGGGCCATTAGCCGCCAGACAGCTGTCGGTGCCGGGAGCTCATTGTTCACCGGGGCCACGCCGGTAATGAGCTCTGCTCCGTGGGCAGCCGGGATGAGGGGGATGAGGGGGATGAGGCTGCCCCAGGTTCCCCTTCCCCAGAAAAGGTGTTGGGAAATCCCCCCACCTCTCTGCTGTCCCCACAGGGGCTGTTCCCTGGAAATGGGGCAGCACTAGGAGGGCAGTAGTACCACATCCCTGGGCTCCTGCCAAGTAGAGCGACCCATGGCCCCCCAGATGCAGAGCGGGGCTTGGGTACCACTCCACTGGTGTCACATGCATGTGACATTGGTGCAAGTCTGCTCACGACCCCGCTTCATATGTGGGACTCCCAACCTCTGTCAGAGCAGGCACTGTGCTGGCACCCCAGTCCCTCTGTGCTGTCACACAAAGGTCACCGTGGGAGCAGCTGTGCAGCACCCTTCCCACCAGGCCAGCAACCCTGGGGGACACGCTGGCACCCCAAGACCCCCAAACTGGTCCCTGCAGTCTCCTGCCTTGTGCACACTGGTCCTTGCAAGCTGCTTCAGAGGCCACATCCCCACTGATTATGACAGAGGGGCTGTCAGGGGCCTTGGGTCAGTGCACAGCTGGGCTCACCCATGCACACCATAGGGGCAGCATGGACGCCCCACTGCAGCTGCGGCTGAGCATCCCCTAAATCCGCACCCCCCAGCAGCACCCACAGGACCCCCTGGCGAGAAACTGCTGCCGTTAGTCCCGTGGTGGTCAGGGGTGCCTAGGGTGGGGAGGGGGCTGCGTGGCGGGGGCAGAGCCAGGCCCCCCCGTCCCCCGCACCGTGCTGACAGCGCGGGCTGTGCAGAAAGCGCTCTGCTCAGCAATTTCTCACGCTGCCTCCGAGCATGCAGCAAGGTTATTTCCAGGAGAGCAGCGTCGGCAGCTTCTGCCCAGCTGCAGCACATCCCTCCCCCACTGGCTCCTGACTGATGGGGGGGGGAGCAGAGGACCCCAGGTCAGATGGGCTTCGCACCCCGGCGCCTGGCAGGGAAAGCCCACCAAGAGCTAGGGAGCACTAGAAAAGAGGGACAGGCACCGCAGTGGTTGGGTGATGTTAGCTTGTGCATGGCTGGATCAGGCCCATTCCCGCATGCAGCTTCGTCTCCCGGTCCCCGAGCAGCCAGGACTCCCCAGCCTACGAACCCCCCGACCCACCGCCGGCCTCTCTTCCAGGGCAGGTGCCTGGGCCGCCCCGTTGCGGGGCTGTGCCAAGCCCGGGGAACTCCGAGCCCACCGTGGTGTTCCCCCGCAGGACGGGATTCCAAGGACCACGGCCATCCCCAGCCCAGCCTTTCGCACCTCTCCCGCTGCTTGGGGGTACCCCCTATTCTCCCCCCCTTGGTCCCCGTGCCCCAGAGGGCGCCGGCCCCCACCGCGCTCCCAGGGGGGCTCGGGGCACCGCTGCGAACAATGAACCCCGCCGGCACTGCGAGGCTGCCGCCCCCGCCGCCCCCGCAGATCGGTTGCTTCGTGCCCCCCCAAACTTGTCGTGGGAAGGAGCCCACCTCGGTGCGCCCCGGGCATGGGGGGCTTGGGGCTGCCCACGGGGCTGACGCTGTCACGCAGGGGATGTTTCCCCAAGGACCAACTTCGGCAGCGGCCGGTGGCCCCGGAGAGGGGGACAAGACTACGAGGGATGACACCCCCCACCCCGCACCCCTCGCCCGCCGC
>VZRJ01012706.1:166456-184131 GCA_013397565.1 Ptilonorhynchus violaceus | reverse complement strand
ACTCCAAAACAGTCCCACACCGGGTTCTATGGAGAAAATTACTTCTGTCCTAGTCAAAACCAGTACAGGATCCCAGGGAACCTGGAAAGTGGGGAACAGGTCCAAGGTGTTGGGGGAAGCCAGGGGCGGGTGGCTCGGAGTGGCCCCGGGGCAGCTGAGGTCGTTGTGTGTCCATGGGGATGGGGACAGGGAGGGGACCGGGAGGGGAAGGGGCGGGGACGGTAATTGTCCTGTGTTTAATTTGGCAGCACAAAGGAGCGGCTCAGCCGGCAATGAGACCCTTCCCAAGGGCGAATTGCCGTGGGGGAGAGGCAGGGGAGCTCGAGGGGTGCTGGGTGTGGGACCCCCCATGCCGCCCCTTCACGCTCCTCACCCAAATTCGCCCGACGCGTGCTGCCTGCCCTGCCTGTGCCTTCTCCGCCCCCTGTCCGCCCCGCAGCTGAGCTCCCAGCCCCCCGGCCCCTCGCCCCTCCGCACTCCCGGCAGATGCGAGCGAAGGCCCCGGAGGCAGATGGCAACATTTGGTAGCCGAGTGGTCCCTGCCGGCGGGACTTTGCTGGGCTGTGATGACCATCCCTCCAGGAAGCCCCCTCCTCACCCAGCCAGGGCTGGCGAGCCCATCCCACTTGCAGCCAGGGCAGGCCAGGGGGTGCAGCAGAGTTCCCCAGGGTGGGCATGCTGCCCATGCCATGTGAGTGACTGGGTGGTGGGAGGGCATGAAACGATTGGCAGCCTGGGAGAGCGGAGGACCGTCCTTGAGCTCAGCCCCAGCTAGACCCATCCCCTAATATCTACTTGCGTGTAGATGGTCTGCCCGGGCAGGGGGAGGCTGCTGCTTCATTGCTGGGGGACAAGGGGACACCTCCACCCCAGGGACCCTGTTTGAGTGGGTATGACTTCCCAGATTTGGGGACCTGATGGCTGGTCTCAGCCTGGACCCTGGCAGCCCCAGCCTCATTTGCATCCCATTTCCATGTGAAAGGAGCAGGTCAAGTTGAAAGTTGAAAGGCTGGTGGGGGGCAGCCGGGAAGGGGCCGCTGCCGGAGGTGAGACCCCAACAAAAGGGCCGGATCCCCAGGGCCTGGCGCTCGCCTGGCCACGGGCTGCGGCCACAGCCCCACGGCAGCCGCCATCTGCGGGTCTGTGCTGCCACCACCACCGGCCAGACAAAGGCCTCGTGCCCAGCATGTCCCCATCTGTCACCTCCCTGGTCCCTGGTTCCCTGAACAGAGACTGAGTGAGGAGATCCGGGTGCGGGCAGCATCCTTCCCTCTGCCCACAGGGAGTGGGGTGATGCTGGGTACAACGGGAGCTTCCCCATCCCTTCTAGAGCGGCTCTGCAGTGCTCTCTCTGGGGAAACTGAGGCAGCAGCAGGTGGTGGCTTGTCCTGGGTCAGGGCACAGCAAAGGGCTGGAATAAAACACCAGGATGAAGGGGTTGGGGAGCTCCCAGCTCTGGGGGTGTTTCTGCACGGGGGTGCCCACACTGCCAAGCTCCAGCCCTGCAGCTTGGCAGGTGCTGCCTGGCACCGACATTTGCCTCTGCCCAGCGCTTCCAGGGGGGAAATTGGCCTCTGTGTTTTCTGCTCGTTGGCAGCTGCATTTAGCATCCAGGAGGTCCTGCAAGCAGCATGAGGGCATGTGTGTAGGAGACGAGAGTAAGGGCACTGCCAGCGCATGACTGTCCCTCTGTTCCCAAACACCCTACCCGTGACCCTGGAGCAGCGGCAGAGGTGCTGCACCGGGTGCTGGGGGAGCATTCCTGCGGAAGGCTCGAGCATGTCCCGAGATGCTCCCGGGGAGGGTGAGGCTTAGGGCGCTGCCTGGGTCCAACGCCCCACTCCAACGGGCCAGACGTGCCCAGGCAGCTCCTGCACCTCCCGCCTGCACCCGCACAGCCTCTGCACCTGTGGGGGGATGCAGCCTGCGGGCTCTGCCCTCGCCTACCAACTGGGCAGGGATTTTCCAGCCGAGCCCGTTGTGCAAATCTGGGCTCGGGGCAGCCCTTTGGCTCACAGACGGCTGTTTGCTGTGTGCTTCCCTTGGCTCTTCTCGCTCTGCCAGCTCCTTGTCTTGCTCCAAGAGCCGTTTGAACAGCGCAGGGCTGTAACCGAGCTCCATGGCATGAGCCAAACACTCGTTGCCTCCGTGCAGAGCTGAACAGAGATCCCAGTACCATGGGGCAGGAGCCGCCCTGGGGCTGGGTTCAGGCCAGCAGGTCCAGGTGGCTGCAGGCTTGGTGACCCTGCTCCAGTCTGTCACCTCCTTTCCTACTATCCAGATTATTTTCCTACATTTTGGAGTTCATTGCTGCCAGGTGCGTGGGGAAACAAGGTGAGTTTTCCAAATCAGAGCAGACCCTGCCGCCTGGCCTGGCCAGTGATATGAAGGGACCTGGGTACCCACAGGGTATTTCCCTGTGTTCCTGAACCCTGACACAGCACCAGGACCCTCTGCCCACAGTGGGCAGTGACATCCAGAAGCATTTTGGCTTTGTCAGTGTGAGCACTGCAGGCCGTGTGTGCATGCAGCCTGCCCAGCAGGCACTGCGGGCTGAACCGGCACCCGGGACGTCACCGGGCACCGTCACGCTGCGTGATGCAGCCTGGCATGGAGGAATGCCCCGTGGTTTCGATCCCATGTGAGCGCTGAGTTGCCTCGGAGGGCGTCCTCTCCCGGCGCTGACTCAGCGGCAGCCGCCGCATGCAGAACCGCTCCAGCACCCTCCAGCCGCCGTCACACAGGGAGACGGGGAGGACGTGGCTGGGGAGCAGGAGGCGTGGGGACGTCGGGACACCATTGGGACACCCTTGGAAAGAGCGCAGGGAGAAGCAGTGTGGCAGCTGATCCGTGCTGGGGAGGCTCCCACGCTGCCGGGCCGATCCAGGTGGGTGGCAGAGGTGGTGCTGGGCCCGTGCTGGTCTAGTGCCAGCAGAATTGGGTTGTGTGAACCGGTGAAGGGCTCACAACTGCCTAGCTCCGGAACAGCTCCTCCAGGCAGGAGGTGACTCGGTGTGCCCAGTGAGCCTGGCTGGGCTGCCCACCCCAAGAGAGAAAAGAGCTGTAGCCACGCTGGGTATTTCCCAGCACTCAGATCCTCACAGTCTGTCTGGGTTTGGGGCATGGGATTATGCTGCCGTGTTTTTGGGGCTGTTTGGAGGATGGCTCCACGCAGCTCAGCTTGGCTTGGTGCAGCCCAGCTCGGTGCGGCCGTGCCAGCACAGCGGCTCAGCACCGCAGGAATGTGGAGCAGCAGGTTGTGCCCAGCCGGGCTGTCCGTGCTGGGGAGGGGACCCCACGCTGGCCACAGGCGGCTGTGCTGGGGGGTCCTGTGTCCTTGTTCTTGCACTTCAACAGCCACCCCCTCGATGGCTTGGCTGAGTGTCTGGTACCAACCTGAGCTCCAGTGCCTGACATGGGGACATTTTCCCGCTTTGCTTTGCTTGGGGGGTACTTTTTCACCTCTGTGCTGAGTCGGGGAGCCCTCCCTGTGCCAGGCACAGGTACAAGGACAGTGGGGCTGGCCAGTGGCACAGGATCTGGGCAGTGCTGGGCCCGAGGGGTGCTGCAGACGGGCACAGAAACCTGCCCCGGGGAGGAGGCAGGAGGATCTGTGCCGGTGCTGGGACTGTTCCCAGCTGTCGCCACGCCTGGCCGGCCCCCTGCAGACATTTTCTAGGTCAGGAGGCAGCTTGTCCCTCCAGGCAGGGGACAAGGACAGGGACAGGGACAGGCAGCCTCCCCCAGGCCACTCGTCTGTCACAGCGTGTCAGGCAGATGCACCCTGTGCTGTGCAGGGACCCTGCTGGGGTCCAGATTCTGGGGGTGCTGGGACCAACACGCTGGCACCCGTGGGCTGGCAGGGAGCACAAACATGGCTCAGCCGTGGCTCGGCGAGGCTGTGGGTGCCAGGGCTGGCTCCTGCCGCCGGCGGTCAGTGCCGGGACAGGCGCTGGGCTGTACCCAGGAAGTTCGTACACGCAGGTGAGCGGGTGGCGGTGGCAGCTGCCTGCTCGGGGCTGCCACAGGAGCGAGTGAGGCCACAGCACACCGGCCCCCGGCGTGCCCACCACTGCATCCGGTGAGTGCTGGGGCTTGCTGTTACCTCCTCGGGGCTCATCAGTGCCCCACGTCGGGGCTGTCGGGGGGAATCTCAGAGCAGCTCGAGAACGGGACTGGGGGAGGGAGTCTGACCCACATATGTGCCCTGCCACTGCTGAGCTCCTCTGGGTATCGGGGCCCCTCTGGGTGTTCCCACCCCTGCTCAGGAGGGCTGCAGAGGGGTGTAGGGCTGATTTGGGTGTGCCCCCCCTTCCCGCTGTGGGCGGGCTGGTGCCTTTGAGCGACCGTTGTGGCGGCTGCGCTTGTTGGGGTTGGCAGGGACCCAAGGACACGGGGTGCACAGGGCCCCACGCTGCTCCGAGCATGCCGCGGCCGGGGAAGCACGGGTGGAAACCCCCCCACGTACTTTCCGAGGAGCTCCAGGATGGGAGCAGGGAGCCTGGGAGCAGCCCCGGAGCTTGTGAGAGGGTTGAGAGCTGAGGGAACAGCAGAGGGACTGGAGCAACGAATCCACCAGCCCGGCAGGGTGGTGGGTGATGGAACCCTGGGCATGGGTGACGCGAGGATGTAGACAATCAATGCTCCCCTGGGAGTGGGTGATGCATCCCTGGGTGCAGGAAATACACCCCTGAATCTGGGCAATGCAATCCTGAGCATGGACGATGGGAACAGGCAATTCACCCCTTGATGCGGGGGATGCACGCCGGGCACCTGCGACATGGGCAGAGCATCAGTGAAGGGTGCTTGGCTCTCTCCACCCCACTCACTCCTCAGGGGGCCCCTCGCCAGAACCGGGGCACCCTCCCCACCGGCCCCATTGGCCCCGGTGCGGTTTGAAGCAGGCGTGCGGCGCGGATTGGCCGGGGGACGTGCCGGGGAGGCTCGGCGGCGGCGGAGGCGTGGTGTCCGCCTTCAAATAGGCAGCCCGGGGTCGGCGGCGCAGCCAGTGCGGCACCGCACAGCCCGGGCTGCCTTTGTCTGCCGTGGGGCCGGGGCGCGGGCCGGGACAGCACCGCCGCCGCCGCGGCTCTCACGCCGGCCCCGCTCTCACTCCGGCCCCTCTTCGCAGCCGACGACACCCGAGCCCCTCGCTGCCCGTGGTGGCCGCCCGCCCCGTGTCGTGCCGGCACGGAGGATGCCTGTCGAGGCGCTGCAAGCCGGTGACACCATGAAGGGGGTGACGGTGACGGTGACGGCGCCTTTCACCTCGGCCATGCCCGTTCGCATCCTCCGCAAAGGGCCCGCGTATTTCCGTCGGCACGCCGAGCCGGGGGCCGGGAAGCCCAGCGCAGTGGAGAGGCTGGAGGCCGACAAGGCCAAGTACGTGAAGAGCCAGAGGGTCGCCAGCACCAAGCAGGAGCCGGTGAAGCCGCTGCTGCTCAAGCAGCCCCTCTTCACCCCCGGGGTGCGCCGGGCTGTGCTCACCCCCAGCCGCAGGGCACCCCCGGGGCCGCGCCGCACCGAGGCTGCCAGCCCGAAGACCTCCCTTGACCTGGAAATCCTCAACAACCTCATCAACCTCTGTGACAGCCCCTTTCCTAAGGCAGAGAGCCCGCTGGGCAGGGAGTGCAGGTGGCGGGCGGAAGCGTCGGCACTGGAGGGGGCTGCCAAGCCTCCGGAGAGCCCCGCCACCGCCAAGCCCCCCGGCAGTGTGGCTGTGAGGAGGGTGGATGTCCGTCCCTGTGGAGCCCCACGGAGCCCAGTAACACCGGTGCCTGCATCCCCCATCCCAGGTGGGCTGCCTGTGACCCCGTCCCGGAGCTCACCTGCCCGTCCCGAGAGTGCCCGCCGGCAGCCGCTGCTGCACCGCTCCAAGTCGGACCTGAGCGACCGGCTCTCGCGGGCCACCGCCGACCTGGAGCGCTTCTTCAACTACTGTGGCCTTGACCCCGAGGAGATGCAGGACATGGGGGCCGAGCGCTTCGCCCGCGCCAGCTCCGACATCGTGTCCCTCAAGTTCCACAGCGTGAGCACGGCCAGCTCGGAGGGCGGCCACTCGCCACCCAGCGCTGCCACGCCGGAGGGGCGGGCGGCCGAGCGTGTGCCCTACGGCATCTCGGTCATCGAGCGCAATGCCCGCGTCATCAAGTGGCTCTATGGGCTGCGCCAGGCCCGGGAGCCCCAGCAGGTCTCCGACGTGTAGCAGTGCCACGGTGGGCACCAGGGATGGGTTGCTCATGAGTGGGCAATGCCGGATGGGGACAAAGCACAGGCTGTGCCCTGGGAGGAGTGGAGACCTCTTGGCAGTGACAGGACCACTGAACTCAGCCCTGCTGTGCCACAGCATCCCTGGCCCGGTGTGGTGGCTGGGCGTCCATTGTCAGACTCCTGTGTCAGCACTGGAGAGCCAGGTCCCTGCAAGCCTGTGGGAAGGCAGAGGACACTAGTCCCTGGACATGTGGCTGGTCCCCAATATCCACAGGACACCGTGTGTGGCTGCCCTGCCTACACTGCTGGCAGGTCCTGCCTGTCCTGCTCCTCACCAGCACCCAGGGGTGGGGTCCAAGGGGCCAGTTCCCCCTGCATGGAGCAGGGACATAGCACTAAGGAAGGAGCTGTCCCCTTGCAGTCTCCACTGAGGGGGTCCCGCTGCCTGGGGTGGTGGCCCCGTCTTATTCCTGAAGGTCCTGGAAAAGCTGGGTGCTTTGAGGGGTGAGGGGCAAACCTGACCCAAGCTGCCCAGGGCTCTGTGTGTGTGTGTGAATATGCGTGAGTGTCTGCAGGTGCCTGTGTTCCCCCCCGGCTGCCAGTGGGCACACAGCCCCGACCATGCTGGGCCTGGTATTTATGAAGACAACAGTTTCTCTTTTCTACTGTTTTTCCTGATGTTTGATCTGTAAATAATAATAATAATAATGATAATGCAGCTGGTTTTATTAAATGCCTGTGTTTTGGAGGCTGTGTGTTGTCTCTTGAGGCGGTGCAGGTTGGGATGGGACAGGGACCCTTGGGGTAGCTCTGCAGGGCTGTGGGTGCTGAGTGCAGGGATGCTGGAAGGGAATCATGGGTTCCGTGTTGCAGCGTGCCAGCGCGGGGCCCGGCGGGCACGGCAGGGCGGAGGTTGGGCCTGGCAGGTCCCGGCAGAGCCCCAGCCGTTGAGATTCCCCCTCTGTGCCATGCACCCTCCCCTGCCTCTTTCCCTCACTCCAGCAAAGCTTGGCTCCCCCAGAACTGGGAGATGGGGGTGGCAATAGCAGAGACCTCCCAGGTGGGCTGGGATGAAAGTCAGTGCAGCGAGCACTTTGAAGATGAAAAGCACCCGTGTGTTCTCCCAGGGTGGCCTCGCGTGGCACCGCAGCCCCCCCGGCACCCCACGTGAGGTCCCCGTGCTCCTGATGTGTCCCACGCAGGCAGGTGTCTGCTGGGGAAGGTGACATCAAAGCCACCACCACCTGTGCCCAGGGGACCCTATCTGGACCCTGGCCCTGCCGCTGCCTCCCTTCAGTGCCAGCCCCATCAACAGCTGCTGGCCAAGGCAGCACCAGGGGCCCCCCTGACCAGGGCTTCCATCCAGTGTTTGGGGTCCCCAGAAAAGCCCTCATGAAAGAAGCCTTTATCACTCCAGCTTGGCTCCTGCCCTGTTGTGTGCCCACCCAGATCCCCTGCCTGGGGTGCAGGATCCATCTGACTCCCGATGTGTTGTCAGGTCTGGCTGCTGGGCATGTGGAGAGCAGGATGTGGTGTCAGGATGTGGTGACAAGACATGGTGACAGGACAGGGGGATGGAATCTGGCTGTGAGTCAGTCTGACAAAGTGCTCTGGGGAGTACACGTGCACCCAGGGGATTCTTAATGATGGTACATGGGGCACTGGGTGCCTTCCCGAGGAAAACACCCCGGAAACCAGAGGGTGACAGGGACCCTGGGCACCTGATCAGGGACAGGCTTTGCCCTTGGGGGAATCTCTGAGGGAACGAGATCCTTGCTGGTGGCTGGGACCGGCTGTGCTGCCGGATTCCTCAGCCTGGTGTGTCCCAGGGCTTGGTCTAAATTTGCTACTATGGCTCAGGAGAAGGCGGGGGGGGCCCACTAGTCCCCAGCCAGGCACGGCCTGAGCAGCCACATGTCCCACAGGTGCTGCCAGTCCTTGGTGTGGCTCTGGTGTCCCATGTCCTGAATGAACGGGAGCTGACATGACCATCCAAAACCCTACGTGCTCATATTGTGCATGCATGATCCTGTGCCCAGGTGTCCAAGGATGCGTGCACGTCCATGTGTGTGCACATGTGTGTGTGAGCATTATTTCGATGTGCACACACAGATGCACGGGCAGCAGCCGTGTTCCCGAGGCAGGAGTCTCCATCTGACCTGCGCCCATGGGACTGCCAGCACGAAACTCGGGCACAGACGTGTTCAGGCGCGCGTGTCCCCCCTGAAATGCCCCCTCCCCATCGCATGTCCCCACTGGGGGGGACAGCAGGACAGCCCTGCGCTCCCTATCATTTTCCCTGGCAGCTGCTTCCCGGTGGCTCTGGTTTCATGGGGAGCGCAGCTGAGCCTGTCGGTTATTTCCAGGAAGGAGGGACAGCCGGGGAAATGTCCATCACCCTCACCCTGTGTGCTGAGATCCCTCATGGGTGCCCCATGTGCAGGCAGGATGTGCAGGCAGGCAGCCAGGACAGAAGGAAAACCGGCAGCACCGCCCCCCATGTTTTCCATTTTTTAATTATTCCCCACTGATGAGCATCTTCTGGAAGCGCCAACAATGTCACGTGCTTTAATCAGTGTTAATTAGCGGGTGCCTCGGGACAGTGATGAGGGCAGGCAGCAGGAGGCCTCTGCTGCTGCGTGCACAGCCGGTGTCGGTGCCAGCACCCACCACCTCCCGCCTCCCAGCCACATTTTAAACCACAGCCCCCTCTCCACCCACGACCCCCCCAACCCATTCCTGCCAATCCTGGGACTCTGCCAGCCCCCTGCCAGCACAGTGTCTGCTCCCAGCAAGTGCCTTCCAGCACTGGGCCACTGACCAGCCCAGGACTGGTCCTCGCAAGGGACTCCAGGACATCCACTGCTCTTCTGTGCTCTCTGGGGGCTGGAGGAACCCAGCTCCATCCCATGAGAAGCAGTGCCTGTCCTGCCATGCATGGGGACAGTGGCTTGGGCCACACTTGGAAGGGGGCAGCCTGTGTCCCTCTGCATGGCTGTGTCTGGGTGAAAGGGGAAGGAGGGATGTCACCAGCCCCCATGCTCATGAGGATTCCTGTTCCACCCAGCTCCTCTAATTCTGCAGGAAAGCAGGATGGTGGGGGCTTTACATTACCCAAAACCAGTGAAAAGTCAAAGCCCCCATCATGCCTTGGAGCCCATCTGGATGCACATGGTCCCAGGGGTTTTCAGACCCCCATCACTGGGGATGCCTTGGACCGCTGTCCCCAAGACAAAACCCCGAGGCCCAGCCAATATTTGTGGAGAAACGCTGAGGTGGGATCCAGGGGTTTCCATATGCTGGAGCCCACTTTGGTGGGTCTGGCTTTGTCCCACACCAGTTCCTGCAGCACCAGCACCCTTCACCCCTGTCCACGGTTCCTCCAGCATGGCCATGATGACACTGCAGGCTTCTGGAAAATGGGATAAACAAGAGTAAAAACTGTAACTGGTGGAAAAGGTTCCCTGCAGTGGCTGGGGGTCTCAGTCTCCCCCAATCATCCCTTGTCCTGGACTTCTCCCTCAGTGCTGGTGCTGGCTGCGGTGCCGCCCCGACTGCCGGCGCGTTAGAAGCTGGTGGGCCGGATCATCATGCGGGTGCCCTTCAGGGAGTAGCTGGGCCCCTGGAAGTGGTGCCAGCGGATGCCGTTGAGCTTGCGGATGTTGTTCCGGGCTGGATAGTAGATGCCGTTCAGGTTGGAGAGGCCACAGGCATCAAACCACCATCCTGTGGGGAAGGAAGCAGGGTGAAGGGGTGACATTGCAGGCGGGCACCCCTGGGTGCGGCATGAGGGTGTTGCCCTGCTCCACTCACCTCCCGAGAGCATCTGGGCGCACTTGCAGAGACAGTTGTCATTGTCAGCGTCGCGGGTGCTGAACTGGGTGCCCTGCAGTGCCAGGCCACTCTGCTGCCCGGCCGTGCCACTGTAGTCCTGCAGGGACAGCCTGTGCCCGGCAGGAACACAACCACTGTCACTGCCGGCTGCCAGGGGGTCACAGAGCCCCCAGCACTGCTCAGGACACCATGGGATGCCACGAGCTGAGCACAGCACAGAGGGATGCCAGCAGAGATCCTGCAGTTCCAGCTTGGCCTCCCATCCTGGGGGTCCCCAGGGGTGAAGGCTGTGCTATGCTGGGGCAGAGAGGACCCCCCACATCTCCTCCAGTCCTCTTTGCTGGGGGTCAGCTCAGTGCATGCATGGGATGGATGGTGCAGGGAATGTCTGGGGTCTGGTCCCGCCCGCCAACCCAGCTGGCGGCCCCCTCCTGCCTGTGGCCAAGAGCACACAGCCATGGCAAGCTGGGCATCAGGAGCACAGCATCTCTCCCCGGACATGGACATGGGGATGTCTGACACCCCTGGGAGTGCCTGGTGGTCACCTCACTTGCCCAAGCAACCAGCCCCAGTGTGAGCATCCAGGCCACCGCCTGGGATAGGAACTCCTGCTGGGATGGCAAATCCTGCTGCCTTGATGCAATTTTATACATGAAAAATCTACTTCTCAGGAGCCCAGGGAGAGAAGAAGGAACAATTGGCACAGCGATGTGCCGGGCACCTGGGATCATAACCGCACAATGACCACCCAGTGATCCTGCACCCCCTGGGGCACCACATCCAGCCCTTGCCCCTGGCTGCTGCTGCCCACAGGTGGACATGGGGAGTGCTGGGTGGCTGTCCCCACAGTGCCTCTCTCCTACCTGTAAAACTGCCGCTCACTCCCCAGCTGGAATCTCCCGTAGTGGGCATACACCTGGCCGCCCTCCCAGTCCTGCAGCTCGACCCGCAGGGCATAGGGCACCCGGCTCGTCAGCAGGTGCACGGCCTCATTCCCCAGCCAGTACTCCCCCGCCGCGTCCCCGAAGCCCTGGGGAGCAGCAGGGTGGGTGAGTGTGGGGTGCCCGGGATGCCCCCAGGGTGCTCCCCTCCCCAGGCAGGCACACACCTGCTTGTACTCCCTCCAGCTCCTCTGGAAGCTGAGGCTGCCGTTGGCACGAAGCTGGATGATGGTCCAGCCCCCTTGATCCGTCTCCATGTCACAGTATGCCTGCAGAGGGGAGTGAGGGACAGGCTGGGGGTGGCTTGCAGTGGGCGGCCAGGTGCATCTCTGCCAGGCTGGGCAGCTCAGCGCGGGTGCTCCATGGGTGCTCGGGCTTGCTGAGGGGCTGGCTCGGGTGTGCTGTGCCCAGTGCCTGGCTGAGGGGTCTCTCCTCCTTCCATGGCTGTGGGCAGGGACTGAGGTACAGTGGTCACAGGTCAAGGTGCCTTTAAAATCAGTTTTATACCCCCATTTGCAAAGCTGTGCCAGCCCTGCTTTCACCCCGTGGGTGTTGCCTTCACTCCTGAGCAGCCCCAAGGCTGGATGGGGGGGGAAAACTGCCCTGGGACGTGCCAAGCAACAGGGATACCCAGTCTGACGTGGGGCTGGTGTGCACTGGGTCGCACTGGGTGGGCAACAACCTGGGGTGCTGCAGAGAAGCCCTCTCCAGGCCATGCTCACCTTTTTGGGCTCGCTGAGGTTGGCAATGTGCAGGGTGTAGATGCCACTGGCACGGATGCCGGCCCGGCGCACCTCGGCACAGTCCTGGAATTGCTGCTCCTGCCCAGGTGACATGGCTGTGGCAGAGGGGACAGTGAGAAGGCAGAAACCCTGCCAGTACTGGAGCCCTGCCTGGTTTTGCTGCTCTTCCCTCTCCCTTTGGATGCCTTTGTGCTCACGGATTATTTTTCTTCCTTCTGCACCATCTCCCGAGGGCTGGATGAGGCAGCTGTGCCACCGGGGCTGCTGCCAGCCCAGCCCTGGGGGTTTGCCATGGCTGGGAACAGCATTGGGCTACGGACCCGCCCCAAGCTGCTCCTCAGATGCAATGAGTGGATAATTTTCTAGTGAAAGGTGTTGGAATGAGATGAGCTTTAAGGTCCCTTCCAACCCAAACCATTGTATGATTGTATGATTCTGTGATTTTTGAGGTGAAGTCACTCAAGCTGAGCTGACTACAGGAGCACCCTGGCACCCTCCTGGGAGGACAAGGAGCTTTTCCACTGCCCCCAGTCTGCCTGCACACCCTGCTCACCTCTGCCCTGGGAGACGAGGCGCACCAGCCTCTGGACAGACTGGAGGAGCTGGAGCTGCTGGCGCTGGAGCAGGCTGGTGTTGGCGCTGGCAGCCAGCAGCGTCTTCTCCATCTCCTCGATGGTGCCGCTCTGCCGGCTCAGCAGCCGCTGCAGCTTTTCCTTCTCCGAGTGGGCCCCCGCCAGCTCCGCCTGCTGCTTCGTCTCCATCTCCAGCACCCGCACCTCCAGGATGCTGGGAGTGGGATGCAGCGGTGATGGGGCGGCAGAGCAGACTCAGCCCCAGCTGCAGTGCAGACCCAGCCCCAGCTGCAGTGTCCCAGCATGTCTGCGGGGACCCATTGCTGTCCCCATCCCCTGCTGCACCCCCCAAATCGCACCCCCACCTCTGGGATGTGTCCAGCCAGGGGAACCCAAAGCCCAAGAGGCCATGCTGGGGCTGTGCAACTCCCCGGGGGCCCCAACCAGCACCTGGAGGGGTTCAGACCCCCTTGAAGTGCAGTGTGAGGTGGGAGAGACCAGCCTCCTTTGGGGTCCAAGGGCTGTGGGGGTCCCTGAGCCACCCCAGCCCCTACTTGTTCCTGTTCTGCAGCTTGTGGATCTCATTGGTCTGCAGCAGCAGCTGCTTCTCCAGTTTGGTGGTGGACAGGGAGTTCTCCTGGAGCTGCATCTCGATGCGCCACGTCTGATTCAGCACCTGCCTCAGGAGCAGAGGGGAGTGTTGGCATCACACTACATCCCTGATGTCACAGGCCTGGCAGGTCTCTGGCACTTGACCCTAGTACCTCTGCCGCCGGTGCATTAAACCCTGCGTCACCTCAGGGAATCGCTTTTATCTGCAGCCAAACCGTGGCACCCACAGTGGTCTCAGGATGGTGGGGACGTGGGGACACCTGTGCCATACCTGGGCCTCCACGTCGGTGAGTTTGCGGCTCTGCTCGGCGCTGCGGTTGAGGAGGGAGCTGCCGATCTCCAGCATGGTGGCGGTCTGGTTCTGTGCCGCCGTCTGCCGCAGCTCCGCCATCTCCGGCTTCATGCTGCTCTGGATGTAGCTCTCCAGCTGCGGAGGGGAGTGGGGATGCAGTGGCTCATTTGGGCACCTCCCTGGTTGGTCCTGTCTCAGGACCCTGGTAGCACTGGGCACAGCCCCCAGGCACAGCCTTGTGTGTTCACCATGGCACGACCCACCTCAGGGCCCTTGAATCTTATCAGAGGATGGAGCAAACTGAGCTGCCAAAGGGGAGGCTCCTCATGGCTGCCAAGATTCTTGGGCTGTAGTACCAGCTGGGGCCTGGCACGGGCTTGTTTGTGCCCAGGTGTGCTGGCAAGCTAGGGCTGATGCCCAGCTGGGATGGCCTGTGCCAAGCAGCCAGGCAGGGAGTGGCAGGAAATGGCACTGGCATCAGCACTGGCATTGGCATTGGCATTAGCATCAGCCAGCCCCCAACCACTGGTTCCCCAGGGCTGGGGACATGGAGGGTGGGGGGGACACCGCTGGCCAGGGAAGGTGGGTGTCCAGCACCCGGCACTGCCCCACCACGTGGAAGTACTCAAGGCTGGGAAGAAACTGGCTGCGGACACAGCTCGGACACAGCTGAGATGACGCTTCCGCTTTCCCAGCCCGCGGGGGAGTCGCCTTTCCCAAAGGCTTTGCTATTTCTGGCAGCCGCGCCATGAGGTTCCCATTCAGCCCCTCCCCAGGGCGATGGCCTCGGTGGGGGCACGGTCCCTCGGCAGGGGCCATGGGGAGCGGAAGGGGCCGCGCTGCCGCCCACGCTGGGAAAGCAGCCCCTGAGAGGAGGAGGGACAGGGGCTGCCCCGCTCCATGCACCCCATAGATCCCCCTGTCCCTGCAACGCCCAGATCCGAGCTCCCCAGTGGCGCAGGCAGAGCCCCACATCCCTCTGCATCTTGTGGAGTTGTGGTCCAGAATCAGCAGGGTTGGGATGCTGCTCTCTGGGTGGTGTGGCAATCAGGCAGCAGTGCCGGGATGTTCTGCACCATGGTGGGAATGCAGTGGTGCCGGGGAACTTGGCACTGTGGCGAGCAGGCAGCAGCGCCAGGATGTTCAGCACCAGGGCAGGCAGCAATGTCGGGATGCTCGACATGGGAGCGGGGCCAGCAGAGGGCCAGGGCGCTGGGCTCAGCACTTGTTTGGCATGACGAAATCCCACTGTTCCCTCCTCCCCAGCACCAGGCAGTGGCAAAGCCATCACCCCACTGTGAGCACCCATGAGGGGCAGGAAGATCTTGGGGCAGCAAGGTCCCAGGGCTAGGCATCCCAGTCAGCATTGCCTGCACCCGTTTCCCTGGGGATTTTCCCTCGCAGGAACGTGCTCTGGGGGAGGAAGCGGGGAAAGGTCGGAGAGTCGCGTCTGGAAAACATTTCCCCAAGCTGAGGGATTGCTGGAGAGTTTCCCTTTAACCACGTCGTTAATCTTGTTGCTTCACAGGGCTTGGGGAGGCCTTTTCTCCCTCACAGTCTTGCTTTTGCCTTTTTTTTTTTTTAAATAAACATATCTGTGAGCCGAGGGCAGAACATACCCGTGGAAAAGGTCAGGCTGGCATGGGGAGGGCCGAGAGCCCCAGAGATGGAGCCCTGGGTCCTGGCCCCAGCAGCTCCTTAGGAGCTGGAATGGGGCACAGAGTCCCCAGCCATGAGTGGCACAGGGGACACAAGTGGGACAGGCTTTGTGCAAAGGACAGAGAATCCAGGATCCTCCCTCCCTCATCTCATGGGTGCTGAGGTGAGCTGGGCTGCCCTGGGCTCAGAGGGTCTCACCAGCCTTATTTTTCCACCATAAGGTCAGAGCAGCTGCAGGGGAACTCTGGTGCTGTGGGTCACCCCAAAATTCTGCCCTGGAGCTTCCCCATGTTGGGATCCCATTGCCCACAGCTGGATGATCCCGTGCTGCCTTCTTGCAGCCACATCCTCCCCCTGTCCCCATCCCTATCCTGCCCTGGCATTTCTAAACATTCCACAAGCACCGGCTGGGGGATCCTTGAACCAGAGGTGGGTGGGAAGCCCCCCACCTGCCGCCCACACTCCTGCACCCATCCCATGGTGAGCAGAATCGGCTCCTGTGCCTCTGATGTCCCAGAGCTGCCAACCTGCCACTGCCCCACTGGAGACCCCATCCCACCCCAGCCTCGCCGAGACCCAGCGGCACCATCAAATGTTTGTGTTTGAACTAAAATTAATTCCTCTTGAGACAGGAGCAGCCGACGTGTCCTTGTGTGCTGGGTCCTCGCCATGTCCCTATCCCCTACAGGCATGGGGGGCTGCACAAGGGGAGGGGGGACCAGGCCCCCAGTGCTGTGGATGGGGGATCTGGGGGAGGCTGGTGCTGAGGATGCCTGAGGGGGCCTGGGGAGCCTTGCTGGGCACCAGGGGACCTCCCAGTTCCTTGGCACCCTGCAGGGCTCCCCATGCCAGGGCAGAGCAGACAGGGATGCAACGTTGTTTACAATCTGTCCCTGAACCCGATGCCTCTTCTGAGCCCTGGTTTGTTTATTTGGGGCTGGAGTCCGACCAAAACAAGCCTTCTTGGGCAGCTCTGCTGAAATTTGGGAAGCCAAGGAACAACAGAAAAAAAATAGCTGCAAGCTGCCTCTAAAAGGAGAGAGCCATGCTGCAGCATGGGGCTGGATGGGGTGGGGTGGGATTGTTGTGATGGAATGGATGGATGGATGGGTGGATGGATGGACGGATAGAACAGGATGGGAATGGAGATGGAAGGGGGTACTGGCTGCCCAGTGCTCCACTGCCTTTTGTTCCTTGGGGTTGTGGTGAGGGGCATTGCTGTCCACAGCTGCCCAGATGTGCAGTCCCACTTTGCCTATGGCTGCCTGCTCTGGACAGGGCCATGTGCCCCTGTGCTGGGACCCTCGGCCCCCTGCCTTGCTTGGCCATGCCCAGAGGCTGCCCTCATCCTGAGAGAAGCTCAGACCCGGCCTGGGCACACAGGGCACAAAGATACCAGGGCACAGGGGCACCGAGGCAGAGAGCCCAGGGCACAGGGATGCAGGGCACAGGGACCCCAGGTCTATGCGCACCCTGCAGACCCAGTAGGTCCCACAGTGATGGAGATTCAGTGCCACCAGCCAGGTTGTTGCTGGCCCTGCTGACCCCTCTGCAACACCCCGGGCTGGCTTCCAGCAGAGCCACGGTTCAGCATTTTCCCAGCTCTTGAGGAATTTGTCCTCTAGGATGGCTGAGGGGACAAGGAACAACGTCCTGCACGTCCCTGCTGCCTGCCCTGTTCCCCACAGCCGGGGTCACTACCCAAGCAGCGTGGCTGGCACAGGCCATCGCCGGGACCCCCCCTCAGTGTGTTGGCCCCATCCCGATCCCCGAGTGCTGCAGGGGCTCAGCACATAGCAGGGGCATCACCCAGGAAATGGGGGTGCAGAGGCACACAGGTCCCATTGCACCCTGGTGGGACACCACAGGACATGGATGTGACTGGACATGGACAAGCCACTTCCCCTCTTATCAGCACAGGTACCCAGTGTTCCCACACAGGGCATGGGGTTCAGGGCGCCCCAGGGATTTGTCCCTTGGGACGAGCTATTCCTGGGTCTGACGCAGGCAGCCGTGCTCAGCTGGTGGGGGCTCCAGGAAGGAAATGCTGCTTCCTGCCTCAGGCACTGGGGATGTGGCGAGCTGGTGGGGGCTGGGGGGTGGCAACCCTGTGGGCACGCAACCCCTCTGGTGTGGCACCTCACTGATCACCCATGGGTCACAGGGCCACCCAGAAGCCACGGGCCCCACATAAAATCTCACCAAGTGCTGGGAGCTTTTGCAAAGCCCATAAGAGGGAAAATGATGAAGTTTGAGAGATTTCAGTGGCCCCTTGCTCTTGGGACCCTTGCCCTGCTGCTAGCCAACCGCTTCCCAGTATCCTCGCCCAAAACATGGAATGCTGAGCCCCAAGGGATGCCTGACATGGCTAACCCAGCCAGGACCACGAGGAGCTCTGTGGCAAGGATGGACAGGGAATATAGCCCCAGTGGGAAGTGATCTGGGTGAGTGATCTGCAGCACCCATGAGCTGCAGCACCAGCAGCACCCATCCCCTCCACGGAGACAGCGCCTGATGCCAGCTGCACATCTGCAGGGAAAACTGACCCGGCCGCTCAGGTGGGCATAAACTCCATAGACGTCCAGCTGTGCCACCAGCAGGCAGGAAGTGCCACAGGGATGCTCCTGCCTGTCCCTCCCCACACCACCCCACACCCCATATCCCACAGCCTACCTTCAGCAGCCACTGGGTGCTGTTCTCCAGGATCCTCTCGAGGTGCCGCAGGCGCTGGGCAGCCCCGTGCCCGGCGGGGCCGGCCGGCGAGTCCCGCTGCAGCAGCACGTTGGCCGGGCCGGGGACAGGACCGGGGGCG
>VZRJ01012706.1:128672-166263 GCA_013397565.1 Ptilonorhynchus violaceus | reverse complement strand
GAGAGGAGAAAAAAAAAGAAAAACAAAGGAAAAAATCTGTTTAAAAACAATACTTCTATCTTTTTTCTTTCCTCTGAGTCCACTGCGGGGAGATCAAGTTTCACACGTGATCTATAAATATCTCTCTCTCACACACACACACACACACACGCACTCACACGCACTCTCACACGCAGACCCGTCCCTCCCCCGGCTGTTCTCTGCACAACTCATTGCACCTCCCGGGGTGGGCAGCGCCACGGCAGCATCGAGCTCTTCCACCCTCCAGCCCAGCATCCAGCGAGTTCCCCCCTTCAGCACCCGCTGGGACTCGCCACACCCAGGCACCCCCGTCTCGGGGAGCACAGCTCCCTCCCCGTGTCCCGGCTATTTATAATGCCAGCGGGAGCCAGGCCTGGATTTGGCTGCTCTGGCCGTGGGATGAGCCCGTCGGGATCAGAAAGGGGGTTGTGTCCTAGGCAGAGCTTGGCAGGACACACCCAGACTGTGCCCAGCTCCCAGGCTCGGGGTCTGCTGGGGGCTGATGGACTCCCACCACAACTGGGGCTCACCACGACTGCCAGCCCATGTGCTGGGATAGGATCTAGGCTGTGTCTCCCAGGAGGGAACAATCCCAGTGGTGGGGACAGGCTGCCAAGAGGATGGCCGAGCATCTCAGCAGAGGGGGATTTCCTCCACCAGCCAGAAAAAACCTCTGGTGATTCCCAGTCCCTGTGGAATGGCAGTCCCAGTGTCACATTTGCTGCTTGCTCCAGTGCTGGCTCATGCAACGAGTGATGCTGATGGTGCTTTAAATAAAAACTTGGAATAAAATCTTTCCCCAGTATTGTGGTGCTGGGGGGCCAGGGCAGGGTGTTGGGGGGCCCAGGGCAGG
Organism: Ptilonorhynchus violaceus; assembly: GCA_013397565.1. Taxonomy (NCBI): domain Eukaryota; kingdom Metazoa; phylum Chordata; class Aves; order Passeriformes; family Ptilonorhynchidae; genus Ptilonorhynchus; species Ptilonorhynchus violaceus. The sequence goes on along the minus strand of VZRJ01012706.1, from coordinate 165,389 downwards.
GTGCCCCCCCACAGGGACCCAAGCTGCAGAGCTGGGGAATGCGGGGTTAACACCGTGGCCACAGCCAGCATTCCAGTCCCCCTCCGGCAGCAACTCGTGGGAATGGGGAAAACAGGGACGCAGGAGCGATGCCGGGCGCTTAATCCATTTATTTGCCATGAAGCGATCGGAAGAGCTGCTCCAGCAGCTTCGTGCCGGCTCTGGGGCTGGCTCGATGGTGACACCCAGCGCTCCCGTCCTGAAGGGTCCGCGCAGCCCCCGCAGCCCCGGCACCCCGCGGCCAGCCCCGGCCTCCCCCTGCTCACGCTCAGGGCAGGGACGGGAAGTTCGGACCTCGGCAAACCCCAAGTGCAGAGCTCCCTGCGGCTGGGGCAGGGATTTGAGTACACACATGATAAATATACCGACACAGCCCTCCGTGCCTCCGGACACACACAGCGTGGCAGCCGGCTTGGAGGGACAGACCGGCACGGACGGCTCAGCACCCCCGGTTGTGCCCCCGGTGATGACTGGGAGGGGGTTGCAGGCTGCTTCCAACACATCCCAGCTCGGGGATGCAGGAAGCAGCAGCATCCCCTGCCCAGGCTTACACTTGCACTTTGTGTGTCCCTTTTCTGGACTGAATACGGCCCTGGTCACCCCAAATTCCTGTGCCCACATCTGGCTGGGAGAGAAGCTCTTTGAGCCTCTCGGTGAGCCTGAGGATGGCAGGATTTGGCCCGTGGGGATGCTGAGCACTGGGTTGCCATGGTCCCCAGAAGGGTTCCCAGTCTAGGGGTCCAGCTGTCCTCTGAGCCCCAGGACAGCAGGATTTGGCCCACGGTGGTGCTGGCGGGGATGCTGAGCACGAGGTGGGGCTGCTGTGAGCAATGGCATGGTCCCCAGCGGGGTCCCAACCCTGGGGACCCAACCCTGGGAGTCCTGCTGCTTCCCATGCTGATGGCTGAGGATGGGGGACACTATCCAGCACCCAGAGCAGCTCAGTGCTGCACTGTGCCCCCCAGCACTCCCGTAAAATCAGGACCCTGTGGAGCCAGGGCATCTCCCAGCCCTGGGGGACAGTGGCCAGGCAGGCATCAGCTTCATTAGCAGGGTCCAACCCCTGGTCTAACCCCATCCCACCCATCTGGAGGAAGGGAAGGGATGGAGCAGGCTAGGCGAGAGGGAAAACCAGAGGAATAAAGGAGCCACCCCCTCCCCAAGCCCTAGGGCTTTGCTTTGGACACTGCAAATTAGATTTTCTGAAAAGGAAATGTTTTACAGGCCATAAATTGTCTCAAAAGAAAAGGGGGGAGGGGGAGCAGAGAAAATTGTGCAATTTTTTTTTTTTTTCTGGATGGAAAAACAGCGGTGATGTGGCCAGAGCACCGTGGCAGGAGCTGGTTGGGAGCTCCCACCGTGGTGCTCCGGCTCCCATGCTGGTGCCTGCTAGGTGCCCGTGTGCCGTTCTGTCTTCGGCTTCTTCTGTCGCTTTTTGCCTTTATTTTTGGGTTCAGTTTTCTCTGCAACAGAAAGAAGAGAAGCAAAGAAGGGCTCGCTTGTTGGCCAGTCAACATGATCCGACTCAACCCCATCCATGGGATGCTGATCCCATATCCTCCCTCAGGAGGTTAGTGCTGGACCCAGTTTCTGACTTTTGGGACCCCAGAGCCCTCTCTGGGTCATGAAGCAGCAGTGTGGGGCTATGGGGGGTCGGGGTGTGCTTGTGACATGGGCAGAGGGACACTGTTGTGTTGTCCCTACAGCTCCAATGGCTGAACTCTAAATTCTGATACCCCAAAGTCAGGAATGGGCTGGGGCAGCTCAATCAAAGGAGGAGCTGCCCAGAGACACCCCAGCTTCTCTCTGAGCAAGGACTGTGAATGTTGGAGAGGGATGGTGGCTGCACCAACACCTCAAAGCCGTGGCACAGCCATGCCCAGCTCTGCCTTGGTGTGGGAACGCACCTCCCTTCCCTCTGGAGAAGAAGGTGGGAAGGTGCTGCCCACCACCATGGAACCCAGACAGCCCCTGGGAGGATTTGGGCATGGTGGGAAGCAAGGTGACTCTGGGGTGCATCCGTGCACAGGTGCTAATATTCTCCCTGTGGACTCTCTCCTTGTGCGGATGGTCCCCATCCCAGTGGCACAACCAACATGCTGGTGAGCCTGAATGTGTCCCAGCAAGGTCAGCACACTGTCGTCTTTCCAGGGTCAGACTGTTGGGATCCAAATCTTTCCTCACCCCGAGGAGCTGCCCCACACACCTTCCAGCTGGCTGAGGTGTTGGTGCTGAGACGCCAAAGAAACAGGGATTCAGGATAAGCCCTGCTGTGCCACAGGCTCAAATGGGAGGGCGAGTCCATGCTGGGGAGTGGAATGGTTGTCCTAAAAACTGGGCAGCTTTGTCTCTCCTTCCCTCCTTGCGTCCACCCCAATCCAAGTGACACGGGGGGGGGGGAGGGGGTTCAGTGGTGCTTTTCCCACACAGCCCCCGTGCGAGGGGCACAGAGACCATGACTGTCCCCGGTGCTGTGTGTGCCAGCACTGTTGTCCCCAGTCCCTTCTGAGGGCTCCAGCTCTTGTCCTTCCTGGCTGTTTCTTGGCTCTGATCTCCCAGACAGTTGCCACCCACAAAGGAGAGGGCACGGCACGCACGCCAAGCGTCTGGAGAGCGGGACAGACACCCAAGGCAGATTTACAGCAGCGCGAGGGGTTTGTGCCACGGCCAAGCGCAGTGGCTTTTCCCTTCCAGCCGCCTGGATGGCTCAGAAGTGGTGGCACAAATCTCTCATCACACGGTCGGGTCCGACCGTCTGCCCTGGCTTGCCTGGGCTGGGGGTGTCTCAGATGCATCAAGTGAACTCCTCGTCCTCCTCCAGCATCTGGATCCCATAATCCAGCACTTGGCCAGGCGGGCAGGAGCCTGGGAGTGAGGGCAGATGCACGCTCCGCCACGGCGGGGACACAGCCTGCCCAAGAGTGGGAGACACAGAGGAGCTGCCCTGTCCTGCGGGGGCTACTTGAGGGGCACTCCTGGGATTCCTTCTGCTGGACAGGGGACAGGCCTGTCTCTGAAGTGGATCCCAGACAGCAGCCTCCAGAGTAGAGTACTGCCATTCCCTGAGCCCATCACCATAGCCTCAAGGCTTCCAACTTTCAGGAGCAGGAGCCCAGGCAGAGGCAGGAGGCCAAGAGCTTTTCTGGCGTGCCAGTGCCTTCCCAGTCACCTCACAAGACGAGGTGCTCCCAAAACACTGGCACGGCAGTCCCCATCAGTGGGACCCGCTGTGTGCCAGGCAGGGCTGGGCACGGCACGGCGCTGCAGGACACGGTGCTCCAGAGCAGTCTGTCCTCCCACGCTGAACTTCTCACATCAAACTGTCACCAGCTCTGCGGGTCCTGAGCTGGTGCCGACCAGCAGGGAGGGGAACATCCTTAAAATCGATGCCACCTGGCATCCCGAAGATGTGAGTCGGGACCTGGGTGGGGAAGGGAATCAGCTCCTCTGCACTGTCAGCAGGAAAATATTATATATGATTGATGGTGCTGGGATAAAGCCACTCTCCTGGCTCTGTGGCCCCAGCCCAGCACGCACGTCCTCTGCTACTGCCCCCCTTCTCCATCCTTTTTCTCTCCACCCTCACAGTCCTGTCCTCTCCCGTTCCCGCCACGCTGGCGGTGCCGGCCAGCTCATCCCACGGCACAGATGATCCCGCAGCTCTGAACCGCAACCCTCGGTGGCTCAGATCTGCTGCCAGGCACTACAGATCGGTATCTCATGCATCCCCCTTGCTGCCAGTTATTAAGTGGAGATTTATTAGGATAGCTTCAGTCCAGACGCCTGCATCCAAAAATGACATCAGCCATGTCCTGGTTCCCATCGCCAGCCCTGCACCCGTGCACGCACCGCCCGGACAGACCCTGCAGCGGGTCTGGGTGCCGTGAAAGCTAGGGGGATTCCTGGGGAGCCCCCAGCCTGGGGACAGGGTGGGAGGAAGTGCAAGAGCATGAATGAAGATCTGGCCAGATGAGCCAGGAAGGGGGACTCTGCCCTGGGGCATCTCCCAAAACTTTGGCCATCAGAAATCCCCTGGGTGATGTCCTCCTGCTCTGCGAGTGCTCCAGATTTTGGAGAGCTCAGAGGTTTTTGCAGGAACCTCCCCTGTGTGTGTCAACTGGCCTTACTCACAGCTGCAGTGCAGAAAGCCTCCCCTCACATCGTAGCAGGATGGGAGCTGGAGCTTGGCAGCTTTGTCCCACCACGGCAGTTCATGCCAGCGCCCAGCCCAGCCCAGCATGGAAGGGGACACCGCGGCTGGTCCCAGGCAGTCTCAGGGACTGCCAGGTGGGAGCAGCCAGCCCTAGGGCTGCTCAGCACATGTGCCTGAGATGACGGCTTTGCCCAGAATTTCAAAATGCTTGGGAGATTACAGCATGGCTCTCTGGCCTCTGCCAGACCCCTGCTGCCACCGTCCTCCTGCAGCGCCCGTCGGGCTCGCTTTGGAGGGACGTGAAGCTGCCCCCAGGCCCGGTGGCGCGGTGCTCACCTCCCGGGCAGTGCTTCTTCATGCGGCACCTCCTGGTCTCCAGCAGCGCGGGGCAGGCGGTCCCCTCCTCCCGGGCAGCCTCCGGCACCTCCCGCACCCGCGTCTCCACACCCCACTTGCAGCCGCAGGTCCGGCTCTCGTGGGTGCAGGCGCTCCACTCGCTCCACGGCCCCGGCTCGCACGTCTCTGCGGGGACAGAGGGGCAGAACGGGGTTGGTGACACCGCGGCACCAGGCACGTCCCCAGGGACGGCGGGCACGGGGTGCGGGTGCTGCTTACCTTGGCACTCGCGGGTGCCGGGCTGTTCCGCGGTGCCGGGTGGGCACTGTCGAAAACACTGGCCCTTGTACAAGTAAAACTTCTCCTTGCACTTCATGCAGAAGTCTCTGCTGAAGCAGCTCTCGCAGCTGGGCGACCTGCACTCTGCCGGGAGGGATGGCCGGTGAGCGGGACAGCCCGGGGCACTTGGCAGCCCCGGCACCCACCGGGGACCCAAAACCTGCGGGGTCCAGGCTGCAGCTCCGGGGAAAAGGGGATGAAGCCCCCCAGATCGGCCGCCCTTGGATCCAGGGCCACCAGGGACACTGTGGGAAATGAAGCCATTGCCCTTCCCACAGCACTGGGACCCACAGGGTGGCGAGGGGAGCAGGGGGCACCAGTAGGAGCAGGGGGACCCCGGCTGGCGTGGGACGTACTTGTGCATCTGTTGACTTCCAGACCCCGCACACCAAAGTAGCCTGGGGGACAAGTGTGGACACACATCCCGTACTGGCGGATGCCATCCCTCCAGATAAGCAGGAAGAGCCGGTGGTGGCAGGTGATGCAGCCGTTGTCCTCAGAGCACAGGACGCAGCCTGTGCAGTTTTCCAGCAGGCTGGCATTCGCTGAGGGGACAAATGGAGGAGAGAGGCTGTGGCCCAGCTGTGGCCCAGGTGCCGAGGTACCAGGGAGGGTCCCAGCCCTGTGGCAGCCCCTCTCCAATGCACCAGGGTGACAGCACTGTCCTGTCCCCCTGCAAACACCACCCCACCTTTCTTTGCTCCTCAAATCCCCACCTCTGCCCATGCTGGCAGTGAGGGGGCACACGGAGTCATTGCTCCCAGCTTGGGCATCACTGATGGCCTCCATTACCCCAAGGTCCAGACTGAGGGTTTGCCCCATGCCCAGCACTGCCCATGGATGCCACATCCCCAGCTGGCCATGCCCATCCCGTGGGAAGTGGAACAACCACTGGGTCAGCGGGTGGAAATATGCTCTGACCTGGATTAATCAGTTGATGCCTGTTAAGTGTCAGGGGACAAAGAGCAGTTTGGATGCACTCAAGAGGAGCCGAGATAAGGATCTGTCTGGTTACTCAAGAGCCTCTGCCGCCTCCCCAGCTGCCTGCACCGTACTCCCAAGCTGTGGGAGGGTGACTGACCCCGAGGAGGACTATGCTCCCAGGGACAAGGACAGGGTGCCAACACCCATGAGCCCACAGAGACACCACCCACTGCTCCTGCTCCCCACGGACGCTCCGGCACAGGGGCACTTTGGAAGCTGGGGAGGTGGGGAATACATGCCCTGTGTCTTTTGCAACGCCAGGCTGATGCTGCATGCTCGGGCCCTGGACTCTAAAGAATCATAGAATCACAGAATGGTTTGGGGTTGGGTTGGAAGGGACCTTAAAGATCATCTCATTCCAACCTCCTGCCATGGGCTGGGACACCTTCTACTAGACCAGATTGTCCCAAGCTCTATCCCCTGGGTGCTGCCCGGCACAGACATGGACACACTCCTCGGAGAGATGCCTGGCACTGGTCCCCTGTAACCCCAGCAGCTGTGGCAGAAGAGTGCCACGGCTATGGGGCTGGGACACAGGGGATGGTGGAAGCAGCAGTCAGTGCTAGGGAAGCCAGGGAGATGCTGGCGGAGGATTCTGGCAGTGATGATGGCAGACAATGCCTCACAGCCCTGTGTGCTGGTCCCTGGCACAAGCCAGTGCTATGCCATGCTGTGGTGCCATGCAGTTGTCCCCAAGCTGGCTCATCCCTGTCCCTTTGCTGGGGCACACAGTCTGGGACAGCAGCACTGCCAGGAGCCCTCATTAGAGCTGCGTCTGCTGGGAGCACTAACGAAGCACCTTGGATCCATTAAGTTGTTATGGTCTCTGTTACATATTTACCAAACGCTGACAACATTTGTGTTCCTGGCTGCAGCTGGAGCGGCTTCCCTGGAGACCTGTGGATTTACGAGCCGCTTTCCCTTCCCTAATTCTTTGTGATGTGTCAGGGGGTTTTTGCTGCTCTTCTTCTACCCCCCAGCCGGGGTAGAGAAGGTGGAGAGCCATGGGTGGGCTCTGGGGCCTCCTTCCTCTCACTGGATTTGGAAATAGCACTGTGGTGCGAAGCTGGGAGAAGCAGGGTCGTGCTCCTCCACCCCTCAGTGCTGCTGGCATGGTACACACACCTCTGCCACCAGGAGCGACACCGGGAGCCACCATAGAGCACAACAGAATGTGGCTCACGCCAAAACCATGGGATTGGGGATTAGGGACAGATGGTGGATTCTTCTGCCCTTGCCCAGCGGTGATGGCAGAGTGCAGGGCTGAGCTGGGATGGGCACTAGGCATGGGGCACAAGCGGGTATCTGAGCTGTGCTGGACATCAGTGTGACATCCCCCACCTCTGTGCACCCTGAGCCCAGTCCTGCCGGGCACTGTGAGTCTCTGGACTCAGTCTCTGGACTGTCCAGACTAGAGCTCCCAGCGGCAGTTGAGAGGCTGTGGGATGCTGCAGCATCCTTCTTGGCTCCTGGACCCTGGAGACTGTGCTGTCCCTTCTGTGCTGGTTATCCCAGGGGACATAACCTGTGTCTGGGGCGTGAAGCCATGGCCAGACCCCCAGGTGCTGCCAGGACCTGAGGCCCTTGGAGCATTGGGCTGCTCAGCATCAAGCACTGGTAGCTGGAGCCCCTCTTGGTGCCAGGCTGTTTCCCATCAGGGGTGTTTTGGCCACCAGCCTGGCCACCCACATCATTACACGCACCTACTGCCTCCGCATGCCTTTAACATGGAACAACTTCAAGGGAAGCTGTCCAGGCTCCCGCCCTGAGAGCCCTGGTCCTGGGAGGTCCTGTCCCTACCCTGGCATAAGCTGGCCCCAAAACTAAGGCATTCCTGGCACAGAGCTGAGTACCAGTCTTAGACCTACTCCCCACAGCCAGCTGGCACTGCCTGGCACTGCCCAGCGACAGGACATGAGCCAGTGCCCAACGGAGGGTGCACGTAAGCCTGGGCACAGCCCCAGCACACCCTGTCCTTGCCCGGGCACTGAGCAGTGGCTCAGCTGGTGCCTCTTCCTGGGGGAAGGACAGGAAAGGAGACAGGCAGTGCCCATCATGGCTCTGAGTATCCTTCCATGAGGTTTTACTCCCCAGGCACTTAGTGTGTTATGCAGAGAACGGAAATATTGGAAAATCAGCCTGTTTTGTCCTATCCCCACTGTGCCTGGCTGTGCTGGGGTTTGCAGAGCTGGTCCCAGTACCAGCCGGCATCCCCTGTTTCCTGCCAGCCCCAAGGGCAGGGCTGGCACTGGGCAGGCAGTGCCATGGGGCCACGCTCTGCATTTCCCCACACTGCCACGCCAACCCCCATGCCAAGCACCCAGAAGGGAACACAGGGCACTCGAGGGGATGGGTCGGGGGATGCTGGTTCCTGGCACCTTCCAACCCCGGTTCACAACTCCTGCCAGCTCCGTGCAGGCTGGACAGGCAGCCTGGTGTCCCAAAGCCACTCCGCAGTACCCGAGTGGGACAAGCCCATTGCGCACACCCTACCTTGCTTCTTCCACCGGTTCTGCATGAGCATTTCCATGGAGCTGATGAATAACAGCAACATGAATATTATCCACTGCATCTGGGCAGGAGTGATTTCGGGCAGGGAAGGAATCAAATCATCCAAGCGGCCGGTGGGCTCGGCTCCTGCCAGAGCCGGTGAGGGGCGGTGGGAGGGCGACGAGCGGCTCCGGGCTCACACCATCCCAATCCCAGCTTCGGGCACACAGCCGCACTTCAGGGCAGCATGAGCCGGTGACACTGGGGCAGGCTGGGGCTGTCAGGCCCGGGGAGTGCTCATGCTGGCGGGGAAGTGCCGTCTGCTCCGGGGAGCTCTGCCTTTATAGTCAGTGTCAGCCCCCCCTCCTCACCCTCCCCTTCAAAATAATAATAATCCTAAAAAAAAATAAAAAAATCCCCCAGCAGCAACAAAGAGACTGGCAAACGCCCTGGCTGGATCCCCCCGGAGCGCTCCAGCCACCACCTCGGCTGGGAACCGTCCCGCCGTCCCGCCGCGGTCCGACTGTCCCGCTGCCATCCCAGCGCCGGGGTCACAGCGAAGCCCCCTGCGATTTTGGGGGGGTGGAGCCAGGCGGGTGACGCTGCCTGCTCCAGCCCCCCCGGCTCAGCCCCCCGCTCCCAGCCCCGGCAGGGCTGGGGTGGGGGGGCCGGTGGCAGCCCCCGGGCAGGGCTGAGCCCCCCGGTCGCCGAGAGCCGTGGTGGGACTCCGGCAGCTCCGGCGGCGGCTGTGGGTCTGCCCTGGCTGTCCCCAGGATTGCAGCTGACTCTGATTTTCCGAGCGCCTCTTAACTCACCTCCCTCCGAGCTGCGGGAGCAGAGTTGAGCCGAGCCGAGCCGTGCCAAGCTGTGCCAAGCCAAGGCGAGCTCACGGAGCTGTTCTGGCTCCCACGCGGCTGTCCACACCCCTTGTCTCACGTTGTGTTCCCCAAAACCCACCCTGCGGGCTGTGTCTAAAGGGGGGTGCAGGACAGGAAGGGGATCATCGGCAACACCTCACTCACCAGGTACCCAAAGTGACCTATGGGCGCGGATCACCATCCTGGAAGCCCCACGTGCTCATCCCATCGTGCCTGCACGTGCCAGCCCTGTGCCAGGAGCTGTGCCCTGGAGCAGTCTGGTGGCCTCTCAACCAGGGCTTCAGGGCCACCGGCCACCAGTGACAGCCCCAGTGACAGTGCACCCAGCCCCGGCATCACCAAGTGCAAACCAGCAAACTCCCTCAGGGAGGGCACAGAGGGGCTTCCCCGGCACACAGGACCCCCTGAGCACACTGGGGCAGATGATCCACCTGCTCATCTCACACACCAACAAGCTGCCAGGCTCATTCCCACCTGAGATGCTCCAGGTCTGCTCCCCTCCTGGGAGGGACAAATGCACTGGGGGCTGCTGAGCACCAGCAAACTCACTGCACTGTGGGGGACCACCCATGGGACCACAATGGATGTGTCCATTGGTGTCCTGAGGTGTTTGACTGTGCCCAGGGACAGTACATTGGGGTTACTCTTCTTTCCATCCCCCAAATTTATCCCTCCTGCTTCCCTTCTCTCTCCCAGCCCCCCTGAGCCTCTCTCTCCGCTGCTCCCATCCGCCACTGCTGCATTTCATTCCTGAAGGGTTAATGATCAGACAACAAAGGAGCCATTTCAGACCCCTTTGGCCTCACTGTAGGAAACCAGGAGTAATAACTGAGGAAACCAGGAGTAATAATGTTTGGGATCACTTTAGGGTTTTTTAATCATTAAATAAATTGAAAAATTACACATAAAATGCATAAATTGCAGCATCTGGCTAAGCCGAAATTTCCATAAACAACCAAACCTGCAGCATGGCAGCACCATCAAGGGTTTGCAAGGGCTGGGGGGCCCATGTGAACATGGGGATGGTGCTGCCATCCCAGCATAGAAAAATAGGGATATGGGAATGGCATTGGGCAAGGAGCTGCCACAAGTCCTTTTGGGTGCCAACCCAGCTTCCTGGGAGCCAATAGGGAGTTTCATTGTCCAGACCTGGAAGGCACACACTGGGCAAGGGTCAGGGAAGCACCTCATTCCTGGTCACGCTCTCTGGCTGCTGGCACGGGTGAGCGGATGTCGGTGCAAGCCTTGCCAGGGTGACCCGTCACAGAAAGATGAACTAATTAGACATCTCTCGTTAGCGCTGGATCGTCGGGGCAGCACATGGCCATTGCTCAGCCCACCCCCAGCCATGCAGGATCCCAGGGGGAATTGCCAAGGGATTGGCAATTGACCAAAGCCTTGGTCCCCACGCCCCCACTGGTGGGTGCCAGGTATCCCTGTGGGAACAGAGAAATCCTCTCATTTCTTAATTTGTCTGTTTATGAAATATCCTAATGGCAGTGGGAAGGGAAGAGGTGGTGTCTGCTGGTTAACTGGGCACCTGGCAGCCCTTTGTCGTGCTGGGAGGGGCTGGGGGGCTGCAGGGTGGGGGGAAGTCCAGTTGATGGTGCCAGGGCAGCACCCGCGGTGACTCAGGGGTGATGCCGGGCAGAAGCGAGGCTGGCAGCTCCGGGTTCCTCACGCGGCCTCGCTCCACGCCAGCATGGAGGGAATGAAATGTTCCTCCTTTGTCTTCCAAAGCAGAAGGGAGAAAGTGTCCAGAAAGATAATTTGGAAAGTTTGTTTGACACTTGAGCACACTTTCATCTTCTGAAAAATCTTGGTGACCTTCCAAGGCTGCACCGCCTGCTTCCCGGCACGGCCAGCGCCCCAGGGCACACGCCCGTGGCACCATCCCAATGGCTGCTTTCAGGATGCTCAGGACTCTGGAGGGGACAGTGTGGTCCCGCTGGGCCCACAGGTCAGCAGGGATGCAGTCACAGAGGCGGCAGCACAGGGATGCAGGCACAGGGATGCTGGCACAGGGATGCAGGCACAGGGATGCTGGCACAGGGATGCAGGTACGGGGATGCAGGTGCAGAGATGCTCCTAGCCAAGGCAGTAAAGTGAAAATGAAATGTCTGGAGCTGGCTAGCAGCAGCAAGAGACAGGAAGGGACAGGGGGATGGAGCGAGCCCCTGGATGGGGGTGGGGTTTTCTCCACAGGTGCCATGAGCTCTCAGAAGCCGTGAGGGCTGGGAGGGATCTTCTCCAGTGCATCCCAGGCGACGAATGTGGGTTTGATCAGGGGAGGGCTTGAGCGGATGGTAGTGGATAAGAAAGAAAAATACTTGGCATTCCTCTCCCGTCATAACAAGCCCAGATGCTTGGATGGTGGCAGCCCACTTCCCACAGGAATGGAAAGTCACAGCTGCTCTCGCGCCAGTTCAGCAGAGGCCCTTTCCCTGCTCTTATGAAATGCCAGCTCCACCTCACGCCGCACCGCAGCCCTCCCTGGCATCCTGTGACACGGCTCCCCCTGTCACCCAGGTCCCTGGCAGTGGCACTGCCTGTGACCCCGCTCTCCAGGAGGCAAAGCTCGGAGCAGGGAAACCCGCTGGGAAAGGCCAAGTGTCAGACTTACTGCTGGTGTGGCTCGTGTTCCTTCCCACATGCTGGCATGTTGGGAATACCTGGACTAGCACAGCCCTGCAAGGGAGGAGTGCTCTCATGAGGCTGATGCCGTGGGAAGCTCTAATGGGAAGCAGCTCCTGCCTGGCCAGAGCCGGTGGGAGAAGCTCCAGCCTCCTGGCAGCCCAAGTCACCACCTCCCATGCCAGCACAGAGCCAGTGAGGTCCCTCAGTGCCAAGATGCCATCGGCTCTCCCAGATGAGAAGGAAGGTGTGAAGGTGGCTGACCTCAGCACTGACGTCGCCAAGTGCAACCTGCAGCATGCTAATGGCACACTTGCTCTCCCCTCCTCCTCTTCCTTTTCCTTCTCCTCCTTTTCCTTCTCCTCCTTTTCCTCCTCCTCCTTTTCCTCCTTCTTCTTCTCCTCCTTTTCCTCCTTCTTCTCCTCCTCATGCCACACTCCAGCCATGCCTGGGTTTGTGCTGCCTGCCATTCCTTCTGCTCTCAGGGAATGTGGCACCCCAGGAAGCTTAAGATTTTCCATAAATCAAATCTGTCATCCCAGAGTGAGCTCTTGAGCTCCGGCTCTCTTCTTGGCTCCTCTGGCTTGCTCTGGTCCTGGACGCCAGTGTGGCTGCACAGCCTTCAAGTGCTCCAGCTGCCAAAACAGGAGCAAAGCCCAGAGAGGGAATTGGCATCAAGTGGCGCTAAAGGCTGAGGGGCAGCAAGAGTAGGAGAGGGAGCCGGGAGGAAAGGGAAGACAAGCAGTGAAATGGGAGGGAAGATTTGGTGTGGAAACCAAATTCCTGGTCCATGTCAGCAGAGCAGATTTCCAGTGTTTATTTTATCTCTTTAGTTGAGCCCCTTTGAGGCAGAATATATTAAATGGCCTGACTTTATATAATGGAAATAATTGAAACAATACTCCTGCTTCCAGCCGCAACGTGCCGTGATTTCAGCCAAGAGTGGCCAGCCTCCTCGAGGTGGTGGGGACAGCCGCCGCCGCCGCTGGCGCTTGTTCGCTGGTTATTGTTGACACATGTCAGCGTCGCCTTCCAATTTCCGTACAGCTGTCAGAGCGGGAAGAACACCCGGCAGCTGGCGCGGGGTGGGCTCAGTGCCGGCCAGCACCGACGGGCGCTGGGAAGGACATCGTCCCGGCGCTGGGCTCCTCCACAGCCACAGGGCCAGTGGGTATGGCTGAGCTGGGATTTCCCAAGGAGAGGTGGCATCTCGGCAGCACTCTAAGGTAAACAGGAGATGAGGGTGGCGGAATGAGGAGAACCTTGGGAGGAGGGAGAATGCTCTTGCTTGCTGCGTAAATCATTGAACTGGCACCTCGGTATCCACTGGAGAAGGTGAGAGGAAGAGATGGACATGAAGGTTCGGTTGTTGAAGGTTTTATCCAACTTCGTCCCAGCAGTGGGTGACATCAGGGAAGGGAAAGCCCCCTAGACCCAGCATCCCTGCAGAAAAGGGCTTGCACCTAGCACCATCCTTGCAGCCAACATCAATCTCCACCCCACATGAGCTACTGAAACTATCACTGAAGCTCTGTCACTGAAACTCTGTCACTGAAACTCTGTCGCCGCTCCTTGTGTGGAGCTGGGTGGATGAAACAAGAGCAAACACGATGGTGGGGAGTCACGCATGTCAAGCCAGGCCATAAACCAATTCCCACTTGGCATCACCACAGAGTTCCTGGGAGGAGCTGGTGGGAGCTGAGATGAAGAGCAAAGACAGGCAAGGTCTTCGAGGAACTGAGATGTGAAAACTGCTCCAGAGTCTATTCCTGCCATTGCAGCCACTTCCCCGGCTGTGCACAGTGGGCGCTCAGGGAAGGTTTCTCCCAGGAAAGGCAGGAGATAGGACATGCAGTTCAGGGCAGGGAGCCGGGAGTTTGGGGCAGCTGGACTGCAGATTCCTTTGCTGTCAGGGAGCTGGAACTGCCCAGAGGAGTTGGGTGCTGCTTCTGTGCCCACAGTACCACTCCAGCTTGGGCACAGCCTGCTCTCCCAGCAAAGCCAAAGCATTGGCGACCATGGAGCATCCTCATCTGTGCCAGACGTGACTATCAGCTGCGTCTGCCTTCCCTGCAATGAAAATCATGTGTTTGTTACTGGAAGGGAGAGAGGCAGTGGTATTTTAGTAGCTGGCCCTCTTCTATTCTCCTAAGAACCATTTATGCCAAATTCCAATACATTTTTTTTTTAATATTTGGGCTATTTAAGGAAACTATTGAGAAAGACAGATGGAAGCATCAGTCAGATGGATGTTCCTGGCTCCACGTGAGACAGCACTCAGAAGTCCCATTCTTTTTCAAATAATTTTAATGTGACTACATGATTCCCTCTTGCACATCATTCCCCAGGAGGGTAAATCCTCTGACTCTGGTGGATGACTCCCACCAGCTGGAATTCAGCAGAAGACAAAGGCTTTGGGCAGGCTTCTGGCTGGGGATGGGGAAATTCCCCCCAGCAGCCACAGAGCCCGGGGAGGGCTTTGGAAGCAGCTCCTACGCTCATGGCTGTGGTGGTCACTCGTGGCTCTGGTGCCAGCCCTGCCCATGCCCCACTGCAGCCACTGCTCCTGGTGCATGTGCTACTGGTGAGGGAATGTGGTGAGAGGCTGAGGAGCCCCTGGGCAGTGGAACCCGAGGAGGGTGCCCATCTGTGTGCCCTCAGGAAAGGAAAACTTGGGATGTGCATCTGCACCTGCACCTCAGCATATGCCAGGGCTGAGAGCCTGATGCTGGTGTTGTCATCACTCGGCTGGGACTCAGTTGCCAAAAGCTGTGACGGTGTCTCTGTCTCAGAGTTTACTTTTAAGCCATTTTGCTGAAAATCCAACCCCAGCGTGTCAGCTCTGGGTACTGCCCTGGGTTCTCTGGTTGCAGCTGAACTTGGACTTTTGCAGCATCCCAACCCTCGTGGACCTTGGCAGCAGGATGTGATCATTCCGTGACAAAAGCCAGCAGCTCCTCGGCTCCTGCCTGCCCTGGCCAAAGCTGCAGGGATGTGCTCATGCTTTGGACACCAAGCCAGCAGGAAACGGCGTGTCTAGGAGCTTGTCCTTTGATGGACCCTGCTGTGCTGGCACGGGGATGGGAAACACCCACTTTAAGTTCATGGTCCACAAGAATTGGAATTTGGGTCTCCCACAGGGACATGGGTCCCTCCTCACCCTCCCAGCCTCAGGATCCGTCCTGAGTCCTGCTGACATCCCAACTCCTGGCTCTGTCCCTGTGTCTCTAGGGCAGTGACACCCATCCCTCCCCTTCAGCACAGTCCAGGGACGTGGCACGGTAGGGCCAGCCTGGACTATGGTCACCAGCCCTGCCGAGGCTGCCAGTGCCCCAGGGCCAGCGGCCGTGTGCCACAGTGACTTATAAAAGCTTTTTTTCAGAATTAATAACAGGAGGAACACAAAGTTTAATATTCCTGAAGTGAAAATAGAGTGATAATTGTATTTAGCCGACATTCAGGAAAATTATTACCACCTGGCAGCCCCATTTGCGGCTGACGTCAAAGAGCACCATAAACCACCGTCAGTTTGGAGAACACCAGGAAAAAAAAAGAAAAGAAAAGAGCAGAAATTGTGACCTTTGTATTAAAAAAAACAGGACCAGGAGCGTCCTGGGATGCTTGACAGAGCAGGTCCCCAGGGGCTGTTTGCCATCAGAAGTCTGACTAACAGTCAGAGGTGCCAGCGGATATGGTCCTCACAGGTCAAAGGAAAAGCCATGGAGAAAAATGTTCCCCTCTCCTTCTTATTTTTTCAGCCTTTTATATCCTGTTTATACCACTAACAAATTCAATTTTCAGAAGCTGGATTAAAGACAAGGTCTGAGATGTTTAAAATGGGTCGTGGGCAGCTCCTACTTGAAGCAACACAGAGGAGGTTCATCACCCCAAAAAGCACCAAATCACAGGAGTGGGAAGGAAAGGGGGTCGGCGTGGGACAGTGGAGCTGAAGCAGTGCCAGAGAGGTGCCAGCTGGGTGCCCTGAGCCTCGTGTCCTCTTCTGAGCATCTGTGCTGCTGCAGTTGGAGGAGGGATACAGCGACATGGTCTCTAACCGGTCCCCAGTGCCATGGCTGGGCACAAAGCCATGGCAGCAGGCTCTGGCTCATGGAAAGAATTCTTCACTTGGGAATTTGAGCAAAAAAGATTAAATGAAGTAAAAAACGCACACCGCACTATGAAGGCAGAAAAAGTAAATTTCCAACTATCCTCAGCCTCCCCCGCACCCCGCATGCACTCCAGGCACTCTCAGCTGCCACCCCTCCTCCTCACAGCATTTTGGGGATTCCTGGCTCCCCACCATGGGGGAGAGCTCTGTCTTGGCTCAGAGATGACTGCAACACAAAGGGACATCATGAATGACCTGGTGCCCTCATCTCTCTCCATCCATTCCCACTCTTCCCTGGCTGTCTGGGAGGCTCCCAACAGAACTGACATGGCCACCCATCACAGTAGTGAAGTTCCAGCACTGTCCTGCAGGCAGAGGGTCCCTCCTGCTGAGGCCCCAGCCCTGGCCTTGGGGTGCTCTGGGGTGCAGAGGGTGATTCTGGTGCCAGGGAACTGATGCTGCTCAGAGTTCCCTTGGGGATGGGGACTAAACCTGCATCCGCTCTTTGCAGAAGGAGAGATATTCCTGTGCTGGGCCATACCCAGGAACAGGGGTCCTGTGAGGATCATGGCGGTGCTTCCCATGGATGGGGATTTTCAGAGTCCTGGCATGGCAGTGCTTTTTCACTCTGGGCCTGGAGCAGGGCTGCTTTCAGATGCTGGCGTTTAGAAAAAATCCCATCATATGTGATGAAAGAGTGAAGTGTGGTGTGGCCTCCCCAGGTGCAAAATGCCTCTTCCCATAGGAAAAGGGGATAATTAAAGGCTACTGATATTTTGAGCTGTTTAACAATGCTGGTTTGTTAATTTGAGCCCTCCTGCAAGACCACACAGCAATCCCTGTGCTCACAGACTCTCCCAGCCAGCCTGAGAGAAGCAGGGCCAGCAATGGTTCCATCAGCCAAACCCGTTCTGGCTCCAGTGCTCCCAGTTCCAGTGGAGCCATGGGGATGTCTGTCTGTCCCCACATGGGGATGAGCCTCAGCTCTGCTGACAATGGCAGGGCTGGGAGCACCTGGGTTCGCAGCAGGTTTGGAGCGTCACAGTCCTTGGTCATCCCAATGGAACCACATTGAGTTCCAGCCTCAACCCAATGACTGAAGATCACCAAGACCACAAACAAACAGCGTTTGATTAGATTTTTTTTTTACATATTTTTTTCCTGAAAAAACAAAGAGAAGAGGAGAACTCGTATTTCCTGTTCATGTGAAAAGAATTTGCCAGTGTGCGGCAGGGAAAGCAATGCTGGTGGCCTGGAAAAGCCACTGCCTTGTGATTCTGGTGGCAAAGAGGAGCCAGGAAGTGGCTGACAGGGAGGCTCCACACCCAGACACCTGCACAGGGGCACGAGCTGGAGCACAGAGCCCTTGCCAAGGCTGCAGCTCCCTAAACCTGTGTGCTGGGAAAGGGCAGGATGGCGTGGCCAGCCCAGGGCTCAAGCCCCACTGCTGCCAGGGTCTGAATGCCTCAGCAAAGCGGCAGCGGCTCCCAGCCAAGGCTTCAGGAAGGAATTTCAGAAAGTTTTTGGTGTGGCCTCTCTTTTCCTAGAACAGATCAAGAGCTGGGATCTGCTTGGCAATCCTCCCTCGTCGTTTTGCCAATTTCCCTGGCAGGGTCAGAGGAGCAGAATGGAACTGAGCTGAGAAGGCCTTGGCACCCTGGGCTTAGGGAGAGGGTCTGCATGGGCAGAGGGACCAGCAGGTTGGAACTTGGATCCCTGCATCCCCACAACCCTGAATCTCTGCATTCCTGAATCTCTGCATCCCCCAAATCCCCACATTCTTGCATCCATACACCCCAGTATACCCATATCCCTGCATCCCTTCCTCCCCCCAGCCCTGAAAGGCTGTGATGTTCCCAGCCTATTCGAACATCCTGTCATTCTTCCCAGATGGCCAGTGCTGCTGGTCCTCTGGCGCATCCTACTGCACAGGACAACTCTGTGGCCCTGGCATTTTGCTCTTGATCGAAGTTATGCATTCATTGAATTCTTCCATTTCCTTGTTATTAATGGATAAATCCTGTTGCATAATTATTTTCCGCGTCATCTCCCTCCTCTCTGCTGCACTGGGCCAAGAGGCATCAACCACCCTGCAGACCCCTGCATGGTTGTGGTGAGGGTTGGACACGCTGGCACTGCAAAGGGGAGTCCTTGTCCCTGGTCTCTTGAGACCAGGGATGCTGCTGGGTTTGAGTTTCCCAGTCCCCGGAAGTGTTCAAGGGCAGGTTGAATGGTCTAGTGGAAGGTGTCCCTGTCCATGGCAAGGGAGTTGGAACTGGATGATCCTATCATTCCCAAAGCCTCCAGCGCCCTCCCCAGTGCTGCTGAGGCTCCAGGAGCCCTCTCAAAACACTGGGGGTGTCTCAGCCAGACCTTCACCAGACACCGGCACAGCCCCTGCACCCTCCTCCAGGCACCCCTTGGGCAGGCTGCAAAGGGGAAATGATATTGGAGAGGCAGGATGCAGCATGCCAGAGGTTCTGTGCCAGGCAGTGACATGGAGCAGGGTGCAAAAGTCCCTGGGGGACTGGCAGCAGGATGCAGTCCCATCCCCATCCCCGGAATGGGCCCTCCTGCTGGTTCTGGAGACAAGGGCGGCTGTGGGCGAAGGGAGCAGCAGTGTCAGTGCACGGCCAGTTCCCAATTTGCACCAGCCTGGAACAATGACAATGACAGTGGTAGAAATAAAGAGATGAAAAATGCGTCTGTGATTTGAAGAAGCTGGAAACAACCAGCGCAGGGGATGGAGGGTGGGAGGGCGGCTCCCGACTGGCCATCGCCCCACCAGTGAAAGGGGTCCCTAATGCCTCCAAGCTGTGGAGCCCTTCATGAGGGGCAGCTTGGCTTTCCGCAGTCACAGCTTGGGAATAATTGGAAGATTTTCTTGTCGGGAATATCTTGCTGGGAGTGGCTGTGGCCTTTCATGTCTGCACTGAATGACTGCAAGGGATTGGAAAGGCAGGCGGGGGGTCAGTGGAACTCCACAGCTATGTGCAAAGGATTTGTGTCCTGCTCCCATATGGGCAGCAAAGGAAAGGGAAAGGCTGAGTGGAGGGAATAACCACAATCATCCAGGCCTCAGCAAATGGCAGGTCCCACTTCATCACCAATTTTGAGGCAGCAGCCACATCTCTCCCAGCCCTGGTTTTCCAGCCAGGACAAAGTGGGAGAAAGAGGGGGCATCTGTGCCAGACCATCCCCAGCGTCTGCCATGACAGAGGTGGCAGTGGCTGGTCCCAGCATCAGCCCACAGCTCATCCCCTTCTCAGGCTCTTCTCCTTTCCTCCCTGGAATTTTGCCCTTCTGTTTTGTTTTTTTTTAACATAAAATTTTTCATAGCCTTTTAAACACTGTAAAAATTTAATACAAAGGAAATTAAAAAACCCAGAGGAACTATTCTCAAAATAATTTCACAATCCGCACATATCCCTCAGCAAATTGAATTTGTAGGAAATAAAGAACAAAATATTACAATAAAGGGCTTCTAAACAAATCTTAATGCATCACATATGGAAGTGCAAATGCCAGCCTGTGTGCAGGCACTTGGCAGAGGTGGGTGGCATGGGGGCCTGGGGGGCACAGCTCCGCCACCCCCAGCACTGCCGGGACTCCCTGCACCCTTGGGAGCAGCTTGAAGGAGCTGGGGGGGTTTTGCTGCTCCAAACATCACTCCATGAACCCTGGCTGAGTCATGTCTTCCTTGTGTCCCAGCAGCTCCAGCTCTGGTGGCAATGCTGACAGCATGTCCTGCTTCATCAGCCTGGATCCTGACCAATGTGCGGCAGTTTCCAAGCAGTTAATGGGGAAAACTTCAAAGGATGTGGATGAGCCCTGCCAGGGTCCCACTGGGTGAGCTGGGGACATCCTGCTTCACAGTGATGCCCAGGGCATGGCTTCCCCAGGCCCACCCAGCACTCCAGGGTCTTGGTGGTGGGGGGACATGGGTGCTCACTGCACCCCCATCCTCACACCCCCATTCTACCCACACCAAAACTTGTCCACCCCCACAAAAGCATCTCCCTCTCCAGATGTTCCTTGTCCAGCTGTGGCCCTGCCTCTCCCCCTTGTTTTTTTCCCCTTCTATTAATAAACCTGGCACCTGGAGAGGAATTTTCCCTGTAAACACCCAGCCTCACACTTTAGTGACTTTTGTTCTGTGTTTTAATTAACGAACTGGAAAAAATGTCAATTGTTACCCACCACGGGCACGTGTGTCCTGCAGGCTGCCAGAGGTGTGTCCTCCCTACTCCCTCCCATGCTGTGGTCACAGGACAAAGCCACCCTGACCCTTTGCCAGAGGAAAAGTAGGGGATATTTGGGGGTTTGCACCCAAATTGCTGTTACACTGCTGCACCCACACGTGGCACTGCTCCAGAGGGATCCATGTGCTCTCCTTTGTCCAGATCCCCCCACCCCAGATGGTCAGTCCTGCTGGTTCACCATGGTGCAGCCCAGCCCACCAAGACTGGACCTCCTCACCATACCCAGCCCCACCAGGCAGCACTTTGGACCAGTTTCATCAGGGAATATTCCCCACCAGCCGGGAAGCTGATACTCCCCGAGAACATTGCCTCATCCAAGCCGTGCGTGCCTGGGATGGGGAGAAACGCTGGGGAGCTGCAAAAGACATAAAAAAATTAATGTAATGTCTGCAGTAGTGCCGGGGCTGCAGCCCGGGGGAAGCGCCCGCCGTGTGGCATGGAAGGAACTGCAAAGAAAAGGGTCTTGTGAGGATAGCGAGAGCTGCACGGCAGGAGCAGGCTGTGCTCCACGGGCTTCCCGCAGCTCCAGGATAAGCTTGGGATGGGACTGGCTCTTCCTTCATATGCAATGCCACCTCCTTTTCCCCCCTGCACAGGGAAGGGACTGCCAGCCCTGGAATGCTACAGTGGCATCCCCGCATTTGTGCACCCCCACCTTTGGTGCTCGCCGCCGCTGCCGTGACCTCGGGCATCTCCCTCCGTACCCGGAGCAGGGAGCAGCGCTGCATGCCGGCTTTGCTGCCGGGCCTCAGGCAGTGAGCAGAGGCCGAGCCTGCGTGGCAGCGCAGACAGGCAGCCCGTGGGCAAGGCGCTGCCCGTCTGGGGCTGGGACACCCCGGCAGCCAGCTTGGGACACCCCGGCAGCCAGCTGCTCCCGCTTTGATGTGGAGTCCCTCAGGCTCCGCACAATGCAGACTGGGGCGGGATGAAGCAAGGGTGATTGATTGTCTTGTTTTGTTCCTCCAAGGCTGTCCTGGACCGTTCGGATTCACAGCTGAGATTCCCCAAAAGCAGGGCGGGTGGCAGGGTCCACCCAGGCTGCAGGGATGGGGCTGGTGGGCTGCAGGCTCTGGCTGGGGGCAGCGGGCTGGTGGCTTGAGCCCTATGTGCCTCAGTTTCCTCATCACCGCTGCCCTCTTGGAAGCTGTTGGTTTCTCTGGATGAAATTCATCCCATTATACCACCCTCCGTTACCCCCAGGTGTGCTGGGCATCCCTGGAATTAAGGCAGACAAAGGGAGCACAGGAGCCCTGCCAAGGGTAAAGCTCGTTAGGACCTGAGCATGTTGACCTCCAAAAAATGGAGTTTAGCTCCATGTAGTTGATGAGTCACGACTCTGTTTGTGCGATGCACTCCCTGCAACAAAGGCTTCCACCGCAGAACTAACAGGCTTTTCTGGGAAGCACGGGGGTTCTGGGTTTCCTAATTATTTTCAAACTCTACTGGCAGCCTCTCTCTGACAGGGATCACGCCTGCTCAAAGCGCGGCACTCGGGCGTGTTTGGAGTCCTGAAGCACTAATTGACTTTAGCTCGGCCCTGCTGTTGAGCGCCGGCTCTCGCAGCCCCAGTCCCTCCTCCTGCCTGAGCCCGCCTGCATGTGGTTTGCATTTCTTCCCCTTAGAAAAAACCCCTTTCTCCTGCCTCAGTGTCATCTTTCCCTGGAATTGAATTTAGGGGAAATGAAAAGGAGGCCAAATTTTCATGGAGTGACTACCTCCCCTCTCAAGGCAATGATGGCACTGAGAGAAAAAGCCCATTCCAGGAACCCCTGTCCCACTCAACATCCCTTGGCACTGGTGATTTCTGTCACAATCAGGTGGCTCCTTACGAGCCAGTAAGCCCTGAGGCGTTGAGCAGATTCTGGAGGAGCAACTCCAGCACTGCTGGCTCTCCCTGCTATGCAGCAGGGGATCCTATCTTTCCCTCCCACTGTGTGCTAGGAATCTGCAGCCTGCATGGAGCAGCACAGGGATCCTGGTAGAAAACATGTCAGTGCTGCCCACCACGCAGCCCTGCTCACCCTGGGTGATGCACAGGGGCCTTTTCCATCCATGGAAGAGGAGCAGCAGTGAGCTGACCCTGGGGAAAGCAGCAGCCTGCAACACCTGAACATAAGCCAGCGATTACCCATGGCCCCTCTCTGCCTTCTCCTGCGAGACTCCGGGTCATACCCAGCACACACAGCACAGCACCGGGGTGAGCCAGCTGCCCTGGCCGTGCCGGCTGCCATTCCCAGCACGGAGGGCTCGCGGGCTGCCAGCGGGGCGAGCGGTTGGGAAATCTGTTTCCTCTTCTGCTCGTTACGACACCGCAGTGGGCGCATGCAATGGGAGCAGTGAGGCAGTGGGAAAGTATGAAGGTCAGGGGAGTCTGCGGCTTGTATGACGGAGGTGACCCGGCTGATGTAGCGTTCTACCTGCTCCAACCACCACCATCCTGCTGGGACGGCTCCAGCTACTGCCTCCCCTGGGACATCACCCCCCTCCATGCTCTGTCAGGGAGCAGCTCTCCACAGATTGTGTTCCTGGGTAAAAGAAGGAGGAAAATGGCCAAGGGCAGCTTCCTTGGTGCAAGAGCTGGGCGTGAATTGTCACGAACGCATGCGAAGCACTGGGGCACTGGCTGCTCTGAGGGCTCCACTCAGCGCTCCCAGCATCAGCCCCGCTCCCAGCCATGCTTCAGCAGCCACAAAAAGGACATGGCTGCTCCAACGACGGCACTGGCGTGCCCGGCAGCTGCCGTGATGCAGTCAGCCTTGCAGCACGACTGCGCCAGCTCTGCAATCCTCATCACCTCGTTACTGACTTGGCTGTTGATTCCAGCCACGGACGGGCTGTCCATACCTCCCATGCAGCTTATAGGCCCCTAACTCACATTAGGGGGCTGCTTTCATGTGGCCAGTGGTTTTCATCATCAAATAGCCACAGAGCGAGCGAGGCGCTGGAGCAGAGGAAGGAGTCAACAGGGAGTCAGGCAATGTGGTATGGCACCGTGGGTGCTGGAATAGTGGCTTTGATGTAGTGGCAGTCAGCCCCAGGGCCATGGGTTCAGGTATGACAGGGGCCTGGCTCCCAGGAGGGGCCTGTGGTGAGGGGATGCATGGAGGCATCCTGCTTTCCTCTCTACTGTGCCCACGGAGGGGCTGATCAGGCCAAGAGAGACTTGGCACCAAAAGTCACTTCTCAAGAGTGGTCCAGGGCAGCTGACAAAACATGGTGAGGGAAAATAAATTAAGGATGAACACAGACGTGAGGCCACAGGAGGACAAGCTGAGGGTTGGAGGGGAGCACGTGGTGATGGGCAAGAGGGTGGAGAGCACATGGTGGGTGAACAGAGATGGCAGCAATTTGGATGAGAAACGGAAAGCTTGGTAAGCACTCAGCAGAGCTTCTGTGTGATTCCACTGAGACACTGATAGCTCCCAAGGCCACTGATCCCGAAGACCCCTGTGCTCCTGAACCAGCAGCAGCTCTGCAGGAATGCAGGGGAAGTCCATTAGCAGCACTGGGATACAGGATTCTGGATCAGGTTTCTGGAGGGAGACCTTTGATTTCAAACTCTGCCTCAGAAGTGGGCATTTAAATGGAGCCACTGGCACCCGCCTGGCCCACCCAGTGCTGGGCTGTGCCAGGAAAGTGAAATGTGGATATTGTCAAAGCCTGAAACCGCAGCCGCTGCCCGGGAGCGAGCTGAGCTGTGGGGTGGAAATGCTGCTGCTGCTCTGAATCACATCTCAGCCATGGAGAAGCTCCGGCTGAGGCATTTCCTGCTGTTCCCAACTCATTCCCATCCGATGCCTCCCTTGTGGAGCTCCTGTGCTGAAATCCTGGCCCTGTGGAAAATCCGCAGTAGCTTTCCTGATGAGTCCAGCCGTCTTGCCTGAAGACAGGAGTGGCAAAGTATGGCAGGAGGTGTGGTGTCTCCTGGTGGTGATTCCCACGGGAGCTGCTGGGCTGTGGTGTGTTGTTCAGCCTCAGTGACTTCTTGAGGGGGAAACGGAAAGAGCGAGCAGTGTGAGTTAATTAATTGACGCATAATGAAGTCAAGATGAGCATCCCCAAGGAGCTGAAATTCAAATTGGGAAAGCAGCAGATGATGGTGTTCCCTGGAATGGGGCTGCTTCATCCCAAGCCCCGGCCTTCCACCAGCTACACCAAGGACACTGACTCTGGCCCAGGGGCAGGGAAAAAAAGCCCCTGAATGCCTTTCAGTGGCAACTTTAATAGAATTTAGGTGTTATAAATACTGTGACGCAGAGAACGGAGTTGTGGAAGGGATGAAATAGACGTAGCGAAGGCTGTTTGGTGCTTTGGTCCTTTTGGTGTCAGCGTGAAGGCTCACACATGCAGCACGTGCAGACCCTGCACGGACTCAAATGCTTTTCTGACTGACAAGGAAGAGCCAGGAGCAGGGAAGGAGTGTCAGGATGACTCTAACCTGGAAGCTGCTGGATGATGCTGGGCAGAGACCCCTTACAGGATCATGGAATCCTTTAGGTTGGAAAAGCCCTCTTAGATCATTGAGTCCAACCATTCCCCCACCCCTGCCAACCCCACCACTAAACCATGTCCCAAAGTGCCACATCTACATGTTTGTTAAACCCCTCCAGGGGTGGTAACTCCACCACTGCCCTGGGCAGCCTTTTGGTGATGAAATTTTCCCTAATATCCAACCTAAACCTCCCCTGGCACAAGTTGAGGCTGTTTCCTCTTGTCCTGTCCCTTGTTCCCTGGGAGCAGAGCCCGATTCCCACCTGGCTCCCCCCTCCCATCAGGCAGCCGTGGAGAGCGACAAAGTTCCTCCGAGCCTCCTTTTCTCCAGGCTGAGCACCCCCAGTTTCCTCAACTGCTCATCAGACTTATGCTGCAACCCTTCCCCAGCTCCGTTCCCTTCTCTGGACACGCTCCAGCACCCCATAGTCCTTCTTGGAGTGAGGGGCCCGAAAACAACGCCAGAACTCAGCAGTGCACACAGGAATGGTCACCGGCCCTCGGGCCTCAGGAACCCGCGCGGGCCCTACGCAGCGGACGGGGGCCCTCTAGTGAGGGGCGGTGCGGCCTCGGCTCCGCCCCGGCCGGGAGCAGCCAGGGCGGGGCTGGAGCCGCTGTACGCCTGGGCAAGGGCCGCCGTCTCCCGCCCGCAGGACGCGCTGGTCTGCGGCATCCACTGGGAGCTGGTCCGGCATGGCTACCGCTGCCTGGGCACCGGCGACCAGGTACGGGCCGGGCCGCGCTGCGCCGTCGCAGAGGCCTAGTAGGCCGCGGTGAGGCCCCGGCCTTTCCTAGCGCCGCTCGCCGGCGCCGTGCGGCCGAGCCCGGGGCCAGGGGAGCCGCGCGGCGCCGGCAGTGTTCGGAGCACCCGGGCCGGTGTGGGGTCCGAGGGGCCTAAGTTCTGCTGTGGAGGTCGGAGCGGGCAGCTACGGGGCTGGGGTGTCCCGGTGCTGGGAAGATCCCGGTGCTGGGAAGATCCCGACACTGGAGGCTCTGGGAGTCCTGGTGCTGGGGATGGTCTGTGCCATGTCGCAGGACGGGAGGTCTTGGTGCTGGTGCGATCAGCGTGACCCTGGGAAGGGGGTTAGTATAGTGCTAAGTGGAGCTTGGTGCTGAGGCAGAACCCTGTAATAAAAGGGAGGTGTCCAGTGCAGTGCTGAGAAGGAAATGTATTAGGGCAATACCAGAGAGGGTGCTAGTCTAGTTCTGGACTCAGTGTTAAGGTGGGGGTCTAGTGAATTGGAATTCTGATGTGTGTTGGGAGGGTGTCTCACGTGGTGCTGGGGAGTGCTGGGGGCTGCAGGGCACTGTCATAGCAGAGAGCCCTCTCCAGTACCAGAGGACGGGACAGAGTAGGGCAGGACTCCACAGCAGCACTGCTGTGGCGCTGGGACAAACATGATGACAGCCTTCCCCATTGCCCCACACTGCTCTGTATCATGCTGGAGAGGCGAGAGGTGCCTGGCAGGCAAGAGCATCACCTCCTTCTCTGGGTCTTTGTTACCTCCTCCTCCTCAGCAAAGGGTGGTTGTGTTCCTTCTGTTCTGGGACAGGGATGCTGTGGGAGGCTGGCAAGTAGGCAGGGCCGGCCTGTAGAAAATACAGTCCTGCTTGTGCTGTCAAAACCTGGAAGGCATTGAGGGATCCCCTCCCAGAGGCCTCAGTCCCCTCCTAGATCTCCCTGTGCAGCCAAGACAGGACTCCCAGCCCTGGGAGGTCATGCTGGGCTCCTGGGCAGGTCCTGGCAGCCTTTCTGTCCTTTGCAGCCAGGTCCTGATGAAAAGAAGTCGGAGCTGTTGCCCGCCAGCTGGGAAGCCAACAAAGAGGTGTACACACTGCGCTACAAGTCCACAGACGATGCCCGTGAACTGCTGCTGAAGGCCATCATGGTGGAGGACAGTATGATCCTCAACGTCATGGTGAGTACCCACTCTGGCCCCTGTGGGTTTGGAGTCCTTTGGCTGAAGAGAACACCAGGGCCGATTTGTTCAATGTTTGCTGTTGCTTATTCTGCCTGGAAGTGGTGTTTGTCCCGCAGGATGGGGCAGACCCAGGCGGTGTTTGTGTGGCAGAAGATGTGGCCCAGCATAAAGCTGGTCAAACCCTAGCTGTGTCAGGGCAGTGGGACAGTTGGCCTTGAACACTGCAGCCCAGGAGGTGCCCTGCTTCTGCCCCTTTCCCAGCTCAGGACATCTCTGCAGCCCCCAACAAGCACCTGCTCCAGGTGTCTTTGCTCAATGTTTCGCCCTTTACAGCCTGAATTGGGAAAGGGAGCAGGGAAAACCTTGCTGTACACTGAGGTTTGCTCCTTTGGGGATTTGGGCACAGCACAGGGATGTGGCAGGAAGCAGGTGAGCCCCATTCCTGGTATCCCAGGCCTGGGGCTGTTGTTGTACCTGCTCTGTCCCTCATTCCCAGCTCTGCCAGGCTGCTAACTCTGCTAACCTGCATTCTTCCAGGATCGCGGCTCTCAGAAGGTGGCAGATGTGACCTTGGCAGTGGCTGACTACATCGACCCGGAGCACCTGGACGATTTCCACAAGTAATCTCGGTTTCCTGGTATTTTCTGCAGGAGGAAATGTCCTACTGGCATGGAGAGGGGGGCAGAAACCAGGCTGGGAGGAGCTGGAGGACTTTTCTCCCCAGTACAAACCCAGCCCAGCCCTGAAATGTAGCCAAAACTCCCTTCCATGCCTCTCTCTGTGCTGGCAGGAGAGATTTAGGGGACAGTGGGATTGTGGGTTGGAGCCCAGGGGAGGGCCACCCACCTGGGAACAGGCCAGGCCAGCACATTTATTTCCAGAGCATTGTGCTGGGTGGACGCTGCCCAGGAGTGTGACAGCTTCAGCCACATCCCCAGTGTCACGTGCTGTGCTTTCCTCCAGTGCAAATTGGTCGGGTCGGGGCCACAGAAGGGAGTGGCTGGGTGGCACTTTGTCCATCTGAAATGGGGTGAGGACTTTGGTGCCCCTGTGTGCTGTTACCCCTTCCTCTCCCCTCTCTGCTGCCAGCGGGGGACACATTTTGTGCCAGGGACATTTTGGGCTTGTCTGTCCCCTCCCCATGCTTGTAGCCTGTCCAGCACCCAATGTCCTGGTGCCATGGCCACCCCAGCCCACCACCTTCCCTCTCCTTGCTGCAGGGTGTTCAAGAACACCGAGGAGCTGAGGACAAGGATCGCTTCAGGCATCATCGCTCCCCTTGGGGCCCCTGCAGAAAAGGCCAAAACGGAGCCTGAGTCCAAAAGAGACGTGCACTGGGATGACAACCCCCTCCGTCTTCCTCCCCGGCAGCCAGTGGGCACAAGGGCCCCATCCAGGTGAGTAAAGAATATGTGGCTGCTGAGAACCCCATGTTGGAGGGCACATGGTCCTGGCACAGCTCCCCAAACTGCACCTCAGGTGCCCACTTGCACACATGAAGTGAAGAGGATCCAGACCTTCCCAGCTGGATCAGCCTGGACACTTGGGTTTGATTTGGTTGCTGGAGAGGGATGGACTCTCCTGGAGCTGTGTGTTGGACCGATGGATCCAGGAGGGAGCAGGCAGGGTGTGGGGCTGAGGGGAGGTGTGGGGTGAAGGAGGGTGGCCCTGCTCTCTGCTGACTGAGGGGCTGCCGGGCCTGGCACAGCAAGGACACCACTGGGAAGGACAGTGCCATGGTGTGGCCGAGCAGCCTTCAAGAGGGACACCAGAGGTGCACCAGCCAGGGTGGGGGGCAAGGCCTTCTCTTCTTGCTGTCCTGACCCCACTTTCCTCTTGGAACGATTGCTGGCAATGCTGGGTAGAGGGGACACATAGCACTTGCTCCTCCATCCCTCCCTGTCCCCTTCCTGCCCAGTCATCCCCCATATGTGGCAGGTGGGTTCCCCCTTCTCTCACACACACACTGAGATTCCCATTGGCTGGAAGTCAGAGGCACTGCAGTGGCTCTGCCATCTCTTAGGGACAAGCTGTGATTTTCAGCTTGTGTGTCACTCCACTGCTGTCTGCTGCCACTCAGGGTGCAAGAGGCTCCGTGGGGAGGCCTGGGAAGACAGCCTGGAACTGGGCACAGCTCTGAAACCATGTTACTGGCGTATGTTATTGACAGGGAGATGTGCCAGCTGGCTGCAGGCCCACCACCCCACTGTGCTCACACTCCTAGAATTGGGACTGTGTCTCTGACTGGGACATGCTGGAAAGCTTGGCCTAGTCCAGCACTGGTTAGGGATCCCCTGGCATGGAAACTCCTGGTATGCTTGGACAGCTCCTGCCTGGAGCAGTGGGAACAAGATGGGGAACAACAGGGCTCCCTTTATCTCAGCAAGCTGCTGCCACACACATCAGTGTCCTCACCCGGCAGCACCCTGGAGCAGGGAATGCTGCATCCTGGGCATAGGATGGCTCCCACTGGCAGCCCCCTCATGCAGGGTCCCACAGGTCCCAGGGCCTTCTTGGTTCTGCAGTGTTTGTCATGGGAGAGCACCCGTGGGCACAGCTCCACACAGCTGCTCTGCCCTTCCCTGAGTGTCTTGTTGTGTTCTGCTTTTCAGGCCCTCCCCGTTGAGCCCCTTTGTTGTTGGTGGGGATGACCTGGACCCTTTTGGGTGAGTACAGCTGTTGGAGCACACCCTGCTCTGCCTCTGAGGGGTATGGGGATGGCTGGAGGCCTCTGGAACAGCATCCAGCCAAGTGCCTTCAAGTGGGGATGGTGATGGGACAGTTGCTCAGTGCAAATTGCGAGGGACCAATTGACAGTTGCTAAAGCTCAATATGGTTCTAATATCATAATAAGATCCCATCTCTTGCATAGATGATAGGTTGCAATCTGTGTCTGTTTAATAATCAGCTTGTATTCATTTAACACACAGTAATTCCTGCAGTAAATCAAAGCTGAATATGTCGTTAAGTGAATGTAAGCCTCTAATTTAAACCGTTACCAGCTGCTGTGTCTCCAGCCCAGCAATCTGCAGAACGGGAGGCTGAAAGCCGAGTTCACAGATTCCCAAGTCCTGTTGCAAGCCTCCTGGCTGTCTGAGGCACTCGGAGAAAGCCTGGGCAGAGGCTGGGCTGTCTGGGAGACTGAGCTTCACAGATACATCCTCGATCTTTGGTTTGGTCAGGCAAGGAGAACCTGTCATCTTCCACTCCAGTTAAAAGCACACAGTCAGACAAAAAACAGCTCGCGGGGTCATTGCGGAGTGTCCTGCAGCCCAGAGGAGTGTCCTCTTTGGAACCACTCTCCTGTGGGGTTGGCATTTTTTCCCCTCTTGCAAGACTTGGTTCTTCGTGAGTTTGGCTAGAAAAGGGACAGCTAAAAAGGTCCCGCTCAGCTGGGAAGAGAGGCCTGGAGCTGGAGGGGCTGGAAGGAAACCTGATTGCACAAGGAGGGGAGGTTCAGTTTTGGAGGGGGGGGGTCCCTGTTTCTCTCACTGCCTCCAGCCCTTCATCAGAGATTTCTCTGTAAATGACAAAAAAGGATGGTAAATGGAAGCAGATTTGTGTGCTGACACCTGCCAGCGCTGGGGCTGGAGACCCAGACTCCCAGGAATATGCTTATGGGACCTGGCTGTCCCGGAGCACTTTGGGCAGCCGTTCCAGCCTAATGGAACTCATTAGCACGGTTGTTAATGACTTGTATGATGGCAGCGGTGTCCGGAGGCTCCAGCCGCATTTGCACAAAGCCGACCGTGAGGAATGGCACTCGCAGCGTGGGGCAGCTCTGAGGAGCCACCGTGGTCAGCAAATGACTTCCAGGCATCTCTTTGGAAAGGCTTGTGGGAGCCCAGCCGGCTCTTGCGACACTGCGCAGGGCAGGACGGGAAGCAGGGACGGAACGTGGGTCTGCAGTGAGGGCCTGCAGGTCCAGCACTTCTTGAGGGAACAGCCAGCACCTCTGCTCTGGACACAGGCTGAGAGAGAAGGTTCCAGGGAGTCCTTAGAGCCCCTTCCAGTGCCTAAAAGGGCTCCAAGAGAGCTGGAGAGGGACTTTGGACAAGGGCCTGGAGGGACAGGACGTGGGGGAATGGTTTCCCACTGACAGACGGACGAATTAGATTGGATATTGGGAAGAAATTCTTCCCTGTGAGGGTGGTGAGGCCCTGGCACAGGTTGTCCAGAGAAGCTGTGGCTGTCCCATCCCTGGAAGTGTTCAAGGCCAGGCTGGATGGGGCTTGGAGCAACCTGCCCTAATGGATGATGCCCCTGCCTGTGGCAGGGGATTGGAATGAGATGAGCTTTGAGGTCCCTTCCTACTCAAACCGTTCTGGGATTCTGTGCAGGACTCTGTCTTTCTGCCATGGGCTGCCTCACTGGCTGGTCCTGGGAGCTTTCCTGCCCACATGCCATGTGTCAGGTTAACCCATGCTCAGTATTGCTGCAGCAGTTCTCTCTTACCACTGCCAATCTCATCTCCTCTGCCTTTTCTCTCTCCAGAGGTCGGAGTGGGGGAATGATTGTGGATCCTCTCCACTCTGGCTTCCCGCAGCCTGGCATTGATCCGTCATCGGGCATCCCAGGCCGGCTGCCCCCAGGAGCTGTTCCACCAGGCGCCAGATTCGACCCCTTTGGCCCCCTAGGAGCTGGGCGACCCGGGTAGGTCCTTGGCCATGCCAGTATTCCAGCCTGCTTCTAGTCTGCTGCTGGATCCTAGCTCATCCCTGCTACTGCAGGCTGGAGCTGTCACTCCTGTTTGACTCTGCTCTCAATTTCTTCCAGGCCCGATCCTGACCACCTTCCCCCTCCAGGCTACGATGACATGTTCATGTGAGGAGTCACCGTGGGGCTCCTCACGGATGAGTCTTCTGGGAAGCGGGGGCACTTCCCTTCTTCACTGCCCATCTGGTGGATGTACATCTTTCCAGCAGCGTTTTCCTGTCCATTTCTTGCCACGTTCCCAAGTGTCCCATGAACTATAAAGGCTTCCCTGTTTGCAGAACGGAAGAGGAAGCAGTAGGTCGTTTCTTTCCCTAGTCCTCTGAGGGTGCCCGGCCATTTGCACCCCGCGAGGTGGGAGCTTGGGGTGTGGCACTCTGGGAATGGCCTGGGTGCTGTGGGATTTCTTCCCTGCTTCTCCAGGGTGGCAGAGCTTGCTGCTGGGGTCCCGCAAGCGGTGGGTGTGAGGAAGGAGCTGGCTCTTTGCTGCTCCTCTGCAGGAAACTGCAGCAGCCCCGTGAAGGGAACAGCTGGAGCGGGCTCCCCACACAAAGGGGGTTTCTCTCTTGCTCTGTATCTGAGCAAGGCGCTGACTTAAGGGCTGGAAAGCCCAACCCACGGAGTCTCCTTGGGCAGACCCCCAGCAGTAGCTGGGATCATGGCTATGCCTGCTGGCTTTGAAGAGCACAACCAGCAAAGCCTTTGATGTGCATGAGAAGAGACATAGATTGAATGCGTGGCCTACCTTGCCCCCTCTCTTCCCTGCAGCCATGGTGCTTTTCATTTCTGGGGTGTCCGTGAAGCCCCACAGGCAGTGTGACAAGAGGTGCCCACCGGGTGTGGGGTAAGAGGGAGGGAGCTTTGTGAAAGGGTTTTCTAGAAAATGTTTTCCTGCTGTCAGTTGTTGCGTGTGACTCTGGCTGGCTGGTTTGGGGAGAATGGGTGAGATCTGCATGGCTCAGGCTCCTGAGCTCTCTGGAAACCTCTTCCCTTCCAGAGATTCCCCAGCTCTGTTGCTTTTGGGGCTGCAGCTCATCTTGCCTGTCAGGGGGCTCACACTATTTTTCTTCTGGTTTGATCTCTAGAAAAGGATGTTCATGAGACTGAAATAAAAACCTGACAACAGCGTTGTGCTTCTGCTTACTGGGGTGGCCCCCTGTTTCCTGCTGTGCAAAGGGAAGCCCCAGAGCCCTTCCCGAGGCAGAGGATCCACGCTGGGAACCCGCTTTGTACCTTACCCTGAGCAGCAGCACTTTTCCAGGATGATGTAGCTGTATTAGGAAAACGAAGTGGAGAACAGCCCAGCCTGGCTCCTGGAGTAATTGCCTCTCCGGGGCATTGAGTGCTGTCAGAACACTGCACGCAGCCATGCTGGCAGAAATAAAAAGGGGAAAGGGATCCCCCAATCTATCTCTTTTTCCCAAAGGCTTTTTCATTTTAAAACCTCTTTGCCTACAAATGCAGTTAATAAAGCTGTGTTACACTGTGTGCCACCCTGGGCTGTGCACAGGTGGGAGCAGGGAAGACCAGCTGGAGAAATCTGGCGCTGGGGGCAGCTGGAGCATCCCCTGCATCTCCTGGGGCTCATGCATGGGCCCCTGGTTGTGCGAGGGCTGGTTCCGAGCCCAGACCCACTGGATCTGCCATTCCAGCTGCACTTCCCAGAAGTTTTTCATGGGAAGTCCTGCCTTCAGACCCACGAGTGCTCTGTAGGCAGTGCCCATGACCAGAACAACACAGGGATGGAAAGAGAGACCCAGGGCTCAGTGAGGCCATTGCTCCTGCTTGTCCCCTCTGGCTCCTGGAATAGCCTCAGCCCATCCACAGCTTTGTCCCAGGAGAAAGAAGCCCTCAACCTTGCCGCTGGGGTTGAGAGACTGTGGACCACAACCTTGCTGCGTGCAGGAGAGGAAACAGCTTGAGCCTCATCGAGGGGCCCCTCTCTGTGGGGAGCGGCTGCTTTCTGTGCCTGAATTAATCATGTTCTGCGACCTTCCAGGAGGGAGAGACGCAGCCGGCTTTGATAGGGCTAATTAAAGCGAGTCAGCGCCGGGAGAGGCTGCGGCGGGGCCGAGGAACCGGCTTTTGTCTGCGGCGCCCGGCCCTGGCGGGTCCGTCGTGTTGTGCAGCTGGGAAACAGGTGGCAGAGGAGGGGAGTGAGTTCCAAAGGGGGCAACTGTCTGCTGCAGGCCTGTGCCTGAGCCTCGGGGCTCGCAGGGCTGAGCCATCCACTCTCCAGAAAGGATGGATAGAAGGAGGCAAGGATCCTTGTCTCCGGGTCACAAGATGGTGGGAACAGGAGACCGTCCCTGCACCTGGCTTGGCTCACACCAAAGGAGCCTGGAGCAGGGCAGAGGTAGCTCCTGAGGACCGGTGATCACAAGCACATTCCTCGTTCCATCTGCAGGACTGACGGCCAGCACAGACCCCATTCCTTGAGAATGGCTGGGGGGCGGTCACCCCTGTTGCATGTTCATACCACAGTGGCTGCAAGGGCCAGGTCTCCCTTCAGTAGGAGGGATAGTCCAGGCCCTCAGCCATGCATCTCTGTCTCCGACACTGCTGCTCCTACCATAAGTGACAGGAAACATTAACATGCACGGGAGCACAGCAACACAACCCGTGTTAATTTTTATGGGGAGGGTGTGAGGAGCGGCTGGGGCTGGGTGTGCGGTCTTGGCACAGGCTCAGCCTCTCTCCTCTGGCAGCAGCGGCAAGGCACTTCCACCGCACTATGAAGAGAGGCACTGGATTATTGGTAATGGCTCAGGATCCCCAGAGAGTCCTTCAGGCCATCTGCCAGCCCGCCCAGCCCACGGCACCTGCCTGCATGCTCCCGATGGGATGCCAGAACCCCCAGCATCGCTAATTACCCTGCAGCCGGTGCTCCATCCCTGGGATTCCGGGTACAGGGAAGCTGTGCGTGTGGCCCAGCAGGAAAACAAAGCAGCCCCCATTATATGGAACTGAGGGAGGCATCCTCGGCCCTCCCTGCCTGCTTTGCTCACCCCTGCCACAAAGACACTCCCAAAACACCGGCGCTGGGGGACTGGAAACCCTCATTCCACTCAGGCTGCACAGCATCAGCCTTTCCCAGCCAGATTTTTCTCACCACTGTGGAATATTTTGGATTGCTGCCTACTACTCTCCTGCATGTTTACCAGCCAGGCCAGTGCTTCTTTCCCTATGCCTGCCAAAGCGATGAAGGGACGGTCAGGTCAGACAGTTCCATGTCCCTCTGCCACAGCCACCCTGCACCTCAGCTCGAGGGGGGTTGTGTACAAAATCACTTTCCAGCCCTCGACGTCTCAGTGGGGAATCTTCTTTAACGGCACTCCTTCCTTGACACAGTGTGTTCGTTGTAAATATATCTCTCTCCATTTAGAGGCTTCCCCCCAGTCCTGTAGGGACTTGAGGCTCGGCCCAGCAACGTGCTGACAAAGCAACAACAGCCCCTTCCCGCAGTCTCTTGAGCAGCCTCATGCCCTAATCCACGGGAGTATTTCTTGTGCTCGCATACAGCAGGTGCTCAGCAGCTGTAACTACCACCAGGCTCAGCCTTTCATCCTGGAAACACTCCTTCCAGTTTATTTAAAGTGACAAAAAGGGATGAGGATGATTTCTCTATCTAACAGGTTTATTTTTCTAATCCAGACGTGCAGAGCCAGCGCTGAGTTGCAGCAGGGACATCTGCCTTCTCAGGACAGGGCCTTGGGAAGACTCAGAGCTCCCCCTTTCTCCTCTTCTCCCCCTTCCTCCCCTCCCTCCCACGGCATCAGCCCCTCCTCCACCCTAGAGCCCCTCGGTGACAGCCACGATGGCATTTGCACTCCCTGCTTTCCTTGGACCCTTCATTTGGCCCCTCGGGTTCTTCTCAAAGCCATTTGCTTCGGGGCTGTGGGGACAGGCGATGCCTGTTTGGGGACAGTAGGGCACAGCCACCCATTTCACTTCAAGTGTGGTTTCATCCCAGGGAAAGGTGCCTGGGTGCCAGGACTGAGGTGATTCGAGGTTGTTTCCTGGGACCCTAGAATAAATACAGTGTGTGGCTGGGTGATGTGGTGATGGGGAGAGGGGCATGTGGCCCCTCAGAGCAGTGGGAAGAATCATCTGTGAAACATTAGAAATGGAAACACAGGGCAGACGACACTGTCCCCAGCATCCAAGGGGGCAGTGGAAGCCCTGGAATAAAACCCAACCCCAGGCAAACCCAACAGGTGTAAAAATGACTTTCCTCTGTGTTGGGCTGTCTGGAGAGATTTGTCCCTTCCCGGGAATGTTTCAAGTGGATAAATTATGGGATGGATTGAAACCTGGTGGCAGTTCATGATAAACGGCACCTTTTGTGGGTCTGCATTTTCCAATGGGGTAACTATTTCCTTTTCCCAGCACCTTGGTCATACCCATTTCTCTTGCCACAGAACATTGTGCTTTAATGACGCTTCACGTTTAATTCCCGAGATGCAATTTTGCCTTCACACCACAGACAATGGCCCTTGGATCAGCACAAAGGGCGGCGTGGGGACACTCTGGCAGCAGCACTGCCAGGCCAGGGTGGGACACAGCGACCACATCACCTCGAGGCACTGAGAATCGTCCGCTCTCTTCTGTACAGAGCACCATGATTTCTGAAGAGGCCATTCCGGGACTGCTGGTGGTAGCAGGACGCTCGGCATGGCACATGTCCTGGCCTTCATCCTGCTGTGTGGAATGGGGCTGGTGGGATGTGAGGGCTGGGGGGTGGCAGCAGGCTGGACCCCACCACATGGGTGGTGGGCACACCTGCTGCCTCTTCCTTTTCTGCCCGGAGCAGTGCAAGCACCAGCTCTGTGCCAGAGTTTTACAGGAAGCTATTGCTAAAAAAGGTCACTGATGGCAGAAATTGAGGAGATCCATCTGGAAGAGGAGCAGTCAGGTCCTGGCTGTGGGAAGGAACTCGGCCTCAAATCCAGCCCAGGCTGTAACCAGCCATGCTACAGAAATCTCACAGGTGCCTTGATGGTGCCACTGCCACAATGTTGGTGGCAGGACCCATCCAGGAAGGTGCTGGGGAGACGATAGGGGGTCCCAAAGCCACGCTGTCCCAGTGCTGGTGGTGGGGAACAGCCCAGGCCAGGGCCATGCAGTCTGGTGGAGTATCCCAAAGCCACATCAGTCCGGTGCTGTTAGGCAGGAGCACCATCCGAGTAGGGTTTGAGGAGGTGAGAATGGTGGCTGAAGGCTGGCGCAGGCGAAGTCTCACCAGATGGTATCGGTGTTGGGGTGCAGCAAGGGGACCCCGCTTCTGCCAGCCGCGGGGGGTCCTTGAGGGGTGCAGGGCTAGGAGCCGGGCCCCTCGGGGGGCTGGGGCGGGGGGCTCAGCTGGCTC
>VZRJ01012706.1:109599-123398 GCA_013397565.1 Ptilonorhynchus violaceus | reverse complement strand
CTCAGGGTCCTGCTAAATCCCTTCATTCCCTCAGGGTTCTCCCATCCCCTCAGCCCCCAACCGCTCTGGATCCCACTAAATCCCCACATCCCCTCAATACCTGCCTGGGTCACCCATCCCCTCAGATCCGAGTAAATCCCCTCATCCCCCTCAGCACCTGGTTGTGTCCCCCCATCCCCTCAGGTCCCACTAAATCCCTAGTCCCACTTGGTGCTCCAGGACCCATCTTTCATTGGAAGGGGAAGAGCTCAGGGAATTTTGTCAGGGCTGCCCTGAGACACTTGGCCAGGCACCATGTTCTACATCCATTTGCTCATCAACAAGCGAGGGCCGCTGGCCAAAATCTGGCTGGCTGCCCACTGGGAGAAGAAGCTCACCAAGGCACAAATCTTTGAGTGCAATTTAGAGGCCACTGTACAAAAAATCCTCTCCCCAAAGGTAGGCTGTGGCATGAGGAGGGGTCTCCTAGAAAATCCTGGGGTGGAGGTGTTGGTCTCTCATGGAGAACCCTATTACTTCCATGTAATATTTTTATGTTTTTGCCAACAATACTAACTCCTGAACAACTGGTTTTTTTTTTAAATCCTCACAGTTTGCTATAGCTCTGCGAACGTCTGGACACTTACTCCTGGGGGTGGTGCGGATTTACCACAGGAAAGCAAAGTACCTCTTGGCAGACTGCAGTGAAGCTCTGACCAAAATGAAGACAGCCTTTCGCCCAGGTGTGTGCAAAGTTCAGCATTTTTCCATCTGTGTACTTTACAGCTCTCATTGTAAAAGTTAATTTTCAGATGTTTCTGTTAAATACACATCATTGATCCCAAAGGAAACAACAAACTAGTGCCCACTGCTGGTGTTTAGTCTGGCTTAATTTAATGACACTTTAGGTCTTTGACTCCCTTACCAGAAGCAGTATCTTAAGTGGGCTTACAAGAAGATGCTTGAATTCAGCCTTCATTTCTAGATAATTAATTGTAATTTCTGATGACACCAACAACATGTCTAACAGTGTCAGTGCCAGACCTGACAGTGTGTTTTGAGCTCTAGCCATGTAGACAGGGAGAAGGGAGCTCAGACGACTGGATCCTTTTCCAACAGGCTCTATGTTTGTCATACTTAGGCAACAAATGGGAGGCACTGTTGTCTAAAAAAAGCCTGGGAACACCAGTGTCTATTTCCAGTTTTAATGAGCTTTGTGACCTGGTCTGTTTGCAGAATAGTGAATAATTATTCTCCATTATTCTCAAGGATATAATCATAGAATTATAGAATCAGGACCATTTGAGCTGGAAAAGCCCTCCAAGACTGAGTCCAACTGTTAACCCGGCACTGCCAAAGCCACCACTGAACCATGTCCCCAAACGCCACACGTTTTTTAAATCCCTCCAGGGATGGTGACTCCAGCACTACCCCAGGCAGCCTCTGCCAGGGCTTCACAACCCTTTCAGTGAAGAAATTTTCCTTAATATCCAACTGAAATCCACCGGGCACAACTTGAGTCTATTTTGGATAGATACTATAGAAACTTGAAGAGCACCACACAGCTCAAGAACAAGACACAACAGTCACCACTGCAGCAACAGAGACTCCAACTAGATAGAAGGGGGGAGCAAATCTCTAGCAGAAGTGATGAAATGCTGAAAGAGGCTGTTCAGTGATGCTGTGAAATCTCCATCAGCAGAAATAGTCAAAAGTGATCTGACTCCGAAATTAGCCCTCTTCTGAGAAAAAGGTTGGATTGGATGACCTTCAGAAATCCCTTCTGAATTTTTCCAGGATTCTCTGATTCCCAAGTAATTGCCGTCTCAGTAATTATTTGATGCTGGAGAACAGTGTTATGGAGTCACAGCAGAGAAAAGGAAAACACAGGGATTCATTTGCAGTGCTATGAAAGCCTCCAGGCTAATTGTCAGCTGGGAGAACCTTCCAGGGACTTAAAGCAGCTGTTCACCAACACGAATACTTACATATTTCAGGTCCTGTTGCAGCAGACTCTTTAGTATCTGTCTGTAAAAAATAAATCTTCTAAAGGATATGGAAACCGAAATTCCACTTTGGAGTGCCTAAACTTTATCTTGTTGTGATTTAGAATGGCAGCAGCCCCCTCCTGACAGGTTTATAGGCGTATTATACCTACTTGGGAGAACACTACTTTTATTTTATTGATACTTATTTTGTTATGTTGTCTGTTTCTTCCAGGGCTTCTTGACCTTCCAGAAGAGAACTTTGAGGCTGCTTATCAGTCCATTACATTACCCGAAGAATTTCATGATTTTGAAACACCACTGCCAGATGTAAAGTAAATGCTTCCCTAGTTTTTATTCATTCTTTTACTATTTTCAGAAGTAAAAGCTATACTTGCTGTTATCTGATCAAGACTCAGATTGGGTTGTTTCGATTTGATAATGGAATTCTCCTAAATTCTGAGCTTTACAAGGCTACAGGCACAGGCATTGTGCTTTGGTAGTTTTCCTCAGTCCTTTAATCAAGAGACCTTCACAATGAAATGTCTGGAACTTAGACTTCAGGATTTTAAATTGTCTGAGTGAAGGATGCAAACAGCTTTCTGAGCCTCAAGAGAAGAGATAAAAATTAGCATTAATCCTGAAAGCTGTGGCCAATAACCACCCAGTGTTGTACTGTTCCACTGGGTAACTTCATTTTGTTTCTGCTCCGCTGCTCTCCGGGCCTGGGGTGTTTTATCAGCAATAGTCAGCCTGGCTCCTGAGAAAAAACCAGCATATTGCCTAGGCTTTTCTGACACAAATCAGCATTAATGTAGAAAACTGATAAAAAGCAGGAGGACAAGGCACGTTTCTGATGGCTCTGATGCCCCAAAGGTCCAGGACAAGAGATTTCCACTGAGAGTTGCTCTGTACCTCCTTGTAAATACAGTTTGATGGGATCAGTAAAGGTTTATTATTTTGTAAGTTCAGCTGCAATGTAATACACTTTATTCCAGTGCCTCAGTGTGCTAACTCTGTAAAGGTACCTTTTCTGTCTGCCCAAAGAGTTTGTGTCATTTGGTTTAAAAGATGTTTCACTAATTAGTTGCCTTCTGACAAGGGCCTGGTAGATGCCAGGGCTTGGACGGGAACAAAATTACATAAGCCCAAGTTCACTGGCAAAAGAGAGTGGAGAAATATGGGGGCCTGTGATAAAATGCCAGGATTGAAGGCTGCTTAGAAATAAGTTTTCACATTCCAGCTGAATGCTCAATGGGTTTCAGTTCACCCTATATTTTTATAATATTTTTTTCATCAGGGCCATTGATGTTGCTGAACATTTTACCTTGAATCAGAGCAGAGCTGAAGAAATCACACTTACAGAGGATTATGAAAGCAGTATACTTCTCTGTGATAGAAACTTTGGTGAGAGAAGTTGAGAAATTAGAAATATTCCGTAAGGGAAATGTGTTTTACACAAAACTATGTAGTCTGAGCCTTTTCCATGTGTGAAAAAGCCGTGGTTAATAGTGCATTTGTTTCATCCTTGTGCTGATTGGCCTGTCCTACTGTCTTAGGCTTAAAAGTTTGTGTAAGCAATATAATCTGATATCAGAGACTGAGAATCAAACCAAACCAAACATTTTCTGCTTTTACTAAATTAGATAACATTGTTTATTCCACTTGAGGTATGGGATGTCTCGCAATCTTTTAAAAATTACTTGCAAAATTAGGAAATTAATAAATGTGGGTTTTCAAAACTCACGCAGATGAGGGATCAGGAATTGTGTGTTCCCTCAGATGAAGAAGCAGATGCACTGAGGAGACAGAGCTTCTTTGAGTGCAGTGTCCTGACGAGCAGTAACAGTCTGGTGGCCGATCCCAACTCAGCCAGTGCCAACGAAGACAAATCTGTGCTGCACGAAGATGTTTACTGCTTCCAGCATGACCATTTTGGAGATGAGGAGGATGCTGCAGATATGATTGGTAGGGTTTGCCACAGGCAAACAGAATCAGTTCCTTTCCAAATATTTTTATTCTTACAGGAAAACAGTCAAGACAGCACCAAAGTGATTGTTTTCAAACATGAATTCTGTGTTATTTGTTGTTTTCATACATAATTTTTTTCTACATGGCACTTAATCTAGGATCACTTAGACATTGCCAAGTCAAATTGGTTTAAAGGCTATATTTCATTATTTTAGAATTAAAGGCATTAAATTTATGCTTAATGTTTAACAATTTATTTTCTATTTCCAAAGGTGAAATCATGCAGCATTTTTATCCTTACTGCTGTAATAACAAAGGCAGCAAAGTAACCTCTGCATCGTTATTGCTTAGAGTATTTATGTAAACCTTATAGATTTATACCTTTTAACACTATCCAGGCCATGCCATTCAAAGGAAAGGTTGAAATCTCAAACTTGGGACTAATCCCCTCCTTTTTGTGCTGTTGCAGACAGCCACACCACTGACAGCCATCTGTGGAAGCTGAGCTTGCTTTCTTTGCAGAGTATTAACCTTAACTAACATTAGGCTGTATCAGGCTATTTCATGACTACTAAGGCTTAGAATGATTAAAACTATGTGTTTTGTATTTAAGAAATCCTGTTGAGGGATGAACAAAATGTCCTAGATATTCTTGATGTGGAGGAAGCACATCCTTTGTCACAAGATCTGCCAGAGAACAACACAGCCAGTGAGTTTGCAGTGTCTGCTCTGTCTCACATAAACCCTCTGTTCCTGTGTTAATGCCTAATGTCACTCACATTCAGCTTTTTGTAGTATCCTGTGCCTTTTTCCTTTCTCATTTATTTGGCCTTTTTTTTTTTCCTAAACTGCTTCATCCACAATTTTAGGATAATTTTATTTGACTTAGGGATTCCAAATTTGTTAGAAACACCTTCATGTGATATCCTGTTGGAAATGCTGTTGGTCCACCCTGCTGCTCACAGTGTGATGTCCCTTTTGAGGGGAAAAGAAACCCAAATAAGGCTGTCCTCTAACTGTGAACTTTCCCTGTGAGAGCTTAAAAGGTCTTTTCCAACCGAAACAGTTCTGTGCTTCTATTTCTGGTCTCATATTTCTGCAACAAATGACACTTAAGTAGCTCATAAAGGTGTTAATCTTCTTTTGGTTTGATGTTGATGAAAGAAATTAAGCTTTGAAAACTGTTTCTGGGAAATTTTTGTTATCTTAAATCCTTATTCCCCCATTACAGTGTTGCTTTAAAACTGAGAATCCTGGAACAGCTTTAAAGGGATAGAGCAGCTCTTGCCTCTCCTTGTGCTGTTGCTGGTGGTCCTTTTCTGTTGACAGAAATGTCCTCACTGCCACGCACTCGCCTGGAAGTGGAAACAGAGGGATTGAAACTAAACACCTTTTCCCCTATACACATTTTGTTCTGTGGGTTTTTCTCCAGATTTGTTCTTCTGTCTTTTCCACCACCTGGTCATTCCGGGATCAGTGAAGGGAAGCGTGCAGGGCAGAATATGAGTGGCAACTGGTGAACATAATTGAGATTATAAACAAAACCACAGTTTTCTATTTCTCACCATTTTTGTCTGGTATCATTCTCTGTCATGCAATTGAGAAATTAGTCCATCTTGTAACCTTTTTTTAATTTGGGTCATTTGCTGGATTTTCTTGCAG
This sequence comes from Ptilonorhynchus violaceus, assembly GCA_013397565.1. Classification (NCBI taxonomy): domain Eukaryota; kingdom Metazoa; phylum Chordata; class Aves; order Passeriformes; family Ptilonorhynchidae; genus Ptilonorhynchus; species Ptilonorhynchus violaceus. Next base: position 117,801 of record VZRJ01012706.1, on the reverse strand, counting down.
CTGAGTCCAACTGTGCAGACACCACCATTAAGGACGTAAGTCATGCAATGAGTGAGACAATCTTTTTGTTCAAAGAAGAAGGATTTGTGCTTGAGCCAGTTGATGATACAGGTCAGAACTTGATCAGTTTCTTGCTGACAGTTTGCATTAACTAGGTTTGGTTTTCTTCTTAGTAGTGAAAATACTCCTGAAGTAGATTGTTCCCACCTTAGATTTCATCTGCTCCTGCTGTCAGAGTTCCATTTTATGGTAACTATTAGACAAAACCAGTGTCAGGTTATTCATCTGACCTGCCCAAATCTCTGATTGCAGTTTCTTCCTGTACCAAATCAAGTTTTGTTGCTCTTCAGTGCTAGTAGCACTGCAAGTCTGGCCTGCTCAGGGGTGGTACTGAAGTTTCACCTGAAAAACTTTTATTGCCAGTGACACATCAGTTATTTTTATGTTTTAAATAACAATCTTACAACTTTCAAGCCTTTGGAAAATGTTGGTTTGTGAACTTTTAACAAGATCCAAAGAGAAAAGTATTACATTTCCTCTGTGAGTAAATCTAAGTGTCACCTATCACATTGGTGGCTGTTTGTGAATAAACAAGCTCATGTTGACAGCAATATTTACAATATTGGTATTTTCCAGCCTGCTCAAATAATATTCAGGAAGTTATGGCTATGTAACCAATCTGTGTCTTTCTTTTGTGTTTACATCTTGATTAAATTGCTAAAGGATTAAACTGACAAATACAGATATTAATTATGAGGTAATGAAACCTCTAGAGTGCATCAGCAGTTCCTGGAACACTTAACTTCCGGATGGATTAAAGACAGCATATTCGGTCTTGTTGCTATATCATGTGTTCTCATTAAGTTCTCCTGTTCCTGGTTCTTTAGTACGATAGTCATATATCTTCCATAATTAAACGTATGGGAATTTCCTGTACAAGAGTACAAAGAGTGAAAAGTTTATGAATACTTTTGAAGGAATGGCTTGTGCACTTATGATTTAATTTTCAGTTCTAGGCAGTGTTCAGAAGGTCGGCAGCTGGGCTGATTCACAGGGCTTTCTTTGTATGCTTAGTGTCCTAGGAAAAGACTTTGACTTGTTATTAATACTTCCTCTATGTAGCTGTCACACAGAGGAAAAAAAAGCAAAGAAAGAGAAAGTTGCTGGTGGATGTAGAGAAGGAGCTCAGCTGCAATGCCATTTACAACCAGCTCACCGACTGCACGGACATCCTGGCCACGCTGGACCTCGCTCCCCCAACCAAAAAAACGATGGTGTGGAAGGAATTAGGAGGTGTGGATAAACTCCTGTCCCAGTCCACACAGCCTGTGGTTCATGCTGAGCTGCAAAAGGTAAAGATCAGTTCCTTGTGGGGGTTATGCCACTGTGTAGATTCCAGGATTGTTGCGGAGCTGGGATCTGACTGGGAGAGATTTTGCAGACTCCATTTGATCTGAACTCGGAGCTGGCTGCAGGCTTTGCACTGGAAGCATTGCTCTGCAGTACAGGTCAGCTGGAAACCTGATGATTTGCATACTCACCACTAATTGCTTCATCATCTGTGGAGTCACAGCCTTAACTTCCTGTACTCCAACAACAAGTGAAAAATTACGAAAGGAACATGAGAACTGATGTTTCATTTCGCACCCTGGCACCTGACTGATCTTACACTAACACACAACGTTTTACATTTCTGTCCATTTCTTTTGTACTTTCTCCTTTGTTTTGTTGTTTTCTGGTTTGTTTCCTCTCTGCAATCAATTTGAGACATCTTTTGTTTATATTTACTTTAAAGGTCCATCAGACATATATTATTATTAGAATATTGCTAATGGATTTGGAAGGGTTTAGTGCAGCAGTGCAGCTTCACCACTTAGAGTCCAGCTGCAGAATTACAACTTGCTCTTTAAGAGGATGAAAACTGCAGATGTTTCTTTCTTTCATCCCTCCTTACTGGCTGGCTTCAAGAAAAATGATCCAAGCTGCTCCTAAGATGTTTTTTTCATGGTGTTCATGGCCAATGTTGAAGCTGCAGAAGGCTATTACTTAAAAACAAAAAAAAATTGCAGATTTTCAGAGTGACCTGATTCAAATACTGAAATTCTGGATTGCAGTCATCAATGTACAGCTCATATTCATATCTTTGTGTTGATGTTTGCAAATAATTTGACATGATATTCTGAAAGCAAACAAAGAAAATAATTATTTTCAGTTGTTTGAAAAATGCTTCAAGAGTGACAGATTTAAGAAGAGAGCAGATGGAATACAGAGGGCGTCTGAAATAGAAAAAATGAGAAAAGAGCAAGATACCAGAGGTAATATTTCAATTCTGTTGTGGAGAATTAGCTGTTAAGAAGTATTTTCTGTTCTATATAATGTTTGAGAGACACATGCATGGTGTTTGTGTGCAATGTTCTACAAATCAAAGGCCAAAAAAGTTAAATGTTAAGGTAATTGGCTGTTAATTTTTATTCAAAAATGAAGTTTTGTTTGTTTTTATTACTACTTTGCTGTTCTTTTGTTTCTTAGAAGTTAAATGAAATCCAAGTATTTTCTTCCTTGTGGCATAAGGAGATATTTTTGATTTCACCTTTGGTTTCTCTAATTGTCTCTGAAACTGCAGATTTGGGTAATGTTGCTTGGAGGTTTTTTAATATAATAAAAAAAAGCTTCCTGATTATTCTGAGCATAATCAAACTGCTCTCCAAATTTCCAAATCAAGATAAATAATTCTACTAGTATATGGAAGATTTGTTTTTGTTAATATCAGGCAAGCAGAAATGTTACATTTTAGATCTTCTGAGAAGGATGTATTTACTTTCACTCCTTTGCTCTGCTGGGAAACTAACCTACCTGTCTGCCTCAGAAATTAATTAACAAACCCACCTCCTGCGAGTCCATAAAGGTCAAGTTTTAGAAAAGGAAAAAGTCCCTTGGAAGGTTCTTCTTCCATGCTCCTATTGGGAATGATGTTTCTTCAATATTTGCTCATTCTGGCTCTTCCTCTCAAACATTGTGAACTAGGGTGTGATTTTTGGTTTTCAGTGGGGTTTTTTTTAAGGACAGTGATTCACAGTAATTGCCTCTTCAACCTTGGTTTTCTATTAATACAGAGGTGCTGCCAGTAGAAGAGCCAAGTTACCTGCAGGAGTCAGCTCATTCCGAGACTGAGAGAAAAATTACAAATGATTCCTTTATGTTGACATCACAGAATGACAGAAATGAAACCAATGAGAACTGTGGTGAAACTATAGTGAGCAGTTTTCTTCAGTTTTAGAGACCTAAGTGTGTCTATTGGTTCCATTCTTTGCTAAGGTTCCACTTCAAACATGTGAAGAAATCACAAATGTTTGAAAAGGATGCTAAAGCCAGCCAAGATAGCATTAAGTAGCTTGTGTGAAGAAAGTTTATTTATAATTACTTTGGCAAACTCTCACAATGAATGAATGATTAATTAAAATGTCTGTTAATCAGTATAGATTACAGTCTGAACTATGCTCATAGGTAGGCAAGCACAGTCTTTCCCTGTGTCAAGAAAGACATGGTAGAAATAGCAATCTTAGCTATTAGCTAATAGCAAGTATTAACTCATTTTGGAAAACTTCATTATAATAAATTCTTGGAGCAGAACTATGTAATGAGAATTGCATTGCATGCATAAATGGTCAGGCCTAGTGATTGTCCTTTCCATGCTCACAGGAGGATGGAGCAGCTTTCTCTGAGAGCTCAAAAAATTCCCTGGGCCAGGAAGCTGAAGCACAGCACGTGGAAGTGCAAAAGGTGTGTATCCTTAGAGCTAATGGCCCTTGGCTTGGTTCAGAAAAGAACCCTGTTCTTTCTCAAAAATATTTAAAAAAACCAAATGATGGCATCATGAATTTACGGTGAGTTTTGCTTCCTGTGAGAAGGAAACCGTTTCCAAACTTGCTGGCTCTGAGGATGCTCAGGCACTCTGAAACCAGGGCAGTCAGCTGCAGACTTCAGAGGTTAAGCCCAAAATCCCAAGCCAAATATTTAAACATCCTTTTAAGCCCTTGGCCAATACAAGTCCTGTCAGAATCCCGGTCCCACAGAGCAATGCCTGGGTGTGGAGCTGCCTCACTGGGACAGCTTCCATAGTTGGAAGCTTCCACAGCCTGGCCTGTTGCACCTGAGCTGCCTCTCTAGCAGAAAGCATATGGGTGCCATTCTTTGCTCTGTTTCACAAAACCTCCTGTGAGCACAGGGGTGTCAGAGTCTCCAGATTCCCTGAGTTGGGCCATCCAGATGCCCAGCTCTGGCTGGATTTTCAGTCAGGCTGGAGCTCCTGTCCTTTTTATCACGGTGTGTGACTTTTTACACACCCTAACTAACCTTCTGTTTACTTCCTCTCAAGGAGCAAACAAGGACCAGGAAAGACAGTGAAGAAATAAGATGGGGCAAAAGAACTCTTCAGTTACAAAAAACTTTACAGGTACCAGTGCTGGATTTTGTTATTAGATACCAAAACCAGGTGCTGATTTCAACTGGACCATGTCAAAAAAGCTCCTCCTTTCACTGTCCATCATGTCACTGCCTCTCACCTGCAGTGTGAAACTGTGCTTTTTTGGTATTTCTGTGGAATATCAGGATTCCGGGTGTCTGATGTGTGGTGTTCCCTGCTGCAGCTGCCACAAGAATCCCTAGAATTTTCTGAATGCTATTTTACATGAAAGTATTTCAACGGTTCTGTGCAAATAATAAATAAATACACCTGAGTGTAGCCTTTAAAAACAAGAGAAAATTACACTTAGTTCTTGCCTGTGATGTCACTGGGACTGTAACCAAAGGATACAAGGATATCAAGGATATTTATTGTTATCGATTACGAACCATGATGGAAGTGCTCCGCTGGTGTAATGGAATGTGCTGGAATTGTAGATTTTAGTAACACACGTAGGTACCAACACTATTATGGCAATAAAATGTTAAGAGCCTCTTCTATAAACACAGATGCCAAAATACCCAGAGAGCTGTGGCCTCCCCATCCTTGGAAGTGTTCAAGGCCAGGTTGGATGGGGCTTGGAGCAACCTGGTTTAGTGGAAGGTGTCCCTGTCTGGGCTGGGGGAATGAAGTGGTCTTTAAGGCCCCTTCCAATCCAAACCAATCTGTGCTTCCATGATTCTATGGAAATTGGATCTTATTTGAGGCATTCAAGCAGAGATATTCCCTCTGAGCAGCGCTCTCTGTTTGGACTCCAGGGACTCCAGTTTTACTGGTGGGGAAGCTGACCTGACTGATTTCTCACTTCCCTCACACAGCAACTGAAGAGGTCGGGCGTGTGCTCCTTCAGTTTTCGGGAGCTCTGCCGGAAAAACAACCGGAAAAAAGCTGCAGCCATGTTTTACATCTTTCTGGTCCTGAAGAAGCAGTTGGTCCTCGAGCTGCGGCAGTGTGAGCCCTTCGCTGACCTCACAGCCACTGCTGGGCCCATGTTCGACATGATCAGATAAACTAATCAAAATATAGCTTAGGTTGCATTTTCCAGCATATAGTTTTCCTGGAAAAAGGATGGAATGTCTTGTCAAACTGTGGGAGCCGAGCAGAGCTCCCTGTCCTTTACACCACCCAGTAATGCCTTGCCCCAGGTGTTCACAGGGCTTATTATCAATATTTATTGTTATATGATGAGTTATATGATGGTTATATGATAGGTTAATAAAACACCACTAAAATATATATTCTAGATAAGAGATTTACATTGTGAAGGATTTTATGAAAGTCCTTAAAGGAATTTTATAAAAGTCTGTGAAGGGTTTTAATAAAAGTCCTTCAAAACCTTTCTCAGACTACCTTTGGAGCTTAAATTATTTTTAACAAGGCTTGTGTCTGTTAATTCTCTAATACCATCAGTAAGAGTTGTCTGTTAACGCTCCGTAGCAAAAAATTTAGACTATTTAAAATTATTTCTGTCAAAGAAAGTTCAGTATTTCATATATTAAGATCCAGCAAGGTACTGTCTCCAGTGTTGCCTTTGTGTGTTCAGGCAGACAGGAGTTACAGTGGCCCTAGCAGAGTCCATAAGCTACAGCAAGAAATTTTGTTTCCTAGAAATCCTGCAATTTCAGATTTCACAGAGCTTTTTAACTTAACACCTTTATTCACTTGTAGACCTATTTAAAAATGGATGTTAACTGAAATATTATTAGTTCCTTGCATTTTTATCTAATTTAGGATAAATTTTATCCCTTTTACTGTAATTTTCTGAAGCTCTTGGTTTCCAGGTGCCTCCAACCTGTGCCACAGGGATGGTTGTGCCCCCACTCAGGTGCTTTGGTGCTATGGGGACATCACTGTCCCTTCATGTGGAATCAATAAAAATCAGGAGATGTTTCCTTCGCTTATTGGTGTTTCTTCAAATGCTGTGGGTTCATCTCAGAGTCAGGGATTTGGTGATTTTACTTAAAATTGGAAAGGACAAGTGATATTGTCACCTGACTTTCAGGTGTTCACTCACCTCAGTGACACCCCTGTGTCTCTGGGCCCGCTAACACATGTGGTTCCCGTTCCACAGGGTTCAGGGAGGGTGAGGTTTGGTTTTGAGGGTCTTTTAAAAGGAGTAAAAAGGCTTGAAAAGAGGTGAAGCCCCAGTGTGGGCAAGTGGGATGGCGTGGGGTGGCCACTGGCTGTGGGGGTGTTCCAGCTGGGTGTCCTTTTCTTTGTGCATAGGAATATTTGATTAAATAAGTAACAGGCCTTTGCTGCTGTTCTCTGAGGGGTTCCTTTTCTGGGTGTAAGGACGGGAAAAGCATCCCTGTTTGGTAAAAACCTCTCAATTTTCTGCAAAAGAAATGCTATTTTCCTTTTTGGGTGGGAACAGGAGCATGGCCCAGGCTAAGACTGGAACCAAGGGTGGCTCATCCTCTCCTGGTGCCAGGCCTGGCAAGTGCTGACCCAGGAAACGGGTTTGGTTTTGGTGAAAACCTCTCCCTCTCTCCCTGCAGCATGCCCAATCTCCCCAGAGCAGTGCTCTTGTTCTGCAGATCAGAGCATCCCAGGAAACCAAGCACCGCAGGCCGCAGAAGGAAGGAGAAACCATTTTTCTCCCCCAAAAGCCATCAGGAATGACTCTGCATCTCACAGCAGAGCTGCTGCCTGTGCCACATGGTCAGCGCTGCTCCAGTGGCAGCAGATGTGATAACTCATTAATTTTCCTTTCAAGGGAAGAGGCTTGCATTGGATTCACTGGGAAAGAGGGAAACAAAAGGCAGCTGGAGGCGGGCAGGAATAAAGGGGAGGCAGGAGATATCTATATCTATATAGATATATAGATATATAGATATATATATACACTGAAAACAGTCTGTGTGTCGGGATAAATTAGGTACAAGTCATGCAGGAAATAGTGCTGGAAGAAAGACTGACATGTATTTACCAAACAGGTTTGTCAGAACTCTGGAATAATGGGGGAGTGACAAAGAGAGCTGGGAATGTCTGGGAAGCACAATGGACCTCGGGTCCAGACCCAAACCAGGAGAAGGTTCTGCTCTGACCATGAACATTTCTCATGAACAATTCCATGAGTCTGTGTGTGGATACAAACACATCGGATGTTCCTTGGACGTTTGTAACAGGCACATGTGCATCTCTTATGCTCCTGCTCTCCACGGGGGTGTCCGCAGCCGACCTTGGGCGCTCCTGGCCGCGGGCACCGCAGCAGCGCCGGAGCCGGTGCCCTGCTGCTCCCCGCACAGGCAGCAGGACGTGGCGCGGGGGCTCCCGAGACGTTTCCTCAGCAAATAATTTGGGAAGGTTGATCTTGACAGTTACAGCAGGAAGCGTGTGGGCAGTGCCATGACTAACCGGGCTGTGCTGGAGAACGGGACGTGCCGTGACAGCCTTCAGCCTCATCTCCCAAACCCCCCGGACCCCAGCCACAGCCCGGGGGGGCAGCTCGGGGTGGCTGATGCTGCTCCTCCATCCAGCCCCGGCGCATTCGGGATGATCCAGAGGGATGGGAATGGGGCACAGAATTCCGGTTATTTATTGATTTTTACTTTATGAAAGTGCGTCACCAATTAGGGGCAGGGATCTCCTCAGAGCTGGACTGCTTAAGATGAAAACTACGACGCTGGGGGGACTCCAAGGGCTGGGTGGCCGCAGCCCGGAGCCGCCCCGGTTCCCCCCTCCCCTTCCTTCTCCTCCTCCTCCTCCTCCTCCTCCTCCTCCTCCTCCTCCTCACT
>VZRJ01012706.1:97503-109094 GCA_013397565.1 Ptilonorhynchus violaceus | reverse complement strand
GCCCGCAGCGCACCCGCATTGCGTGTGCCAGACCCCCGCGGCACACGCCAGACCCGTACTGCTGCACCGGAGCCCACGGCACGCGCTGGACCCCCATGGCACGCACTGGACCCGTGTCACACTCATCAGACCCACGTCTTATGTACCCTGACCCACACTGCATCCACCTGGACCCCCACCACACCCACCGGTCCTGCTTCACAGCCTCAGACCTATATTACATGCACCAGACCCACACAGCAGCATTGGCCACGCATCGCACTGACCATACCTGCACTGCACTCGCCAGACCCACATCTCATGCACCTGACCCACTTCACATGCACCAGACCCTCCCTGCTCACCCCAGACCCACATCACACACACCAGACCCTCCCTGCATGCCCCAAACCCCCCTTGCACACACCCCAGACTGATATTGCATGCACCAGATCCTCTCCGCATGCCCCAGTCCCACATCACGTGCACCAGACCCATATTTCATGCACCAGACCCTTGTCACATGCATCAGACCCTCCCTGCAAGCACCAGACCCTCCCTGCATACCCCAGACCCACATCACACACACCAGAGCCTCCCTGCACACCTCAGACCCTCCCTGCACACCCCAAACCCACATCTCATGCACCAGACTCTCCCTGCAAGCACCAGCCCCATATCTGCCTGTGCGGCATCCCAAAGTGTCTCCGGCACCATGGGGCGTTGCAGGAGCCGGAGCTGCAATTGACATTTTATTATTTAATGGCTGCATGCTCCATCTCCAGAGGGACACAGGAACACCCGAGTGGGCTGATGAGCCGGGTGCTCTGTTCTCTCCTCCGCACAAGGTCAGCGCTGTGGCTGTCGCACAGAACCCACTGCTGGGCACCTGTTCTGCTTATAAAATCCCAGCGTTCCCACCCTCCATGGGTGACGGGCACGTTGTGGTGTGACCTTGTGCCAGAAGGTGCAGGTCCTGGTGTCCAGGGGTCCCAGGGTGGGGGTCAGAGGGGCAGTGCCTGTGCTCCCACCTCGGAAGCGCTGCGGGGGGCTGAGACGGGAGATCTGGTGTGTGGTTAAAGTAGGCCATTCCAGCGGTGTGGAGACCAGGGCTAATCCCCCGGCACCGCCGTCGTTCCCAGCCCTCATTCAAGGTGGGTGGTGGTTAGGGGAGAGCTGCTTCCACTATGCTGAGGCACGGAAGGGAGGAGTAGCTGTTGCACTGGAACCTGGGTTTGTCTCCCATGTTTTTTGCCTTCGTACCCGAAGGCAAAAGGAGGGGCTCTTCCTTCTGCTTCCCAGGCCTCAGCTCGGCTCCTGCCAGAGCACCGGTGCAGTATGGGCTGTGCAGTGGAATGTCACCTCCATCCCATCTTGCTGACTTTCCCAGCCCAGGGTGAGACCATGGGGTCTGCATCCTGGGTGTCCTGCTCCTGCTCTCATGCTGCTACGGCACTTGTCATGGAGCTCTTTTCCCATTTCTCTTTGGCTCCAGAGGCCCCAGTGAGAGCCCAACCTTTGCCCTCTGGTCAAGCATCTTATTTTTAGCTAATGAGGGCTGGGAATTGCCACCTCCCCGTTTGGAGCTGCAGCCAGGTCAGCTGGAAAAGTGATGAGCTGCATAACCCGAGCTTTCCAAATGGTGTCTGTTTTCCTGTAATCTCTGGGTGTCAACTCAGCGTTTTATAACAAACAAGAGAATAAAAGGAGATGCTCCTGCATTTTGGAATGGGATACAACCACTCTTAGCAACATTGATTTTTCTGGTGGTGTTGCATAAACACCCTGTGGGGTTTGTCCCTGCTCGTGCCCCGAGCACTCGACTCTGCCCTGAGCTGTATTTAGTGGTGGCCTTGGCAGTGCTGGGTTAGCGGTTGGATTTGATGATATTAAAGGTATTTTCCTACCTAAATGGTTCTGTGATTCCATGATCTCCCTCTGCCCAGGACCCAGGTGAAGCTCTGCTTGCTTTGGGATGAACCCATCTACACTGTCTCCCAGTCTCTGGAGATATTGCCACATCCTTGGAATCTTCTGAGCAAAAGCAAAGCAATCTCTGTATCCCAAAAATCCCTCATGGCAAGAGAAGGAGCTCAGACACAGTCATCCTCCAGTTGCCTGAGTGGTGCCCCCAGTGCTGACCCCCTCCTCTGCTAGGATTTCTGCCAGCCCTGGCTGCTGGATCCTGCTCCTTCCCACTGCAACTCAGCTGTATCCCAGTCCCTTTTCCAATGCAAGCCACCCCTGGCATTGCCACTGTCCATGGACACAGGGTTCTGCCCTACATCAGCTGCTGGCTGTTGGCCACATCCAGTGCTTTGCTTATTTTTAGTGTGAAGAAAAGCAGAGTCAGTGTCAGGAAGACAGGGAAGCTCCTGGGGAGCCCTTTTTGGCCCCTGGAAAAACAAAGCTGTGATTTCCCTCTCCATGTTCCCTCTGCTTTTAATCTTGTTCATCCTGGAAGGCTGGAGATCTCCCAGGGGACCCATGAGGACACCACAGTTCCTCTCCCGGGTCTCTGCAGTGGGTGAAGCTGCTCTCAAATGCTCGGGCTCAGTGCCACCATTGCAAAAGATTCCTCACACAGGATGTGCCAAGGGAAACACGGGAATCCGGCAGCGGGCAGGGTGATGGGAGCCTCGACAAAGGAAGCAGTGAGCGAGAAATCCAGGAAAATGTGGCGGCTGCTGCCACAGCAGTGTTGTGCTGAGGGTTCATACTGGCAGTGAGCTGCAGGCTCTCACACCTTCTCTTATGTTCCCTGTTGAGGATAGGGTGAGCTGACAGCAGCTGGATCCCTCTGAATCCCGCAGGAGTTGAGCTTTGGAAGCTGATGGGAGCAAGCTCTTGAGCCTGCAGCTGTAAAACCCTCAGAGGAACAAGCTGAGGAACCGTTGGAGGCTTCACTGAGCCAGTGGTGAGGGTCCGTCCTCGGGTCCTGTGTCCCTGTTTCCCACGTGGGAAGCATCTAGGAGGAACAATACCTGCCCAGCCTCGTTTGTCCATCACTGGCACAGCCAGGGGATCCAGCATGGAGTGAGGAAGTGGTGGAATTTGAGGTGAAGAAGCATTTCTGGGTGGGGGGGCAGTGATCCTAAGAAGACAGCTGAGGTCTTCTTGGAGAATTCTTCCTCTGGGGCACCAGGCTGAGTCCCCAGTCTGTCACTACTCTGCTATTGCTCTACCATCCATCACCGTCATGGTGTGATCAGCAGTGCCCCAGGTCCCCTCTGAGGCTGGCAGGAGCTGGGGGCCCCCCAGGAGATGACTCCATGGTGTCACCCACCCAGTGACAGCGGCAATGTGGGGGTCTTGTGCCGGTTCTGCACCCCAGCCCTCTGTGGGGGATCCACTTTTCATGCTGTAGCTCCTGCTGTTTGCTTATCAAGGCCCATTGCTTTTATTTATCAGGAATTCCCCAGGCTAATTCCACTGCCTGGAACACACCCTGGTTTGTGTTGTTGGTTAAAGCGCTGCCCTTCTGTTCCACATCTGCCGGGAGACTCACAGGGAGTTTTTCTGTTGGGGCCAGGAACACGTTGGTCCTTGCAATGGGCAGTGTCCACTCTGTCCCACCCTCGAGCTGCATTTTGGGGGATTTGCAGAGTGCTGTAGCACATGCAGGTGGTTTGAAGCACAATCTCCAGGCCTGGTTTCAGTTGGGGTGTCAGACCCTGCCCCATGCTGGCATTCCCGGGGAGTGAGGAGAGACACAGAGGTGCTGTGCTGAGCAGGGTCCTACTGGTCCCCCAGTATGGAGACAAGACACTGCCCCCCAAATAACCTTCATCTTGGTCCGTGAATTGCCCTGACCACCCCTGCTCTGGAGACAGGCTGAGAGCCCTGAAGCTGTCCAGCCTGGACTTCAGGCTGACCTTAGAGCCTCTTCCAGTGCCTGAAGGGGCTCCAAGAGAGCTGGAGAGGAACTTTGGACAAGGACATGGAGTGACAGGACAACAGGAAATGGGTTCATACTGCCAGAGGGCAGGGTTAGATGGGATATTGGGAAGAAATTCTTGCCTGTGATGGTGGTGAGGCCCTGGCACAGATTTCCCAGTGAAGCTGTGTCTGCCCCATCCCTGAAGTGTTCAAGGCCCAGTTGGACAAGGCTTGGAGCAACCTGGTCTAGTGCAAGGTGTCCCTGCCCATGACAGGGAGTTGGATGAGATGGTCTTCAAGGTCCCTTCCAACCCAGCCCGTTCTGTCATTACTACCCCCTGCCATGGACGGGGATGTCACGCACTAGACCAGGGTTAATCTTGGATTTCCTCTTGCTTTCCTGGTGAGGCTCCATTGGTGCTGCAACTGCTCACCCTGCTCCATGTGAGGGGGGTGATTCTGAGTGCAGATCAGTCACTTCCTCAGCCTTTAGTAGCCACATACCACAGGGCAAGGTGTGTGTTCACCTTTGATGCTGAGTCTGCCCACCCTGCCTGTCCTGGGCAGCCTGTGGGCACCATGAGACTTCCAGGGAGACGGAAGTTGATAGTCAGTCAATGATTCCCATTGATTCTTTGGAAATAATGACAATTTATTACCACTGATTAAACTCCAGACACCCTGAGTGCTGTGGGAGGCATCGAGCCTTGGTGTGGGCACCAGGCGAGTCTGCAGCAGTGGGAGGAGGAGGAGGAGGAGGAAATGAGGTCCCCAAATGTGAGGACAAATCAAGGCATCCCCACAGAGCCATTCCTGGCTATGGATGCTGGCGGCAGTGCCTGGGGAGCAGTGTGGGGGGCTCTCAGGAGCCCCATGTGCCGGACACAAATGTGCCATCTGCAGTGCTGGCACTTGCTGGTGTTAGTGGGGCACAGAGGGACCCCCGCACAAAGCAGTGTGGCATAAGGGTGACCTTGCCATGAGTGGGGAAGATCCAGCTACAGCTAGCACTGGGTGGTTGCTGGGATACCACTGATCTGATGCTGGGCACCACTGGGCTGATGCTGGGATACCACTGGACGGTTGCTGGGATACCACTGGGCTGATGCTGGGATACCACTGGGCTGATGCTGGGCACTGCTGGGTGGATGCTGGGTACCACTGGACTGATGCTGAGCACACTGGGTTGATGCTGGCTATTGCTGGGCTCATGCTGGGTACCACTGGGATGATATTGGGTCCCACTCAGCTGTCACTCGGTGCCCACCACAGGGCTGATACTGAGCACCCCTGGGCTGATACTGCTGGGCTGCGGCAGCCAGGACACGGGGCTTGGAGCTGTGAGAGGGTGAGGAATCAACCCCCGTGGCCACAAATCTCCCTAAATCCCTGCTGGAGAGCTATTGGAGTCCAGGCTGTGCCGGAGCCCTGTGTGGCGCTGCTGGAGGGTGACGGAGAATCCTGGAGGATGCTCCCGCCAGCGTGAGGCCACGCTCAGCTCTCAGTGGATGCTGATTCACACTGCTGCAGTAGCAGAGCTCGCTGCCCACTTGGGAGCAGTGATCCAGCAGGACAGAACACTGCCTTTCCCTGCCCAGGTCATCTCCAGGCAAATCCATCCCAGGTGGGAGCAGAAGGATGCCCAAATCCTTCTTGCAGCGTCCCAGGGATGCTGGCACCCCTCCACCATGGGGCACTGCTGGGACTGGGGGGACCTCATGACTGCACAGCACGGGTGCTCTAGGGTCTTCGCTGCCCTGGTTTGGGGATCAGGGAGTGGCAAATCCTGAGCAGAGGAGAGGCCTGGACTGGCCAGGATGGGCTTTGAGGTAGCCTGGAAAAAAATCCTGAAGTGGCAAGCGCAAAAAGCTGCACTGGGGTGAGCTGGCTGTGCCCCCCTTCCTTTCCTGCCTCCCATGCTGTCCCACTCCTCACACTCCCTTGGAGTGGGGCCAGCAGCACGGAGTGTTTCCTCTCACCCATCGATTATCTGTTGGCAGGTCCCATCTCCTGCATTGCTCTGCCAAAATCTGAGATAAATACTGGCATTGTGAATAGGCTTGGGACTGGGGGGGCCATGCTGCCCCAACCCTTCTCTCTCTGGCAGCCCAGGAGCACAGTGGGGATCCCAGTGGTGCCATGGGTTGCTTGGCAGGATGCAGGTGCTGAGCGGATGCTCCCCTCACTCCCTCACATCCTGCGTGTGCCCGAGGTGCTGCAAGCCTCTGGATCTGGCCTATTTATTTACAGGAAAGCGGGCTCTGTGTTTCCCGAGGGATTAGCTGCTGCTGCCTCATCATGCAGGGATCTGTTCCTCCTCACCTGATTTCACTGCTGAATGGGGGATTTGGACTCAACTAAGGAATAGCAGGCACCCAGCCCACTGCAGGGAGAGCTGCCTGCCCAGGGAGCTCCATGGCCAGGTCTCAGAGCCCTTGTTCCATCTCTGCCCTGAGTAATGCCACTGCTGCAGGCACCGTGTGTCCCTGTGGCATTACCCTGCGTCCTGGCAGGGATGGGGACCTGGGGGCCAGGGGGAACCTTATCCTGTGGTAGGAAAGGGTCTCCAGACCATGGGCAGTCACCTGCTCTGCTCCTGTTCTGCCTTTTAAATTAAGAACACCCTCGCCCTGTGCCCACAGCATCCCGGTGGGACCACGGGCATGCGGCATCCCGGCATTCCTGGGCTATGGGAGACAAGAGGGAAGCACAGCCCAGATGTGGTGGGGATGCTGTCCGCATCTGTCCCCCTACTGGTGGCCCTGGGGACTATACTGATGCCTTGGTACCAGGGCTCACCCCACATTTTGCAGGGTCCCCGTCTCACCGGGGCCATTTTCCTGCCTTCACTTCTCTCTCTGTTGCCTTCACCCACAGTTCCCTGTGCCCAGGACCCGTGGCACCGTGGCCATGTCCATGCCGGGGAGCAGACGCGCGTCCACAGGATCACGAAGGTGAATATGCTTCAACCTCTGGCCTCGGGACTGGACACCAGCGCCTGCAGCCGGGATGGGACGATCCCCGCGATCCCCACACCTCCACCACCGGCTGCCACTTCGCAGCACGAACCCCCAGCCCAGCTTCTGGGGGTTTGCATGGCACTGCCCGCTGCACAGCACTTCCCTGTTCGTGCATGCAGCCCCCCGAGTGCTGCACGCCCCGTCCCTCTGTCCGTCTGTGCCACAGCCAGGACCGACCCCTCCGTCCGTCCGGGCGACGGCAGGCAGTGGTGGAGAGCACTGGGTTGGGGCAGTGAAACTGGGAGGTATGTTAGCCCTTGGAAAGTCTGTCCTTAAGCTGAGTGATAAAGACAGAAAAAGAGGGAAAAAGTATTTATTCCCCTCCAAATGTCTCCATGACCCGGACTGCCGTTATGGAGGTACGGGCTCAGGCATGGGCAGGGAGAAGAGGCAGAGCTGCCCATGCGCAGGTGATGCTCTGGCAGATGTGGCTTGAGCTATGCCGGGACCACGCTCCCAGGGGACTCTCAAGGGGCTCCCAAGGGGCTTCCAGGGGGATCCCAGGGGCTCCCAAGGTCCTCAGGGTGCAAGGATGCTGTGCCAGCATCCAGGGGCTGCCACGCCAGGGAGGGGGGAGCGGGTGGACATCCCCCTCAGCCCTGCCTTTGTAGCCCGTCGCCATGTCCGTGCCATTTTGATCCCTGCTGTTTGTTTTGTCCTTTTGTCTTGTGTGTTCTCGGTGTGGTGGTTGGCAGTCGCGGGGTTTATGGACGGAGTGGCTTTGCCTCCTTCTTTAAGTCTTCAGCGCCCTCAGCCACTCGGCCTGAGACACAGCCTCTTCTCCCTGCCTCCAGGCGCCCCTCGCCCCCCGGGAGGGACACCTACGGCACCTCCTCGCTGAGCAGCAGCAGCAATTCTGGCTCCTGCAAGGGCAGCGACAGCAGCCCCACCCCAAGGTAACCCATCGCCCGTGGCCCCAGGGCGGCTGCCGGGTGCCCCCGGGCAGGGGGAGCAGCCTCCCGTGCTGCCGGTGCCGGTGCCCGGCGGGGACAGGAGCGCAGGGGCCGCTGGAGCGAGGCTGTGCGCTTGGTGGCTGGGGGAGCCGGAGCTGCCGGAGCTGCTGGTGTGTCTCCAGAGACCCTCACTATCCTCCTCCTCCAAACCGCTCCGCCGCTGTCGTTGTGTCGTCTCCCTTCCTGTCCCCTCGCCTGCCACCCAGGGACACCCGGTCCCCTTCCCTCCGTCCTGCTGTGGCTGTGGCTTGCACACTGCACGCTCCCTCCCACCGCTCCCGCATTCCAAGGAGCACCCGGATCCTTACAGACCAAAGGCACGAGGGCAAGAGCTTCGCTTCCGTCCCCTCGTGTTGGCAAAGGTTTGGCAAGAGCTGGTGGCCCCCTGGCTTCTCAGCGGGGAGCTCCGGGTGTGCTGGGGCACAAACAGCCTGCATCGAGCTGTGGGATAAACACCGAGCTGTGGGATGGGCACCAGCCCCAGCCCTGCAGGCACAGCAGCCGGTGGTGCACTGCTCATCTCCTGTCTGTCCGCAGCCCGCTGCCAGCCCCCTGAGATGGAATCATCCTGGGAGGATCTGAGGGGCTCGAGGGGCCCCATGAATGCAGCAGCCAGGGGCGGTGCCATCCTGCTGCCATGGGGCATTCCAAGGCAACAGTCCTGCCTGGTGTTTATAATGTGATGCTTCTTGACCTGGCCAAATGCTGCTGGGCTGCTGGCCACCGTGCAGAGAGGCTCTGGGATGCCCCCCTGCCATGCACAGGGAATTCCCACCGCCCTGCTTCCATGCACGGGGAGTTCAGTCCCCCCGCTGCCATGCAGGAGCCAATCGTGCAGCTCCAGCTCTCCGTGTGCCTCCCAGCCTGGCTGTGTAGCCCTGTCCCTGACCGGCCCCTGCTCTCCACACTGTCCCAGGCTTTGAGCCAGAGATGTCACTTCATCTGCCCCACTGTCAATGGTGGCACAAGGAGGGTCCAGACATGCCGCTGGCCCATCCCAGAGCAAATGCTGGATGCCCTGGCTTGCTCCCCATGGGCAGGACAGCTACCATCTCCAGACCTGCTCCATCCCAAACCCTTCCATTGCCCATCTTGTGCCTCCAACTCTGGGGGGGCTGATCCCACCCTGGGGTCTCCATCCACATCAGTTGTTGGCGGGAAAGTCACTCCGGGCACAGAGATCTTGGTGCCCCCAGTCCTGCTCATGCCCCAGCAAAGTCCCCAGCTCTGCAGAGCAGCATTGGTGTGTCCAGGAGCTGCACCCACCCTCCTGCCAGGACACAACACCCAAGACACCCACCCTGCACCTCCTGCTAGCATCGCAACACCCGAGTCACCCACCCTGTCTCTCCTGCCAGCAGCACAACACCCAAGACACCCACTCTGCACCTCCTGCCAGGGCACAGCAACCTCAGGCACCCACCCTGCCCCTCGCTCTCAGGGCTCTTCAGGATGTGCTGTGGGGCTGCACTCCTAGAACAGGCATCTCCCTTAGGACCCCTGAGTCGAGTCTGTGCCAACCCTGCCACTGGCAGTGGGTGACCCCTGTGTCCCCGCAGGCGCTCGTCCAAGTACAACCTCTGCAGCGACAACCATGGGATAAAGCCGCCGACGCCCGAGCAGTACCTGACTCCCCTGCAGCAGAAGGAGGTCTGCATCCGGCACCTGAAAGCTCGCCTGAAGGACACGCAGGAGAGGCTGCAGGACAGGTGAGCATGGGAGCAGCACAGTGGGACCCCATGGCATGGGAGTTGCTGGGAAGGGTCCCAGCACCAGCCATCACCACCCACCATGGCAGCTCCTGTCTGGGACTGCTCCTTTGGGGGGTCTCAGTTCCCAGCATGGCATCTTGTCCTCGTGCTCAGGCACAGAGGTCACAGCTGTACCACAGCACTGCAGGCACGTGGGATCTGGCACTGCTGCCCGTCCAACCCAGGAGCTGCAGATTCGGGGACTATGGAGCCCCACGTCCTACCTGCCGTGGCTGCGCTCTCCCCTCGCCCTGGTTAAGTCCCTGCCGTGCTTTTGCTGAATTTCAGCGTCACAGGATGGCTAATCCCCATCTGCTCCTCTCGGGCTTAGGCACAGCCTCGCCGGCGTGCCAGCTGCCACGCGCCTGCCTGGGGCACCTGCCCACCCCCACGCAGCCCTCAGGAGCCCTGGGCCCTGCAGCCCCTCTGGGAGAAGGCTGAGCGTCACTTCCAAGGATCTCTAAGTATTGCTCCCATTGCTCCAAGCAGTGCTCCCAGGGGTCCCTGAGCATCAATCCTGAGAGTCCCCAAGTATCACTTCTGAGGGTCCCTAAGCATCCGTCCCTGGGGTCCCTGAGTGTCACTCCTGAGGGTCCCTGAGCATCACTCCTGGCAGTCCCTGGACATTGCTCCTGAGGGTCCCCGAGCATCACTCCTGAGGGTCCCTAAGCCACTGTATGCATCCCTAGTTCCCAGCTGGGAGCATTACTGGGGGATCTGGTTCCAACCCAGCGCTGGGCACACGGGGACAGGGCTGTGTCTGCAGCCCCCTCAGTGCCGCGGTGGTGCTCTCCCGTCTCCGCAGGGATGCTGAGATCGAGGACCTGAAGACACAGCTGTCACGGATGCAGGAGGACTGGATCGAGGAGGAGTGCCACCGCGTGGAGGCCCAGCTGGCGCTGAAGGAGGCTCGGAAGGAGATCAAGCAGCTGAAGCAGGTCATTGACACAGTGAAGAACAACCTACTGGAGAAGGACAAAGGCCTCCAAAAGTATTTTGTGGACATCAATATCCAGAACAAGAAGCTGGAGACGCTGCTGCACAGCATGGAGGTGGCACAGAATGGGGCTCTGAAGGAGGAGGGCGCCGGCGAGTCGGCCGGGGGGTCCCCGGCCCGATCCCTCACCCGCAGCTCCACCTACACCAAGCTGAGCGACCAGGGGGCCGGGGACCGCAACGTGGGGGGCTCACAGACCATCTCGCTGGACGAGGGGGCCGACAGCGGCTTCGTGGGGATGGAGGAGGCTCCGGGCCACACGGACCCGCTGGAGGTGGGGGGTGAGCCCGGCACCCGCCTGCCCCCCAGCAACACCTATGAGAAGGTGCTGGGACTGCGCAGCAGCGTGGAGGCGGGGGTGCAGGCCAGCTGCATGCAGGAGCGGGCCATCCAGACGGACTTCGTGCCCTGCCAGCCCGACCTGGACACCATCCTGGAGAAGGTGATGAAGTCCCAGGCTTGCAGCTTGGGCAGCCCCACCTCCGCCTGGGTCTCCGAAATGGAAGACACGATGCCCGTCCCTGAGCTCGCCAACCCCACCGCGACCACGGACCTGATGGTGGCCGAGCCCGACGCCGCGACGGCGGGTGCCGGTGCCGAGGGGGGTGTCCCCTGCAACCCGGCGGTGCGGCAGCCCCCCAGCGCCAGCCCCTCGGTGGCCATCGCCTGCGTGGCGGAGGAGGAGCTGACGGAGGTGACCGGCTGCGAAACCACCCCTTCCAAGAGCTACTGGAGCCGCCACTTCATCGTGGATCTGCTGGCGGTGGTGGTGCCGGCGGTGCCCACGGTGGCCTGGCTGTGCCGCTCGCAGCGGCGGCAGGGCCAGCCCATCTACAACATCAGCTCGCTGCTGCGGGGCTGCTGCACCGTCGCCCTGCACTCCATCCGCAGGATGGGCTGTCGCCCCGTCGCCAGCCCCGGCCCCGGCGGCACCGCCCAGCCCTGACCCCTCCGACGCCCCCCACCCGCCCCCACGGACCCGACTGCTGATTGTAAAGCCCCGGCGTGGCAC